>PVJX010000002.1:600000-1007709 GCA_004027295.1 Dolichotis patagonum | reverse complement strand
AAATGGTGCTGGAAAAATTGGCTGTCCATATGCAGAAGACTAAAACTAGACCCATGTCTATCACCATACACTAAACTAAAATCTAAATGGATCAAAGATCTAAATATTAAAACAGAAACACTAAGACTACTGGAAGACAAAGTAGGTAAAAACCTCAAAGATATAGGGGTAGGAAGAGAATTCATGAACAAGAACCAAAATACATGGGAAGTACTTCCCAGAATCAATAACTGGAGCCACAGCTTATTAAAGAGTTTCTGCATGTTAAAAGAGGTTTCCAGCAGAGTGAAAAGAAAACCCACAAACTGGGAAAAAATCTTCATGGACAGCTCCTCAGACAAAGGACTTCTGTCTAGAACTTATAACGAATTTTAAAAAATCAGACCCTCGAAATTCAGAGATTGTTCCTTTTTAAATACGTATAATTGGACTCAGCAGGGATCTTGATCCTTGGGCCTAGCTGTTTTATGAGTGGAATTTTCTACTACACTGAAGTAGTAGTCTTTGTAACTTACGAAGTCTTTGTAAGTAGTCTTTGTAACTTACTAAGTATTGTGCCTGGCAATTCAATGGAAGAATGCAAGGGAGGAAGGAAAATAAGAAGAAACGTTGAAAAAGACTAAGCAAAATTTGGAAGAAAAAAATGTGAGACTTCTCAACACCCTTAATCTTTATGGAAACTGAGTCTCACTGAAGAAACTTAAAGATGTGAATTTAACTTCTGTGTAATTCAGTTTCCTGTTGCATCTGTCATCCAACCTTGAGCTGGTAGGACCAATGTTGGAGGGAACAGAGCCATGGAAATAAATGCATGAATCCTGAACGTGAAGTATATGTTTCTATGATCTGCCACCTCTTTGTTCTGACTGGCTGGTTGACCAGTTACCAGCCCTTCTTGAATTTCCATATGTTCATTACAACAGGGAAGTTCTGAGCAGCCCAATCCCATTGTTTATAGCACGTGCTGATAAAAGAAGACAGGACTACATGAGAAGAAACCCATAAAAGGGTGCATGTTTGAATTCTACATAACCACCACTGAAATCTAAGGTAAGACCTAAAGAGAAAGTCTGGATGAAGGTTTCAAGTTCTATGGGGAGAAGCAGTGATTCCAGGGTCCACATGAGGTATCACTGCTATTAATAAACAATAACCATAGCTTCCACATCTGTCTCTCACTGTTCAGTGGAGAGGCATTTTCCTCTACTCATTATCTTGAAGTATAATTGTCCTTGTGTTATAAATGGTGACACTGAAACATAGAGAAGTTAATTAAACTACTTGCCTAGGGTAACAATAGTCCAAATAGAAAAGGGAGTAAGGCACAGATTTTGGAGTGCCTACAAGCTGGTACTTGCAAAAATGTAATGGACGCAACATAAGAGCACCAACACCCAACTGCCCCTAGCTTCCCTAACTTCCATGTTGGGGACATGTTTCTCAAGTTCTTTGGCAAGTTCTTTGGCTGAAACTTAACAGATGTTGAAAACGGAAACACCCCACTCTAAAACACAGTGACACCTTGATTATCCAATGGCCCTAAGCTCGAACTTTCCAATACTCAAACAGCAACGTTTGAAAAACAAAGAAAACAAATGAACCAACAGCAACAAAAGAAAAACTACTCAGTATTCATGACTTTGCTTGATAGTCCAACCAAAATTCTGACTGGAAAAAGTCTGTTGTGGTCCAGAGTGAATCATGCATGGTGTCTCACCATGGAAACAAAGGGCTAAAATCTAAGAGCTGCTCTTTGCCAAGACAATGTACTGTACAGCACTAGTGGTAGTGAGGTAAAACGTTCCTTACTAAGGTTTTATTTTTGCACTTTAATAGCATAAAATATTGTAACCATGGCTCCAAAGAAAGTCAGTGACACCAGCAGTAAAACTAAGAGGAAAACTGTGAGAACCACAACAGAGGTAAAGAAAGAAATAGTGAAATTCGTTGAAGTCCTGGAAAAATAAACTTATAAGTTTAATGGGGGGGGTGTGTGGCTCAGAGCCAAACATCTGGTTTTCCATTGTTCTTATGGGAAAAGTATGTTCAGTTCTTTGCAATGATCCAACATGAATTTGGAATGAACTGAATTCAACAGCCAACGTATCAGTGTAGCTGCAAATGGATTCTGAATGGCACGTGCTACACCAGGACATCTGAGCTTTCCGTATTGTTTCTACTTTGGTTCTACATGTTGGCAAGAGTTTGGTTGTTTATCCCAGAAAGGAAAACAATTCCTCAGATTAGGAGCCTTATTAAAAACTCAGTTGTGTTGTAACATAGGAATGTTTCCTAGAAGACCAAACTAATTTATCTGGATTGTTCAAAACATGCAAGTCTAGGCATGCGGAGGAGCTGGACATACATCTTCCATATATATGAAGAAATATATTTATCTCATGAGAATGTATGTGCTATATTTTCTTCCTTCTGGGGAAGTATATTTTCACATTTAATTTTCCCATAATCAGGCGCTTTAAGAATAATGCAGGTGTTTAACATAGAATTTCTTTTTGCCTTCTGCAAAAGGGTATAATTAAGTCCATAGTATACTTATCATTGGTGCCATCGTACAATAAAAATATATCATATTTATTTACTTTTATTACAAGCTTCTTCCACAGAGGGCTTGTACACTGAACAAAATATTAGGAACTAGAAAAAGAATTACTCGTCTAGGAAATGTTATTTTATAAAAGTTGGACTCTTCCAAAGAAGGTTGGGGTCCAATCAAAGCCTGGAAACCTGTAGGCTATTTTTAAAAAAGGAATCTCACACTAATCTTGTACGTCTGTGAGAAAGCAGGCAAGTTAGGGCCAGCACATTCTCAGAACTCATCAGTGTCAGGTGCAACGCCAGAAGCAAGCCAAGGACCTGGCTCTGGGTGATGATGGGTCTTCACTCCCAGGGTGATGCCCAGTACCTGTGACACACCAGATGTCCTGTAAGTATTCAATCAAAATGTGCAGAGAGTTGGCCATGGTTTCTCAGCATCAGCTTCAGTACCAGAGACAAGGCAGTGTTCCCCTCTGTATCCTCCTATCTCCAAAATAATGAGAGCAAAAACATGAGTTGCAATTCTGCTTCAATGTGCCTGAGCACTGAACCTCAGAGACCAGCGTAAAAGCCAGCTACACTATTTGGGTATGTGGTCCCTAAAACTCACCTAACCTTTCATGAGCCATGTAAGCTTTCCTTCCTCCTCAGTGCGCACACCTGTCTGTAAGTGTAACTGTGAAACCATAGAAACCAAATGTCATTGTGTAAGGACACCAAAAGTTTGTCCACAAGTGCTGACAAACTTATTTGGTAAATGAATTCATTCCCAAAGGTAGAGGTTAGAAATTAGGTGAAGTATATTTGAAAAAGTTATTTGCAGCTAAGGAGACACCAAGAGAATTTATTTTGGGTGTCATATAGTCCAAGGTATAAGAATTCAGTCTACTGGAAGAAATCATAGCTTGAATCATGGATAACTATTATCAGTCTGCCTGTCTATTTTCATATAACATAGAATGAGTGAAGAAACCATGACTTAATATACATGAGTAGGTAAAGTCCCACAAAACCTTGGCTACATGGGGAGAAATAGTTAAAAGAATTCCTTAAGAGTGGAAAGTGTGGGACTATGAGTCCAAACAGGGTCGCTCGGAAGTCTCCTGAGCTCTCTGACCCTGGAATGAGTTATCTGGGTATAACAATACCCTTCTTGTCCCACTCACAAGAAAGTTGAAATGTAGTTGTACGTGGCAGTGTTTGCTAAAGGTGAAAATAGTATAAATATGGAGCTGATTATTAATGGCAGTCGTGGAGGTGGCTCCCTCCTTGTCCTCCTCCTCCTCATCATCCAGGCTGAGAACCCAGATAACTGGGGTCACAAGTTCTAATGCCAGGGCAGGGAGGCAAAAAAAAAAAATGACCCCTATGTAAAATGGGCAGGCTTGACTTGCCTTCCACGAAGTGTGGGTATAGTGTAATGTGAGGTGTGTTCAGTGTATGGTTATTTCAAGGTAGAGTAAAGGATGTTCATATAAATTCTCTTAGAAAATATCCTTTAAAAATGTCAGGAAGGATAAATCAAATAGGTTGGTAAGATCATTTGTTTAAGGGCCAGATGTTCGCAGCTGGAGATGAAGTATATGAATCTGTCTCTTAAAATACAAAATGTTATTCAAACATAAGTGACAGTGATGATTATTTAATATCATCATCATCATCACCACCCCCATCAGTCTGGGAAAGGGTATCAGTTTTAGTTTCTCTCCTTAAGGAGGGAAAATGTGTTTCTGATTTTTTGAAGAAAGGGGAAACAAGGCATGGTAGTGACCTGAAGCTCCAGACACTCGGAAGCTGAGGCAAGGTGATTGCTGCAGTCCACTAGTTCAAAGCCAGTCTGAGTAATGTATCAAAATTGTGTCTTTCAAAGGAAAAAAATAAACAATCCCAATAAAACAAGTGTGATGCTTTCAGTGATTTAATATATCACTGAAAGTGAAGTAAATGTCTTATGCTTCACTCTTGTTCTTTGCTAAGAATCATGACATTTTGAAGTTGGCACAAATCTTCCTAAACATCTGGCCCAAATCCTCCCAATACTACAGAAGAGAAACAGTGGGCCTGAGAGGGGAAGGGACTTCCCAGGGCCACAGAGCAAATTCTAGGAAGAATTAGGGCTCGAACCAGTTCTCTGGCTCCTATAGTCTCTAGGGCTCTTTCTGTCTTCACTGTGACTTTCTTTGTCTCGCAGATTCTTTTTATCTTCTGAATCCTTTCAGCAATTTGAGATCAATAAATAGAGGCAGAAAAGGCCACGTCTGGCCAAAGTAATATGTCTTTTTTCTCTTTTTGTGAATTATTTTCACAGCAGAGCTTGTCTCTTATATTCTAACCAGTTTTCAGGCCTCATGAGAAGGGGCACAGGTTAGAAAAGAAATAAGAAAAAACCCTAGCATCCTAATATCTTAACTAGGTGATGTGCCATCCTATCTCTTTCCATTTTTAAAGTAAATTGCTTGACCGGAGCAGGAAGACCATGAGAAGAACTTACAGAGAAATAGGGGGAGTCATAAGCTGGTAAACTTCATTGCTTATTCTTAGTAATGAAGTCACTGTCAAAAAAAAAAAGAACTATATCAAAGATAACAGTTACTACAGGGAGAGTAACATGTAAAGTGCTATCCTAACCAAGCCCAATAAGGGGTGGGGGTACTAACAGGGAGCGACCCAAGGGGGATGAAAAAGGTCATTGAAATGAAAATAACCTTGGGAACTGGGAATGAGTGCTCCATTACCACAGACGGGAAGAAAACACAGTATCCAATCAGTTGGAACAGATTGAAATGCGATTCCAGTCAAGTGTGAATGCCACCAAATGCATTGTGGACCTATTTGGGGAGCTGGCACAAAGGAAAGCCATCCTATCACTCCCCCTCAGTCTACCGTGGACATGAGTACAATTCAAAAACAGGGTATCATCAGGCTGAAACTTTCAAAAATGCATCTCTGCAGCCTTTGAGGGGGAGAGGTAGGAATACGAGACAGAGGTAGATGAGGAGAGAACTTTTCCTAGAGGGGTGTGGATATTTTGCTGAGGGTTAAAAAGATGCTATTTTATTGGTCTAGGTGTATTTTTAATGTGAAAGAATGTAAGGTCTGCTTTCAACATGAGAGAGGGGGAAAGCACGATTGATCACTGCCTTTTATTGTTAGCTTCTTATGGTTGAGTGTTCACTGTTAGGATTGGTTTAACTCCAAGATGCTGTCTTGGAAACAATTATTGTTTTCCACTAAAATGCAACTCTAGTAGAAAACATTAATTCAAGTGATATCTGTTTACATGCTTCAGTATCAAGAATGTGCTTGGTCCCTTATCTTTTGCTTAAAACACCAGAGACAAATAAGGATCATAAGGAACAGACATCATAAAACAAAAGATATGGTAGAAAATGATGAAAAAGGAGCCTGGTATTGACCGTGGGGGAATTGAAGGAAAGGCTGGTGCTGAAATTTTAAAGTAGCACACAAAATAGTTCTTCCATACCTTACTACTGTATTCAGATTCTGGAGTTTAAATATTCACTATCTGGGTTTCCTTTGCTTGCTTCTAGCTTTCTTTGCTATTCTTGAGGCACTATTCCATCATCCAGAAATAACTTCTTCATTGTTCTTCTCTCCTACTACAGAACAAGCGAAGCAGTCTGAGCCAGGAAAAGTGGCTACTATTTTCTTGGACCACTGTTTAGAAATTGAAAATCCCTCTGCACACCTTCCCTTCATCATCTGATTGGCATTATTTGTTGGTCCATTCACTTAATATTCATTAAGCGTGTGCTATGTGCCATACTCAGCACTAGCTAAAGGCATAGAATAAAATGCAACAATGCAAGGGAGATGTAATAAGAGAAGAGACATGGGAATCTAGATCTCAGCTCTACCCAGCTGAGTGTTCAGTTGAATACTGTTATGGGTCAAAGTGTGTCTTCTCAAAAGATATGTTAAAGCCCTAAGCCCTAATACCCACAAATATGTCCTGATTTCGATTTTGTGATCTTGTTTGAAGGTTTATTTCAAACAAATTATTTATGAATTAGTGTGAGTCTTATGTTTAACAATTGGTATTCTTATGAGGATGGAGAGATTTGGAGACACACTGATGTACACAGGAGAACGCAATGTGAAAATAGAAACAGGGATATAAGTTAGGGAACCACCAAAAGGTTTCCTGGCAACCACTACAGCTGGGAGAGGTAAGGAGAATTCTTTTCTAGAGCTTTTGAAAGGAGCATGGCCTGGCCACTCCTTCAGTCTTGCACTGCAAGGCCAAAGATCTGTGAGACAATAAATCTTCATTGTTTGAAGCTGTTGTTTGTGGCACCCTGATAGTGCAGCTCTAGGAAACATCAGAGAGCTAAGTTCAGGCATTCTCCACACTAGTTCTCTAGATCACAGCATTTCCCCCCACAGTTTATCAGTGGAAGCAATTATCTCCAAAGTACCACCAATTCAGGAGCACTGCTAATACAAGGATGGGGAGACAACTATTTTTTGGACCTGTATCACTTCTGCCTCTTCCAAGGAAGAAGGGAAACTAGATACACATGTACTCTTCTCCTCATGCCCTACCTCTTACCTTGTCTATTCTTTTTTAAGAGTAATCGAACTCACACATAGTCACAGATGGTCTCAGGTCTAACCACGTGACAATGACCTGCAATCAACAGGCCCACATCAGAAGGCCTAAGGGGGGATGTACCCAGCTCTTGTTTCCCTGGTTTACTACTGTCCTTTAAAAGCCAGATCAAGGGCATCAAGCTTATCTCAACCTGCACCAGGCTCTAAGTGATACAAAAAGACCAAAGAAATGACCCTTGTCTTTAAATAGTGACAGTTTAATGTTGACACAAGTGACTTATCTGCATGAAACACCAAGAGAATATTACAAATCAGAATGTAATGAGGTGCTAAATTGAATAAGGCAGACTATAAGCCTGTTCTGCAATTCTGAAAGGGGAAAGTGCTAGCTGGGCCGAGCAGGATGCGAATGCTTTGGGTAAAAACGGGGGCTTATGCTTAGACAGATACTGGATCAGTAATGAGGGCAAACAGTAGCCATGGTGTCTTCTTTGTTCTCGTGCCATCCTAGGCCTCGGATTTGGCCTGGGTTGCGATAAGGAGCTAAAACCCTAGCAACTCCTCAGGGCTGCCTAATCAACAGAGGCAGGTACAAAGCATTCTGCACATTCAAGAAAAAAACTGCTCTAGTACCTACCTATTCAGGTTCACCAAAAGCAGACGCATCCCATCTCAAACACGTCAACCCTAATCAATACATATTTGTCACATGAAAATATATTTGAGAACAGTGAACAGCAACTTAACGTGGTAATTTTTGCTCTTCATGTGCAGTCTCTTGAATTTTCTTTTAAAATGTTTTCTTTTCAACAAAAGGAAAGGCACGCATAGTTTAAAGAATCAAAGACTTCTACGATGCTCCATTCAAAAATAGCAATCTTTTTCCATCACCATCAATTTCTTCCTTCCCAGCAGCAACCACATTTACCGTTTTTTAGCTGATTATTTTGGTATTTATCTCCAGTTCTATAAATAACATGCTTTGCTGCTATTTCTTGTATTTTCAATTTTAGGCATTATCTAGTGGCTTCCCACTCTGGAAGGTGCAGATCTGGGCTTTATTTCTCTACCTGCCCATTCCACGCACACACACTCTTCCCTTCTCCTTATTTTCCTGATAGTCTGCTTAGACTGTAGCTCCAGCTCTCCATTATTATGCCTTGCAAATGCTCTTTGGACCTCAGCCATGCAGCAAATGATAATTACTTTTTATTTCATGAACACATTTTTTCCCCCAGAATTATCTTTTAAAAATTTACTTAAATTTCTACATGCTGATTATTCTGGAAACTGCTTTCTTTGGGCCAAGTTCTTGTTGTACTACTTAATAACTATGTGTCCTGAGTCAAGTTACTGAATGTCTCTGAGCCACAGTTTTCCCATCTGTAAGACAGGGATCATAATAATAATACCAACTCGTAGCATAATGTTGCCAATGTCCTCCAGCCAAAACACTACCAGGAAGGAGCACATTGCAGCCAAAGTTTATTAACCAATTCCAGTGAGGGAGAAGATAGATGAAATCATGAGACTTTTTACTAAAAATGCTATAAAGGGTTGCTGTTAGATGATTTTCAGGGAGTGTTTGAAAAACAATGTAAGTTGATTCTTATATTTGGGACTATTAAAGTGTGAGGATAATTCCATGATCTGGTTTCTCTGTACATTTTATCCATAGGAAGATCCGACTAGAAGAGGCTAAAATTGTAACTGGTAGAGAAGACTTGAGTATGTCCCTAGGTTTCATGTTTAGGGAAGTTGGTCTCTACTGTGGCAATGTTGACAGGTGCTGGAACCTTGAGGGGTAGGGACTAGTGGAGGTCTTGGGAAAGGCTCCTTTTCCTTGCTCTGTCTTTCTGTCTTATGATGAGATCTCTCTCTTTCCTACATGTTTCTCCCATTGTGGTACCATCCAGCACGAGCGGTCACAGCTAAGGGAGTCCATGCTTGGGTTGGCACTCTGCGTGTTTGATTTCCAGCCTCCAAAACTGTGAGCTAAGTAAGTGTCTGTTTTTCATCTAAGCAGCCAATCTCAAGTGTTTTGTATAGTAACAAAAATTGGACTAATAGATACAGCGACTTTGCTTTTGCTTGTATGTAGGTAAGAGCACGAAGTGTTCTTGTTTGCATTTTATCTCACTTCATCACCCTCATGGAGTGGCTTTGTGGAGTGTGGGTTTTCTGTAGGATTGTTTATGTTTAGCAGGAGAACACCACGACCTAGCTATGAGTGTCAGGCCAGCTTTGAACAAAAAAGGTAAGCCTCACTGTTACTGTCAGACTGGCTCTCAGAATCAAGGACTGCTTTTTGTCCTTCTTGGGGGTGGGGATTAAATTAGCTACCATTGTAGAAATCCGGCCCTTAAAGGGTCCATTGTATGACACCAAAAGTATGGGTACCAAAAGACAAAATAGATATGTTGGACTACACAGAAGTTAAAAACTTTTGCACATCAGAGGACATCATTGACTAAATGAAAAAGCAACTCACTGAACAGGAGAAATATTAATAAACCACATATAAAATAAGAAATTGATATCTACAGTATCATCACTCCAGAATATTTCTACAGTTCAACTAAAGAAATCAAGCAATCCAATTAAAAATTGGGCAAATATCTGAATTAGACATTTCTCCAAAGAAGGTATACAGATGGCTAGACAGTACATGAAAAGATGCTTGACATCAGTAATCAGTAGGGACTATAAAACAAAATCTCCATGCCATAATACCTTACACCAATTCCAATGGTTGTTACAAAAACATCCCAGAAAAATAGCAAGTATAGGGGAATATAGGGAAAATAGCAAGTATAAGGAAATTTAAACTCTTGTGTACTACTGGTATGAATGTAAAATTGTGCACCCACTGAAGAAAACAATATGGTAATTCCTTAAAAAGTTAAACATAGAATTACTGCACAATTCCGGGATTCCTCTACTGGTTATGTATCTAAAAGAAGTTGTAGAGAACACATGAGCAGATACACATTCACCAATGTTCACAGAAGCTATCCATTGATGGATGAGTGAATAAATAAAATGTGATGAAACTTGAAGACATTACATTAGGTAAAATAAGCCAATCATGAAAGGAGAAATATTGTAGGGTTCCTTTTATGTGAAATACCTTCCGCAGTCAAATTCAGAGACTAGAAATAAAAAGATGGTTGTCAAGAACAAGGGAGAGAGAGTTAGTATTTAATGGGTATGGAGTTTCTTTTGGGGAAGATGAAAATGTTTTGGAGATAAATGGTGATGATGGTTAGGTTACACAACCATGTGAACATACTTAATGCCATGAAATTATATGCTTGAAAATGGGGGAAAATGGTAAATTTCATGTTAGGTACATTTTACCACAATTGAAAAGTATTAAATTAAAAGCATCATTATATATTGCATGTATGTGGTGAATTATTTGATATATTTCCTATTTATAAAAAATAATTATTATTATGTTATTATTATTATTAAACAAAAATATTACAAGATTATATGAACATTTAAATCACTAAAAAAGTAAATAACATCAAACTAACCTTTGCTGCAATTGTTTAAATCTTATTTTGAGCTATTTAGATGTATCAGAATGTCATTAAATATTCATAACAACTTTAGAAATTAGAGATGTTTACCAGTTTTACGGATAAAAATATGAGACATAGATTAAGTTGTTCAAGATCATAGTGTTCAAAATCATAGAGCTGTGATTTGAATTCAAGTAGAGTACACTTTAGAGTCCAGACTTTCAAGAATATAATTATTCCTGATTATTACTTTGGGGCTAAGTCTAAGAGATTTACTTGGAGCAGTGGCTTTCATGTGTAACGAAAGTGTTCCTTGGTAAAATAAACATATCCTGTGATTTAACAGAGAATTGAGGCATATCGAACAAGGGATTGTGCCATTGAACCTTACGCCTTTTGAACCTTATTCAGAAAGCTAGTTAGAATCAGACATGTGGTTTAAAGGAAATTTAGGAGAAGTTGAATTTCCAGGTAAAAACTCTTAGGGCAGGAAACTGTTAAGATGTCATGTGTAATTCTCAGTCTCTGCTAGCTTAGGATATCTTTTTGTATGTACCAGGCAGCCAGGGACAGAGATGGAGAGGTAGAATGTACACAATGCCTATCGACCCTGGGATTTTTGTCAATAGCAAGATTATTTGCTGAAGAGGAGCAGTTCTTTGCTGTCTGTCAGTTTCTTGCCGTGCATCTCCAAAGGAATTACCTGTCCATCTTGACTGTGTGCTCATTTGCACCATAGTGCAGCACAGGGCTCCCAACCCGAGCTGGGCTGCAAACTGCTGGATCTACAAACCACATGTACACCTGTGTGTGTGCACTTGTGTATTGCAAGAAGGCACAAATGAAAAGAAAGTTCTGATCTGCATCTGCTACACTGCTAGGCAAGTTGGCAGTGTCTAGTGTCCTGGGGAATATCCATTCTGGATTTACAGGCATGGTGACCTGTTTAGGGGGCTGAACAAGGGTTTCTGGGAGCCCAAGTTCATGAAGAATGAGCTACACTTTCTTTCTTTGTTGAGATTGCTATCAACATGTCCAATCCAGTGTCAGCAGACCCAACAACACTTGTCAGAATCTACAGGTGAACTGTCAAGATCTGTTGTGCCTGATTTAGAAGTTCTCAGTTTTGACAATGGTCAAGAAGATGGTAGGGTGTTCTAGCTGGATGCAGGAAACTCACAAACACAAGATGCTAGAACAAGAAGGAAGCTTCAAGGTCTTTTAGGCCAATGCCTGACCTTGATAGGTAGAAAAACCGAAGCCCAGGAGAACCTAAAGGCTTACCAAAATTTACCCTGTGAATCAGGGAAATAGTACAGAAAACTCAAGTTCTCCAACTTCTACTTTGGAGCTTTGTCATTACATGAATGCTTCCCAAACTTTCCAAGTGGTAAGACCCATCTGGAGAGAATCTCTAGGAAGAGAATCCAGGGGTTTATATGCTTGTCAAGAAGTGGAGGTGAAGGATGTCTTGTGATGTGTATTTACTTTCTCTTAACCTTTAAAATGTTATGACTCATGGTCTTTAATATAACACTTTCATTGTCTGTTGTATATCAAAATAAGCCATGCTCACAATTTGAGGTTAACATTTAATTTAACTGAGAGTTGGTTAACATTTAATTTAACTGAGAGTTGCAGAGTCTTCTTGTAGTTAGGATTTGAAACTAGGTCCTGTAAGTTCCAGCTTGGAGAATTTGGTACTATTTGACCTCTCTGTGGCAGTCTTCTGTATTGGCCATGCCTGTATTTGTCCTAAAGTTGTGTAAAATATATAAATCCCTACTCAGGAGGCTGAGGCAAGAGGATCATATATTTGAGGCCTACCTGGGCAAGGATAGCAAAAAGTTATCTCAAATATAGTGAAAACTTGTATCAAAAAATCACTTAATTAAAAAGGACTGGCAGTGTAATTCAGTGCTACAGTGTCTGGGATCAATCCCCCCATAGCGCCCCCTTCCCAAAGTATCAAACTTTATCATTCAGAGAAGAACTGCTAAATATCTAAAACAGGTATAAATGGGCAATATTCAACTTATTTTATAAAGTAAGTACATTTCCCTCAGCTAGGACATCCTACTCCATCCTCTTTCCCTGAATTTCCCAATTTATTTCTTCATAGTACATCATGGAAAGAAAAAAAAGTTAAGAAAAAAACCCCCAATATATTGTGGAAAGCAGTAAGTTACTAAAAAGGAGGTGGCTATCAAATGCCCTCATGAACCCTTAAAAGTGCTTAGTGAGCATCTACTATCCACCTGTCACTGGGGGCTCCGTACTGGAGATATTTGAGGAGTGCAGGGGCCAAGAGAAGAAAGAAAGATCTAAAGAGTAGAGCAAAGAGCTGGATCACAGTACAAGAGGAGAGGTGACTAAACAACCCCCTGCATATAGAGACTTTCAGTAGGCAGGGAAGAGGGCTGGAGGGAGGCGGTATGATCACTAATATGCATAATAACTCCTGTAAGCTTTTCAGGAAATCTTAAATTATAATGGGCATCGCTGCTTAGGAGAGCAAGACAACTTGTAGTAAATGGCACTTTCTTTCCCATACTGAAGACACACATGGGTAGGAAGTTTCCTTAACCTAGGAAATCTATTTGTGGGGCTGCTTTCTTCCCTGTTGCAAATCCAGCTCCTTGAATGGTCAGAGGGGACAGGTATGAAGCTGTCCTGGACAGGTGCCCTTCCCTTTATGCAAGGATGTCAATTCTAATCTCTACATGGTTGTCGAGACAAATTTGTAATGTAGATCATCTGCTTTTAAGGCTCTAGCTAATGACTACAACTTCAAAGTCTGCTAATTCCCATAAAAATTTAGTATGAACAATGACATTTAATGTTTATTACCTACAGGACACGCTACTCACATAATCCTTTGGCAGAATTAATGTTATGGATTAAGTCTGATTTTTGCGCTTGGAATATACAAGTTTTGAGCATTTGGGGATTTTTTTTTAAATTGAAAGTGCTGTATGGCTTATTTATAAGGCAATTGCAAGGAACTTTGTGAGGAAATTAGTATAGATATTACATGATGTTACTGAGAATTCATACATCTGGAATTCACACATGATCTCCTTTATAAGAATTTTTTTTTCTGGCTTCATTGTGACAATTTCCCGAACTTCCTTGGCATGGTCAGTCTTTTTTTTTTTTTTATCTCTTGGGTACTATGCATCTTATTCTTTCTATGTTTCCCTTTTTTGCTTTGGTTGCTAGGAAGCTTAGAATCAAGCTTTCTGTCTGTCTTAAAGAACGAAGTAAGAATATTTACGTATGAGCAAATATACATTTCCCTCCAAAGATTTTTTTCCTTTACTTTTCTGGAGTCATCTAATTATAGTTTCAGAGTGTAAAAGAATTTATATAAATGCCCACAAATGGTAAAGGAGGTACAAGAGAAGAAATGAATAACACTCTTTTGCTTTGTGATGCCAGGAAAATAAGATAATCATTAAGATCTGCATGGGACCGAATTATTGGATCACCCTTGGCACTCTGAAGCTTGCTGATTTTGATGTGTTATTTTCATTTAGAATTAACCAAGCCATTGGGCAAATTGAACCTTTGGCCAGGACATCTTTGGCCCAGAGGACCATGAAAAGATCGTGACAGACGCATCCTGCTTACATTTCTTATATAATTTGATGATATGAGTGCTACACACCCCTTTATTTAGACTTTATGAAAAGCTAAAACTCAACCTTTATGGGGGGACAGGTGGGCCAATGCCTTCAGATTACAGCATGGTTATCCATATGTTTCATGCCTGTTCGCTGACAGGAAAGTGCAACCCCTATCCTGATTTGAGAGTTAGTCTCATTTTTCCATCTGCAGGACGCTTCATTATGCTGCCACTGGGATCTAGACTTTTTTCCAGATGACTTACTTCAAAGGATTTGAAATTGTGCGGCTGTATACAAGACACATCTTCGTAGCTAACCTGCTCTGGAGGAGGTCAGAACAAAGGGCGAACCAATCGGAGCAGAGCTATCTGGAAGCTAATGTTTCAGGGGGGTGAAAACACTACTTTGGTGAGTGTCTCATAGCTATACCTGGGTATCTGCTTGATTGGCATAGATTGAGAGTCAGAGCAATTTGGCTGCAAAGGTGTGGTTTTAGTACTATCTGTTGAAGAATCCACTATAGTTAGAGAAAATAATGGCAGTCAAACCACAAAGGTAACCCTTGGGTGCTGCTTTGAGGAGCGGTTCATATTGGGCAAAACATTTTAGTTCCTGCAGTTTTAGCCTAAATTTTCTCTTTAAAATAGAAGGTGCTTGAGCAGGAAAAACATGAGGGAAGTCTCCTAATGATGAGCTTTGAGTGTCAAACAGTAACAAGAGGACAAAAGGAAGTATTTTTTTTATTGTACCTACAAAAACGACAAAGAACAAACAGCTACCTGATATTTAAAGTGCAAGGTCATTTTCTAGAGACCAACTTAAAAATATTCCGTGTAATTAACTGGCTAAATGTAACACACCCAAACACAAGGGTACTTTGTTGGTGCCTTGACAGCTCCTGAAAAATTCAGCTCCTTTCATCAAACTCAATTCAAAACACTCAGGCACAGCTCTGCACTCTGCGTCTTCTGTGTCAAACTCTATTTCCAGTCCTTTATGTCAAATTTAAATTCATGGCAACTGCATTCAGATCTTGATAGAAACCCCACTTTGCTCTGGACCCCAAATTCATTCCACAAGATGCACACGCAGACACATACTCACACAGATGTGAGCGCATGCTACTTGAACTCGATTTGCTCTCACTTTAGCAACACCAGCGTCAAGAATTTTGAATGACTGTCTGTTGGCCAGAGCTTTTACACAGTCTCAGATAAGTACCTGATGAAAACAAGAGAACTGCATAATTGGGTCTTCACCTCTTGGTTGAAGAAATCATATCAGCACAAGTCCTTGTTTGGGATGAAAAACGGGCCCTCACCTTTTTTTTTGGCGGTATTTTCTCTTCTTACAGAAGCTAAAATCACTATCAGTCTTAAGTGAGCTGAACAAATTGGTGTAAGGGATGAAAAATGGATGTTTGACTGAACACACAGATCTGTTGTGTCCACCAAAATGAGGCCTTGATTAGGCATAAAGCCAACCAAAATACCCTATCAACAACTGACAATTTGATACACTGTCCAAAAGAAAAGAAATTGCGCAGTGCATCATCACTAAGAAAGCATTCTAGATGGCCCAGAGACATGAACTGACCTCTCTTATGGAAATCATCTTTGCTTGGGTATCCATATATGCATAAAACGATGTAGTTTTTAAAAGCTCATTTTCTCCTTAATAATTGTCTGTTTCTAAAAAGCTATCAGCAGGTGCACCTCATTTCAAAAGCCTCTTGTCCTTCATAATACAATATTCATCGCGATTACATACTATGAAATAAAAAGCAGCAAAACATAAGCGAGGGTAGTTCAATTAAACGCAATGTAATCTGCCGAAAAAATAGCTCTGTAGCCAAAATCAGGTTCCAATGAGAGAAAAAAGGGAATATATTTCCGCATATTTTTAATTATATAGAATTTCCTCAAACATGATTTTTCATAATATATTCCATTAAGTTAACATCATATTTGAAGAAAGAGCATTTTCCGATTTCATTTTAAGCCTGATTTTGAGCAATTACAGTGTCATTGTTCCACGGTAGAAAGGTTGAATTCATTTACTGTGTGGTTATGCTAGTTATGATTGATGTCTCTTCTCCAAATGATAAACCAATCACCCCAATGATGTAATGTCATTTTAAGAGTGCCATAATCACATTTCTCTCAAACTAGAAGCTCTGATGAGTTCTAATAAAGATTTATGGTAGATTAAAGGCCTTCATAATATCAACAATGGATTGCTCATTTGATGAGAGATTTGATTAGGTAATTTTTTTAAAAAAAGAATATGAGTTTACTAAATATATCAAGCCTGGCTTTGAAGAAGGACATGGACCATCATAAGTAGCAGTCCATCATTCCATCTATAGAATGAATCATCTTAAGTGTGTGTAGGAGACCCTTTCTAATTGAGAGGTTGAAGCCAGTGGAGGTGTACATTCATGGATGGAGCTAAAACACAGTCTCATGGAGGAAATTCTTGGCATGTCATGCTAGTGCTTCTGATGGAATACATTAGTGAGCGGCATGACTGGCTAACCAAGAAGACAACTTCAAAACCTTTGGGTTAAGAGTGACCAATCTCTGTCAATGTCTCTTCTTGGGCCATCCCTAGATATTGCACCAACAGGAGAAATCAACAGGAGAAATCAAAACTCCTATGCTGCTCCTATGTCTAAACCTCATGTGAACATTGCACCAACAGGAGAAATCAAAACAATTGCTGGGTGCAGAGCAATTCCCCTTTAGATTTAAAGATTAGGAATTGAGACAGAAGCCACAATATTCTTAAAAGTGGGGCAAAAACTCATGTCTCACACAGCTGCTTGTGAATGTGAAAACCAAAATGAGAACTATGGATTTGGAAGCAGTATTTACTATAATACTGCACTATCAGCTTGTTAAATTCAAGTGAAGTGACATCAACAGAGGGTCATATAAAAGGTCACACCCCAAACACTTCAGACTTGGCAGAACATTCAGTATTCATGTCAAGGGAATGCATTTTAATCTCAAAATCATCTAAAACAAGCAAGGAAGAAGAAGTTAGAAGCCAACTATCAAAAACAACAGATCTGAGATGCACACAAATTGGGCGTGTGAGGGCATCCAGGGTCACTTGGGTATGACCAGAATCACAGTAATATAAAATTCAGTATTCCAGTGTCTCTCTGCACTTCACCTTGGAGACTAGAGTACTCCCATGTGGAGCCATGGGCAAATTCCTCCCAGTGAAGGAGACCCGAAGCCTGTTAGCATGAGTGAAACCTCTTCAGTTACTGTGACCTTCAATGAATGTAACCTGGAAGCACCACATTGCAAAATGACAAACTCATTTCACCTTGGTGTTCCCCACACCACCTTCTCCCTGGCCCTTGTTTCATAGTTGTCATTTTGCTGGAGAATCAAGATTGTCACACATGAAACAGCACACATTCAGACACCACAGAATTTCCTTACCACTGCTGGAGGCTTGCTGGGGCCCTGAGCATGCTCTGAGCAGGTATGAATTGGGGGAGAATTCCTCATCAGGGTTGGTGTCCATGATTTGATGGGAGGTGTTGCTGTCTAGCAATGGCATCTGGCAGCTAACTGGTGGAGGATTATGGGAGCTAGGCAGCTGAGCAGATGGGAGAAGGCTAGACGAGGATGTAGGTGGAATGGGACGACCTGGGAAAGAGGACAGAGGGGTCAAAGGTCAGCAATGAGTGTTATGAGAGCATCCCAAGCAAGTCACATTGAAATCCACTCACAATACAAATATTAAGAAGTAAAATAGCGCCAATGCGTGTGTGTGCATATGTGTGTGTGTGTGCCCATTTGAACACTAGTCTGATGTGTCTCCAACAGTCCCAACTTGTACTCTAGGTCAATGATTATGAACCTTTTAGAGACCCAGTGCCCAATGTAATGCAAAACCCACTTATTTATCACAAAGCGCCAACATGGTAATTAAACCTATATATGAGGTTTTAGTTTAAACAAAACTTTTATCTGTTACTCAGCTGCTGGAGCAACTTGGCTAGCATGCTGACAGAAAGGACGCTGTCTGCCCGCTGCAGGATGCATGCCACAGGTCACCACCACCGCTCTAGACACTTGAGTTGTGTATTTCAGAGGAGGACATAACAGCTGAAATGAAATCAGTCTGGAAACCATCCAGTTCTATTTCCTCTTTTACAATCTTAACCTAAATTCTCCTTGATAGATCTCCTTGCTGATCTCTCTCCTTCCACTCTGGTTATGTTGTTCATTTCTCCTTCATTGTCCATGTTCTATCTCTTTAGGAGTCAGAATGATAGCTTTACACAGAGAAATCAAGTGATTAGCACTCTTGGCACCTTGCATTGGCTTCCCATTGAAAGGAGAAATCCAATGAAGCTCCTTACAATGACCTTCATGTCTTCCCTGCTCTGGCCCATGCCTGCTTCCTCTTCACCTCTGATAATGACCCTTTCCATTTGACACTTGGCCTTTTGTTTTCTAGCCAGTGGAGCCATCTTTATTTGTTTTTTTTTTAATCAAGTTATTTGACCTTCAGAAATTTTCACTTTTTATCCCGTCTGTGTAGAACATTTTCCCCTTCCCCTACTTTCTAGCCAGGAGTCACAAGTCTTATTATTCTTTCAAGCCTTCCACATTTGCTTTTGTGAGAGTTGCTCGCTACCTGCTGTAGCCTACTGTTCTGTTTAAATCTTCTCATCATGCCTATTGTCTGCGTTATTTGGACCTACATCCCCAATGTCTTTCTAAAAATAGCACCTGCTTCTTCTTCCTAAAGAATGGTCCATTTGTATGAACAGATAAGTAAAGCCAACTCCATTAGTTTAGAAGTGGAACACAGGTGGAAAGGTGACATATCTGCATGTCACAGAGATGGCCAGTGTCCCCAGAGTCTGCATCACGTGTTTTTTGGACACCATGGGAGAACTCCCATGAAAGGAAGCCCCGTTACACAATGCCAGGAAGAGAAGCAGCTAGTCTGGCATAAAGCGAGCAGTGGCTGAGAGGTGCTCTTGGGTTGAGAAGTTTTGCTCCCACACGAAATCCTGACGCAACTTCTTTTTCATGTGGTAGGGAGCTACTGGCAGCCAAATCGCTGAGTGAAGATAATCAGCATGTGTGCTCTCACCTCCTTCACTCTTACATCTTGGGGTCTGCAGCTGCTCCTTGCCTGCTGGTTTGTTCATTTGGGAAGCTCAGGAAAATGAGCCAAGAGTAGAGCCCGAGGGATATGCCCTGGAGCCAGGGGTGTGGTGAGAAGCACAGGATGTTGGGAAAGAAAACTTGAGAAATCAGGTTAGCAGTTAACTCAGAAGAGAAATCCCTGAGCTTGAAGAAATGTGCTTTGCTGCTTTTAAAGGGACTACATATGTGGAAATATTTTCAGACACTCAAGTGGGTGCCAAATGTTTGTTGCTGCTTTTATGGCTATATATCTTGATTTATTATTCAGCCCATTAAACACTTCCAATGAGAAATGTAATCCTTATGTACTGCAAACATGTGCTAATAAAAATAAAACTGAAAAAAATGCCCTAGATGAATGATTTAAATAAAACATGTGTGCACTTTGTTAGATGCTGAGGATTGAAAAACAAGATCGCCATGCTTGGCCTCATACAGCTCTCAGTCCAGCAGGAGGGACACAGGTAAAGATGTCACTCTGGTAGTACATGGGACAGCGCAGGATGCGGTCACGTAATTGAGTAGTGCTCTGGGGACAGAGAAGAAGGACACACAGTCCAGCTTGGGCAGGTAGAGGTGAGCAAAGATTCTTGGAAAAGGTAACACCTGAGCAAATCTAAAGAAGAAAGTGTCTTTCAGGCAGAGAAAACAGAGCAAACAGTAGCACTGAAGCATCAAATCTCTAGCCTGTTCCAGGATAGGATAGGAATGGTGGAGTTAAGAGATAGGAATGGTGCAGTTAAGAGATAAAATTCCCTTGAAGTATAAGGCCTCCTGCTCAGTAACACAACTGCAATAGAATGGAGAGGAATCATCCCTCAAATAGATCAATGGATCAATGGAACTTAATTTGAAGAACACAATTCATTCATAGTTGTTTTGGAGCAATAGTAAGGCATAAGACATTCTTAGCAGGCGCTCTGGCAAAGCGAGGCAGAACATGCTGGACTTCTGTGCTAATATTCAGTCAATACATTCTCCCCAGAGCTTCTAATAATTATAACTATCATTATTTGTATTTTAATAACTAATGTGTTTATTGCACAATAACTATAGTGCCACTCACTGCTACTTTTCTCACATGTATTATTTCGCTTATCACCAAAAGTACTCCTATGAGGTTACAACTATTATATATTCCTATCAAATGAGATGAAAGCACTTTCCTGTTTCATAGATGAGCAAACTGAGGCATAAAGAGATTATATTTGACAGCTAACTAAGCACCAAAGGCCAGGAATAATATTTATTCAACTAGCATGGTAACAACAACAACAAAAAGAAAGAAAGAGAAAGAAAGAAAGAAAGAAAGAAAGAAAGAAAGAAAGAAGAAAAAGTTACAGAAAGGAGAAAGATTTAGGGAAAGTATGAAGCATTGTTCAAATTTCAAGGTGGAAACATTTCTTTAAATAATCATTTGTAGCTGCCACCATCTGATAGAGTTAAAATTCTCATAATTTTGTCATGAGGTTCAAAGGGGTTCCCTCGCAGCAATGTTGCCACACACCTCCTTCGAGGCTCCTGAAGGCAGAGCGGTCCTGACCAAGCCCTGGGAAGTCAGTGTTGACACCCACTTAGCAGTGAGGCTCTGGGAGGCACAGATTTTAAGTCATGATCAGTAGGCTTTAAAGTCTGTACTCATAAGGCATATCTGAAGCCACATGTTGAAGATCAAGGATGGCTTGGAGCCAATTTTTAAATTCCTTTGAGTGACTGAGGTGGAACTGAAGTTCAAGTGTAATTTTCCAGGAGCATGATACAATAGTTGCTGTGAAATCATTCTTTACATGAACTTTTTGAAATTGTGTTAAGCATGAATTCATTTCATATAGTACAGACAGAAGCGCTTTTTAATTTATACAAATACAGATGATAGAAGAGCAGTCATAACACAATGAAGGCACTAAGGTTGCTTCCGTGTACTGAGACGACACATCACAGGATTGCCTGGTTCTTGATAGTTTTCTGTCCCTGGTAATTCTGTGTCTTGGTGGTGGCTCCTTCGATTCTGCTTTCTGGTAGCTACCATCACTTGGGAAATTTCTCAGTCCCTAGATCTGCCCCCAGTCAAATGGTATGCTATTCTCTATTTGCTGTGTCATTTGCTAATTTTGTTCACTTATGCTGCGTTTTCCCCCATGACCATTCCAACTGACAGAGACCATCTGTGTAGACACAAACAGGTTCCAAAGTACAGGAGAGAAAGTTGGAATTTAAGCAGGTTCACTTTTAGGACCATTTCTTGCAGAAATACTTGGTGTGGGATGAGCAGGTACCCAGGTAATATGAACTAAGCTGGCTCCCACTTTATGTACTACTGGACCTCCTGATCTGCAAAGCACTTTGGAAGTTCCATTGAATTTGGGTAGAATCACCAGCAAATATATAGAAAACTAGGTTAAATTGAGCTGTTAAAAAGCAAAAGAAAATCTGAAAAGGCATCAATATGTCGTTCACTAAATTCATACAGTTCTGGATGTTGTACGTGTGTTTTATAAGACCTCCATGTTATTCAAAATCTCACTAGTTATCTGTGTGATTGGCTTATGTGTGACCTTAAACATGGGAATTTCACTTCAAATTTTGCCAGTTTATCTGTTTCTTAATGAATATATAGTATGGTAAATTTAACTCTTAAAAATTCTTCTGGGCTGTGTGTGACAGTGCATACCTGTAATCCTAGTACCTAGGCAGAGGTGGAAGGATTGATTGGAAGCTCCAGTCCTACCCAGAGAACTTAGCCTGAGACCCTGTCTAAAGTACAAAAGTCACGAAAGGCTGCTGGGCATGGTGGTGCACACCTGTAATTCCAGTACTCAGGAGGCTGAAGCAAGAGGATCACCATGAGTTCAAGGCCAGCCTGAGCTGCATGGGCTAGCTCAAGGCCAGCTTGCACTACATAACGAGACCTGTCTCAAAAAAAAATGTTACAAAAGGGCTGAGGGTTTATGTTATTAAGAGGGTATCTCTGCGTGTGATCTTCCAGCATTTAAAAAAAAAGTGCCAACAGGGCATAGTGACACATGCCTATAATCCTAGGACTCTTAGGGGCTAAAGTAGGAGGATCACACCTTTGGGGCCAGCCCAGGAAATGTAGTGATTTAGTGAGACCCTGTCTCATTGTAAAAATAAAAAGGGGCTGAGAATGTGGCTCAGTATGCAAGTTTTGAGTTCAATCTCCAGTATTGGAGAAAAAGAAAAGAAAATCTGACTCCTAGGACCCATGGCAGACAAAGTGGTTGCATGTTAACTCTGACAGATTGGTAGTGGCCACTGAAGGAAGCATTGAGTTGGATTCTGCGGATTCCCTGGGTTCAAGGGCAAACACTAACACCATCAAACAGAAAAACCATGCACACAGAGTGGGGAGAGGAAGCAGGGGCATAAGCACACTGCTTGTTCGCATTCATGCTCCCTGTCTTGCTCTTCCTCCATTCAGCTCCTCCTGAGAACCTATCACACACTTCTGTGGTTGAGGCAGTAGTGCCCCCTCCCCACTGTCTCCCTGATAGCCCCGTTTTGCTCAGCACTTGATTTGGATCCAGACTTCATTCAGCTTCATTCAAGGGCTATGGTCTCTCCACCACCACAACAGTAAATGCTCATGTAGAAATTGCTGCTCTGCCCAATCATTTTAAACAGTCACTAATTTATGATAGAAGGCACGTGGCAGATCAACCCCCCAAAGTCACTTAAAACAACTGGTTCCTTTTCATTCAAAGGATTAACAGCCAGCAGATACTCAAGTGTTCTGTGTAGGCAACACATAATTCATTTACATAGTGATTGGCTGTCAGGAAACTGGTGGAACACAGAGACGGCTGAGGAGATAATAAAACCAAACAGTACGGAATAACTGCGCCCGGAACGTAAGTTCAAGGATCTCATTACCATAGATACAGCATGTGATCTTGCTTCCTCTTAAAAAGTGAAGTAATATTTCACATGTAGTTTTCTCTTTTAATGTTCACAGTATCTTGTACAAGCCAAGTATGTACTAATTTCTTCTGTATTTTGGAGATTTAGATGGATTTTGGAGAATTAGATGGATTAGCTTTTCTGGCACTGACCTCTTAGCAGGTAGTAGGGCTGCGGTTTGCACTTATAGCATCTGACTATAAAGCCGGTGCCTTAAATGATTCATTTCATTATTTCCCATGTTAGACAATAGTGACTGGTAACCAGAGACCAGGATGTGAATTACAAACTTATTGGCCCTCTTTGGGGATGCATGGAGCTCATCCCTGAGGAGGTGATCAACCACAGACAGAAACAAGCCTCCTCCTGGAAATAGACACAGTGACCGCTTACACAGAATAAATGATTCGTAAGGGAAGGAAGACATTCTTGAGTCAAAAACTGGAACATTTTCTGTGGCATCATAAGTTTAAGGACTTAATAAAAATACAGCTTTTCTGTTAAAGTCTGTACAATGAAAGGACCTTGCTAAGCTAGGCAGAACAGTAGGGCTTTAAACAAGATTGGCAATGCTAGTTCTCAATTCCTGCCATTAATTCAGATGCTTGATTATACTATCTGCTTTTCCCTCAAATGTTTGAAGTCCATAAAATCTCTATTTTTGAAAAGGATAAAAAGTGAGAAATATTGACATTTTCTTTAGGTAAATAGAAATAACTTAAATGATTTTTATTTGTATCTTTCTTTTTTTAACAAAAATACATATTCTCCTTGCCATTAAAATATTCTTTAGGAAAGGACATCAGATTTTTCAGTTCTCTAGTTCTGCACTTGGAACCTGCAGAGAGCTATGCGACAGAGAATTCTCCTAGTAGGATGGGTTTCAAAAGTGTGCAGAAGCCTGGCACATAGCCATCATTGCAGAGGACATGAGGTAGCTTCAAAAAACCTTAACTGAATTCTCTTGCACCCTGCTGACCATGTCACCACCAGTGGGAAGGTATATAAAGTCACAGCACATCTGTTCAGTCTATTTTATTCGTTGAACACCAGGTTCAGTTATATCACGTCCACCCCTTCACAATTAACCCAACACTGTCGGATGTGGGCCAAGTGCTGAGACTCAGGAGTATTAATAACACACCCAAGGGTCAGAATCAAGATATTAAGTCAGGCTTGTATACTGCCACAAACTACAATGGGCTATTTCTAAATCTAGAGTCATCTTACATTCAAGTTCATTTACTAGTTGGTTTTGGCAGACCAACCTAATCTATTCTCATTTTCTATTCTTTCCCAAATGAAATTTCAGGCTCCGGTGGATGTCATCACCTCCTGCTCTTTTGCAGATATTGCTTTCTGTCTTCACACTGGCCTCATTTCCATCTTTGTTCTCTGTAATCTATTTCCAAGTTCTCAGTCCATCCAACTTTATTTGTTCTCCATGGCCCAAGGGAGGAATGGAAAGGGAAAGGTTCTGGAGCCAGGGAGGTACTGAGTATTGTCTCTTACACTCTTACTTAGGAGTTTGGGCAACTTTGTTAGCCTCTCTAATGAGAGCAATACCTACTTCATGTTGTGGTAAAGATTAGTGGTAAAACATGGAAAGCTCAAGGAACTCTGTGTTTTGCAGGGTAGGTACAAGGAGCCTAGAAGGAGCCAATAAGACTTGAATGTGTTATTGCTTCCACACGAGTACCTGGTGTGGATCCATGGCTGTGCCAGAGGTAGGACAGCTGCCCTGCCTTTCTACAGGGGTTTACTCAGGGGGACTGTGGGATGGAATGAATGTAGCTATCTTGTGAGTCAAGGGAACAGCTCACCTGAGCATGGAGTCATCAAGGAAGAGAGCAGGGATTTGAGATTCCAGGAGAAGTGTTCCTCACAACACCCAGGCCTGAAGCATCTCTGCTCCTGAACTCTCCAATGCACAAATTTGTTATTTTCCATTTGACCCTCTTTTTAAAATTTAAACCTGCTTGAGTTAGTTTTTGACACTTAAAACCAAAATCATCCTGCCTAAAGCTGATCACATGGGAAAATGACTTGGCCAACACCACACAGTTGCTTAATACAAGATCTAGGAATAGATTCTAGGCATTCTGCCTCCAGAATAAAATTTGCATGTCCTTTAAGCTGATTCCTTTCCTGTTAAATATGGAGAAACTGAACATGGGGTCCCAGAGAAACTAGTGAAGTTGGGAAGTATCAAATCTATTCAATACGGCATGTATCGAAGAGTAAGGAAGAGGTACAGACAGATGGCAGTCCACTCATCACAAATCAAGGGTGCAGTCTCACCATTTTCAACCCTCAGCCCTGGGGAGAAACTCAGGGCGTTGGGCTTCTCTCTGGCAATGAGGTTTGACATCACTGTCCTGATTTGGGTGTATAGACGTCCTTGCCTAATTCTTAGATTTTTTTTTTTAAAGAAAAAAGACAATATTCCTAATCATAATTGTAGAATGAAAAATAACTCCCAATAAGTGTAGCACCTTATAATTAAAGTACAGATAAAGGTATGTATTTTGTTTCTTATATTTACACTTTATATTTATACTACATATAAATTTTCCTATCTACTCATCTTCCTGATAGCAGGTTGGTAATACTTAATGCTAACCTTAGACAGGATCAGTGATTCTCCACTGGGGCACTTTTGCTCCATGAGGGAAATGTGTCACTGCCTATTTTGTTTGTGACAATGCGGGGAGGACAGGAAGGCATGTAGTGATCAGGGGTCGGAAAGGTTTTAAACACTGTGCAATTCACATGTCAACAGTGACTCACGTCAGTAGTGCTGATTCAGAAATCCTGGGTTAACATGTGTGATGGCTTAACTAAGGACACTTCAGGCTGCACCGTCAACTTTTAAGTAGCTCTTTTCCCCAATCTGTAAGAATTGGGTAGAAAAAAGTGAAAAACTCCATTTATAATGAATCCTTTTCCTCTATCCAAGAAAATGTCAAACAAATAAACTTACATTACAGTGCAGGAATTGAAGTTAAAGAAAGGCAACATTTGCCCAAAGGTAGTTTAATGAGTCATTGGGGGAAGTTTCAGTTTGCCTTTCTCCACAGATGGGGAAGCTCTGGTTGTAGAGAGAGTTAGGAAACCTTTACAGAGGCAAGAGAGTCAAGGGACAAAGTTCCCATGCAAGTTTTAGGCTATGTAACCCCATCTGAGCATTTTCACCATGACCTCTATGTCTTCCCATTGAAGCGGTATCAGCTCTACTCCACGTCCTCTCCAGTGACGTTTTTATTTTTACACTAGAAGGCCTGATTGCCCCCTTCACTCACACTTCAGTGAACTCACTAAAGCCCAGTTAAGCATTTTCTTGAAAACAAATCATTTTCAGGTGGCCCTGGCAAACCCATTCTGATTGTGCGTGAGCTATTATACATAATTTATCGGGAGGGTGGCATGTGGTTGGACTTGGCCCAGTTAAAGGGCCTGACGTAGGAGCTCAAGCTGAACTGTTTCACAGTTTGGTTCTGTGCATGTGGGTGTCATTACTGTAGTTCACCAATAGCGCTTATGTTTATGTTGCATATCCTCCTGGCAGCATGGCTCTCTGGGAGGTGTCAAATGTAGATCGCACTATAGATGGAGAATATATTTTTGAAATAATACTATTTTTACAATTTTCTAGTGCCAGCCCTTTTATACTCATGAAATAAATAGAAGTGAACATGCAGGTTCTTTGTGTGAGGACACAAATCCACCTTACCTGCAGTGACACAACTGCCTACCAGCACACAATGACTCCCTAAACACCTACTGCCCAGAAATTCTACTTCCTCGACACATGTACCCTAATTAATGGTAATCCCTGGCTCCTTTAGGTGATACTACGATTATTTTGGAATCATTTATATAGTTGTATGGCTAGTGCTCTCCTGCTCTTTCTGTGATAATGAACATGTGGCTATGGAACCCTTGATATATGACTAGTGAAATGGGGGTACACACTTTTAATTTCTTTGATCTTTAGGTGACTTAAATTTAAATAGCACATAGGGCTAGTGACTACCATGTTGGAGAGCACAGGCCAGACCATAGGCTGCTATGCTTTGGATCTTAAGTGTTCCCCAATGGCCCCATATTAAAGACTTGGTGCTAGCTTGTTTTTGGGTGGTGGTGGTATCAGGGAATAATCTGAAGTCTTTAGGTCACTGGGACTGCATGCTTGAAGGGTACTGTGAGACTCAGGTCTCTTACTGTTTCTCTATTGTTTTCCATCAATGAGGTGAGTGACTGCTCTATCACACACTTCCCCCAGGATCTTTGCCCCACCACTGCCCCAGATCAAGGGAACCAATGAATGATGGACTGATACCTCTAAAGCTATAATCCAAAATGCATTTTCCTCATTATGAGTTGACTACCTCAGCTATTTGAAGTAGACATAGACAGATGTCTAACATATTATGATTACTGGTATCTCTCCCTCCTGTATTTCTGTCCATACAAGTCAACATATTTGTGAATGCACAAGTTTGTTTATAGCATGAGGTAATTCAACTGCTCTCAACTCTTCCCAGATAACTCACTGCTTATGTGACATAGTTCTAATTTTTGCATAGTAATTATCTCTTGACAGACTCCCTTGTTACCTATAGTCTAACCACAACAGAACAACTGTACTATGGAATATATACTTTTTTCCCCCCAAATCTCTTCCTATTCAGAAAAGGTGTGTCCTTCTCCTTGGTGGTCTCAGTTATTCATGAAAATTTCTTTAATTTCTGTTCTTATTCACCATATACTTTATGTCTTTTCTGACCATATCCCTCACTGCTATCCAGTGCATACCTCTATCACTGTTCTTGCAGTATGCTAGCATGTATATGTCTAATTGACTAACTCATTTGCGAGGCCATGGGTATCCCTGGGGAGAGGCTTTGGATGATATATCTTTGTATCTTAACACAGCCTGTACACAATAAACGCCACTGGGATTGGCTGCTGGTAATACCTTACTCTACAAATGTATTGGATGAGTATCAATGGTCTTGGTATTGACTTTGCTGTTGGCTTCTGTGGCTGTTTATGTTAGATTTTAGGTGCTTCTTGTGTATATATCTTGCTGAAAACAATTGATTTTGATTTTAAATGTATTTTTTTTAAATGAAGTGTCTTAGAATATTAGGTCACTACTTCAGCTGGTACTCAAATGAAGGTTAGTGATATGCTACAACCTTGGAGGAAAAACTCCTAAGATTTATTCAGCAGGAATATGCAGGACTTCTAGGTAACATTTTTATAAGGGATTTTTAGCAGTGGTGGTGTGACTACAGTTTTGGTTTTCTGGCTCATCTTTAGACTTTAGAACTTGACCCCGGGGTTAGATAAAAGCTTCCTGCCCTAGGGAACCCATGATCCATAACAGAAGATGAAAATGATAAGACGTATGGGCAATGCAGTGACTTACTGAGTTGTCTCTGTGCTACGTAACAGGACAAAACTACTCTGCGCTACATCCCAGCTCTCCCAAAACGTGGTGTATACTGTCACTGTCAAAAGGGCTTACTGTGAGGAAAGCTTCCAGTGAAAGATTTAAAGAAACTCTATACCTGTGTTGAAGCTTAACTTTTGGAGGGCTCATTCGGAAAATATATTTCCCTCAATCCAAGAGAACCTGTCTTACGCATTCTTTTTATGTCTACTCGCAGTTCTTGGCGTACGGAAACAATGCTATTGCCAGTTGCTAAGACTAATTAAGCTCTGATGATAGATAAGACATTCATTATTTCTAAGCCCTTTACATATATTCTTCTATTAAATATCACAGAAAAGTTTCTGGGTAGATAATATTATCCCAATTTAAAGATGAAGAAACTAAACTTCACAGAGAAAAGTTTGGGTTAGAGGAAGATTTGAAATTAGGAATTCTGGCTCCAGAGTTCATGTGCCCTGAATAGGATAGGATCATGGAATTTAATTAATCTTTGAAAAGACAAAGCACCAATTCCTGATATAACAACTTGATTGACATTGGGATCAAACTAAAGTTTGTATCTTTGTTCTGCTATTGCTTTACTAGTTGACTTTGCTCAAGTCACCTAACTTCTCTGTGTGTTCAGCTATTTGATAAACAAACTGTGTATAAACATATTTCAGTTGTTATTATAAGGATGAAAGACATTTATATAAACTTTCCGAAGTAAATGACAAGTTTCATTGTTATGCATAAAAAGGGTAAGAGGGAGGAGTCCCACTCTTCTTTCAGGATATATGAAAGTACATTGCAAATGTTACAGTGCTCTACAAATGGTAATGGCTTTCATTCCCATTACTGGAAGCCTTCCTTTTCAAAGGCTTTGTCTGCAGATAGCAAACAGTTCTCAACTGTAAGTCAGTGTTTTGCTATGTGCTTCAGGGACAGAAAAGATAAAACACAAGCTCTAGGCAACAGACACATGAACTATTTAATCTCTTTGTTGCACACATGGGCTGCCTGCCTATTCTTCATAGAATGGTTCTTAATAAAATGCTAAAGATTAGATGACTTGAGAGTCTACCCACCAATAGCCAATAAAAAGGCTGCAAGAAACACTTCCCAAAGACAGAAAGACTTTCAAAATTCTCAGACCTTATGGAACCCATATGGCTGGGAAAAGGACTAATATTCACTAACATTTCTTGAATGAGCCTATGCTTATCACTTCTCATAGTTGGGAATTTATATAATCCTTCCATCAATACTACCTGGCTGGTACTATTACCATCCCTATCTTACACAAGAGTAGACTGAGGCTTTCAGATCTCAAAGACTTGACAAAGGTCATAGAGTAAGTAATGGACAAAGTCAAGATACTAATTCCTATCTCTCCAATTAGGCACTGAGTAGCCACAGAGTCACTGCAATGTTAGAGATACAGAAAGAAGAGTAATTCCATTTGGTTAAAGGCAGGAAGGCTGAGTAGACAGGAAAGCGGTGTAAAGGTGACGGGATAATCTGTAGCAAGTTCTTGTCTTCAGCTTTAGATTTCTGGGTTCCAAATGTTATTCTGTGTACCTGGCAAGTATGGAGATCAATTATTTGGCAAGCTTACATGGGAGGTTGTGTCCTAGGAGCAATTTACAACCTGACTTGTCCCTTCACCCTCACTAACTGTGGTTTATTTTTTTCATGAAGATCAAAATGAACCTGGAAATTTCTCTCCACATGCTCTTCAGATTCAGGGACTAGTGGGTACTTTTCTCTGAAGGCTCATGCAGAATGCTCTCTAGAGAAAATTATGCATCAATTCAGACAGCTGGAGACATGATAAAATGACCTTAGGGGCAAGAGGAAGCATTAAGGGAAAAGAAAGAGAATTTCCGCAACGGGACGCATGACAATTGTGGCAGCTTCATGCAAAACTACACAGCTTCTCAACCTCTGGACTGGGTACGAAGGGCCTGATGTGTATCTGAAACAGCACTTTGCTCTGCTGTGTTGAAAAGATGTGAACAGTGAGATGTTGTGGAGCTTTTCACAGGGCCCATGCAGTCTGGAGATTTGCTGGGCTACAAAAGGTATCTTAGTTCAGTTCATAGCAAGCTGTTGGGCTTGTGTGTGTGTGTGTGTGGGTATGTCTGTCTGTCTGTCTGTATGCATATATGTGTACAGATGCCTGCACACATACAAACATCAAACTGATCAGTCAGCGAAATTAATATGCACCCACAGGGCACTTTTGGCCAAGTCTCTATTTTCATAAATAATGCCTGCCTTGCCTTTTACAAGCCTGTTTGAAGACCTGCAGTGCATCCTGGCTACAATTCAAAGCCCATCTAATGAAAGTACCTCCACTGTCAGCAATGTTAATGTCACTTTAAAGAGTGTGAAATGTTGCTAAATGTGTCAGGAAACAATTAGATAACATAAAGAGGCATGTTTTCTCAGTGCGCAGAGAAATATATTATGCAGGCAGGAGATAAACGCAAAGTTTTCTGAGCTCGAGCATATTCAGCACTCTCCCTCCCTCTCTCTTTTTAATCCAACAGAGGAATTGTTTGGCAAGAGTAAGCCCCGTTTCAAATACTTGGAGAAGGGAGAAAGGCCCGCTTTGCCTCTGACTGCTGTTGCTTGAGCCCTGCGCTATCAGGCTCAGCGAGATACAAACAGTCTTCCACTCAAATTAAATGTGTGCCCTCCTAATTAGCATTATAAATATAGGTTTCTCCGAGCCAGAGTTGATAAAATTACAGTGCTGGACTGGAAGGGGCCCTGCAGCTCTTCCACCCTGAAACAATGGCCACAGCATTTGCATGGTTAGAACAATGCCCGAGGAGCCTGCCCCTATCTTCAGAGGTCAGCCTCCGAAAGAAGGTAAATGCCAAACGGACTGACATTAGGACAGCCATCTGAGTCCAGATGCAATCTGTCCTTTGAATGTGACAATGTAAGGCTTGGCTCCTAAGCTCTGGGGAGAACAGTTCTCACTGCAAATCTTCTTTGTAGACTTTTTGTCAACTCTGCCACCTGTGGGCTTCCAAATGGGGCCTCAAATCTACAGAGGAAGGCTGAGCGTCACTGATTTCTCTCTGGTCTCCACACCCAGCACTGCACTCCGTGGTCCTAAAACATCAATAAGCACTTTTGATTGTTGTCTGGAACTGCCACCCCCACCCCATGCACCCTATGCCCTGACCTTGAGATGCATTTGCCTATCCTGTGGGAAGGGGGCTAAATCAAGGGAGGGATCTGAAGGAGGGAGAAAGCAGGGAGGGAGAAAACAGAGCCACAAAAAAGACTCCACAACAGGTACAGCCACCGAGTGATTTTCAGGGGCTGTGAAAGGGAAAGGATTTGTTTTGACACTGTTTTCAAGTAATCATAGTTGCCAAGCAAGAAGCAGCTACCAACTGGGGTTGAAATGCTGGAAGACCCAAGGTGAGTGAGAAATCTGCATGTCAGGCGATGCAATGATTTGCCACTGCAGTCAGGAGGAAGCTGGTTTGTGTGGGCAACTGGCAAAGCCCATTAGAGCTGAAGTGATGTGACTGAGGTGCCAGCGTCGGTTAACACATGCAAAAACGCTCAGGCTTTTCCTCGGCTTCTGCCACATTGTATAGCTGCAGAACAAAGACAAGCATGGCTAGTAGCTGGCACATGTTTCACAATTTACACAGTTCTGCTATGCTTCGTGAGGCTTAGGAGTTGGGGCTAAGGCTGACATGCTGCCTGTTCCCTTTGCTACACTTCTACTTAGAATACTTTCCTAGCTATCAGTCGATCCCTTCTAGAGATTACCAAAAGTCACAGAATGATCTAGATAGAGTGAAAGTTATAAGTAAACTCTACTGAAAACAAGCTTTAAAAGGAACAGAGGTAACACTGTATGACCAAACACTGTCACTTTGCTAATGACAAACCTGTAGTTCAGAAAAGGAATATGGCTTTTATTTCAGGCCACACAGCGAGTTAGTGACCTGAGTGCAAGGCTCTCTACCCTACGGAACACTCTTCTGCAAGCTGAGGGAAAAGCAGAAAACCCAAAGCTCAAATTAGGAAGAAGAAAGTCTGGTTTTACAGCAGATTATATCAGTGGACTACAATTCTAATGCACAATGTATAAAATACTCTCTCCACACAAAGCTTCCACATATGTATAACATTAGATTCTTATTTTTCAAACTATGCTCTTTGAAACCATGTTTTCTCAACATGTAAGCACATGACTCAAGTAAGGAAAAGTGCTATGATCAAGTAGCTCCTGCAACATGAGATGGAAGGAAAGCACGCACAGGCCACAAGAAAGAGACTTCCAATGCACTGCATGCTGGGAAACACACACCGGGACAGGTTGGTTCATTCCATCCCAGTCTGATATCTTTAGGTTGAGATGCTGAGTTCCTCAGGGGAGGAAACCAAGATGGATGTGGACACTAGAAATAAGATTAAAGGCCAAACAGCCCTTGAACTTGTGAAAGAGGAAAAGAAAGTTGTAGAAGTCCTCAAATAATTGAGTCATGAGCCAAGAAGAAAGCTTGGACTTTTACAAGTCAGTTCAGGTGTTAGCACTATGAATAATCAAAGATAGTATGCGGGAGGCACATTCGGTTCTAAATATATCCATATATACTGCATTTTCCCATTACTCTCCTTTACGTGTCCTCTACCTGATATTGTGGTTCCTTTGCCTTGTATTCTAGTTTTCTTTCTAGAGTGTAATTTACTCTTTCTTTCATAATCTCTACACACACTTATTGAATAACTACTGCATTTCAGTACTTCAAGCTGCCTTCTAGGCTGTAGAACTGCCCTAGGTGGTTGTTGAATGTATATCTTTGTTGTTTTTAATCATTCCATCTTCCAGAGCATCTACCAAAGCATGCACAGAAAGTGATTAATATTTGTTGGCAAAATGGACAAATTGGCAAAGAGCTTTCTAATAATAGCTGTCCAACATCAGAATCAGTATGCTTGTAAGATAGTAAATTCCTCATTGCAGGAATTATTTTAGCAGTTCTGAGCAGACCTGGTCAGCAGAGCCACAGACAGTGTTTTGCCATTCAATGAGGATTCTCAGCCTAGAGAAGTTCTAGCTGTAAGTTAACATCATTTGGTGGCACTTTGGTCACTATCGTGAGGTATCGAGGAGACACAGTATCACTGAGAGGATATCTCAAAAGTAAGAAACCTGTCCAGATCTTCTTCCTGCCCCATCTCAAGTAAGAGACATATTTTCCTTTCTATCTTTTGCATATCTGGAAAATTTTAGTTCCTAGTTGAAAACCGAGAGCAATATAGACTCGCGCATCCTTCGAGGACTTGACTTCATTTAAAGGAAACACGTCACTGTGTTGCAGCTTAAGCTCAAATTAATTATAACAACTGTAATATTTGGCCAACCATAGTTTCATGATCCAACAGTCCTGCTTGATTAGTTTCCAGAGCTAAATGAGAACCTATAACCATTCCCAACGTATTAACACTTTTTTCTTTTATGACTGCTTTCATCTGTGGATCTCAAAGCATGGTGCAAACAGTAATTAATGTTCACCTGGGAGGTAAGGATGTGTTTCTTTGGCTAATTTGGCAAAATAGAAGTGGGAGGGAGAGACGAGACAATGCCGAGCAGAAACTGGAATGGTCGATTCCCTAGTCCCAGTACCTTTAAAAATTTTTTTAAAAAAATTTATGATCCCAGTAAACTAGTCACATTGTTTATTTAAGGAAGGCATTTGAACCTATATATTTAAAGTAAAATCATTTCAACATAGTATCAGCGTATGGAAGATAAAATACTGGAAGGGAATTTCCATCAGAATAAGTGATTATGTAAAAGATAAAAGAAACATCAGGGAATTTCCATTACAGATCCTAGGCCAGCCATAAAAAAGATTCCTGAAATCTTTTCCTTCCTTCCTTCCTTCCTTCCTTCCTTCCTTCCTTCCTTCCTTCCTTCCTTCCTTCCTTCTCTCCTTGTTCCCCAACTCCTTCTTCTATCTCCCTGATTTTACCTTTTCAGCACATATTCTCTGAGTGTCTAATACATGTTGGGCTCTATTATATTGACTAAGGATATGAAGTAAAGACAACAATCCTTCCATGCTTGGAGATTATATTCTGGAAAGAGGAAAAAAAAACCAGCAAGCAACTAAAAAATTTAAAAAAAAATTTTTTTAAAGAAGTATATTTACAGACACACAGAGAAAAAGACAAAAATATTTGTCTGGCTATAAATACGGGCCTTTGGGAAAGGAGGTAAAGGGAAGGAGAACAGAGAATCCTCAGCAGGGATCACAGGTCGGGGCTACTTACAAGGTCTTTAAAGCAGACCTCCCAGTTAGGATACCACTTGAACAGGGATGCACCGGAAGTAAGGGCAGGAACCATGCTGATCTCTGGAAAAGCACATTTTGGACACAAAGAGTAGCAGAGGCTTGGAGCTGGCTGCATGCTCGGTGTATTGCAGGAGAAGCAAGCAGGTCAATGAGCCCAGAGTGGAATGAGAGATGGGGAGAGGGAAGAGGGGATTCTGCGAGCTCAATGGTATTAACTCTGGGAGAGAAGGGAAGCTGCTAGGGGTTGAGAAGGAGTGGCATGATCGTATTCACGGTCAGTGATTGCGTTTTGGTTGCTGTGTGAGGAAAGACCAGAGGGAGGCAAGCATTGAGGTACACAGGCCACTTAGAATGCAGATGCCAGAATCCAGGTCAGAGATGATTGAGAATCAGACAAGGGTGGTGGCGGCGGTGACAAAAGTGACAAGGATCAGAACCTGGATACATTTTGAAGACAAAGTCAGTATGTTTTACTGATGGATTCAGGTGAGTGTGATAGAAAGAAGCCAAAAAGAATTCATGAATAAATATAGTCAAAGAAGCGTCATTTTTACCATATTTCCATTTCTATGCTTTATGCTTCTTTAACACGCTGCATAATGTGAAAGACAAAGCTGGACTGAAAATCAGCCTAAATATTTGAGAATGATGCTTATTGTCACCTAGAAAACTCCTCTCAAATGGGTAGACAAACCATAATTTTACCAAAACAATGCCTTCCACGAACAGAGGTGCAAAAAGTGCTGCTCACTGTTTGGGAATAGAATCAACAAGGCAGGCAGCTGTGTTTTACTAAACTTTGGGAAACGAAGTCAAATGTAAGCTGAGGAGCTGAACTTTGCATTTTTGTCCAGGCAAGAGATACTAGAGATAGTTTAGAGTTAACACCTCTCACCATATGTGGGGATGGGAGTGAGCCAGAAAATAAGACATTTTCCCCCAGCAAACTCATATTCACATGTGGTACAGAGTGGTAAATTAATTTTGGTCCTGTTCTCTGATTTCTCCTTTAGCTTGACCTGATTTTCTTGCAAGCCGCAGGCACAGTTAATTCTTCAGCAGGGGTGTGTGTATATATTAGAGAACATGAATTGCGAATGTGCATGAGTACATGGGGATCTTGCTGAAATATTAATACAGTGCATTTTATTATTATTTATAGGAGAACTATATCTTCAGGGCTTTTAAAATAAAAAGAAATGGAAGATAGGTGATGTGAAATTATTTTTTAGTGTTCATACTCTTTGGCTGATATATAAATAATACAAATGAAATGGTAAACAGCATTAAGGGTATAATTATTGAATAAGTAGAAATGTAGACTCACAACTGTACAATATTTCTAGTTGTTACCACAATACGGAAGCAGCTATTTATGTAAAGCTTAATAATTTGTTCTTTTACCGATTTGAATTTTGCTTTAGTTGTGTTACTTTATCACAAAACTGGAAGAAGTATTCCTATCTATAAAGTTGAAAAGCCAAAGCTCAGTGAGGAAATGACCACAAGTAAACAATTTTAGTCTGAACAGAATAGGTGCAAAGGATCTAGTCTATGGAATGAAAAAGCTGCTTAATTTGTTCTGAATGACCCACCAGTCTAGAAAGGTGCAGTATTAATGGTGTAGAAACTGTTTAAACCTCTCTAGGAAAATATGCCAACTCCTGTAAAGGAAAGCACTCATTTGCCTTAAAATGGCAACACAGGAGATATCACCACAAAATCACATTACTGCAGTGCCCTTAAAGGTATGTTGTGAGTGAATTTCCTCTGCTCAAACTGAGCGGCCATTAAAATGAATGTCTCACCTCTGTATGTTCCCATAGGGCTCCAGGACTTATTTATTTAAATTGGTTGGCTGTCCCCTGTGAGTTCTACCAATAGAGTGGTGCAAAAACTCATTAGTGCCATTTTATTTTAAAATTCTAAAAAGCAGTTTTAAACAGAGCATGGTCCCTTTCGTAACATCCTAAAATTGTGTCCCATAGAGGAGCATCATTTGCCATAGGACGTGTTCTAGTGAGTCATATTACCCATCACTCAAAAGGAGGTTTCTTGCTTCTGGTTTTCTGTATCACTTTATGGCTAACAAAGGCAGTTCATAATACTCGCTGTCAAGACTTGACCTTCAACACGACACTTGTGCTCCTTTTTTGGTCTAATTCTGCAATTTCTTAAATTCTATGAGTTCGCATAACTTCAAATTCCATGCTAAAGAGAAATATAAAAGAGCCGATCATGCAGAATTGCTTTCTACAAAATTCATGCTGCATTTATACAGTAGTGGCAAGAAAGAATGGAAAAAAACCCACAAAACCAAACAAACGAAAAACATCAATTATTATTAAGCCTAGATCTAAAGAGATCAATACACGGGCTAACAATTGGGTGCTGTCAAATGTTAAAACCACTAAATTCTCATCTTGTTAAATCATCTGATGGTCTTTTCTTCTTTAGTTAAATAGGGATAAATAATAAAAAACAATTTACAACTAAAAGATGCTAGCATTTTGCAGCTGCTGAATGTCTTTTGGGGAGATTAGATTCTATAATGAGGAGATATAACCATCATTTTATAAAAGCTGCTGCTGTCTTGGGAAAAACACCACTGAATACGATTAGAAAAAAGCCCTTCCTTCTTGAACCTATTACAGTCATGTGCTGATTGCCTGGCATATGCTTAATGATATCTTCATTGCTAAAAACAATAATTTGTTACTGTAAATCTTGACATAATATATTAAGTTCAATTGTGCCTTTATTAGTTACTCTTTTGACTTGAATGACTTAAGTTTGCAAAGCTCTATGAAAGTAAAAAAGCGAGTCAATGCCCTATAATTTTATAAATATCTACAGATACTTTCCAATCACTTAATTGGAAACTTCTCAATTCATTTAACTATCATTTCAAGTATCCTCTGCTGCTGGTTTTCCATTAAGTTTATCAAAGATTTGGTAATGGGGAGAATGAGAATTATGGCATGGGAACACTTGCATGTATGGTATAGATACTGGCAATAAACCGCTAATAAGATAGCAATCTCCCTATTTAAAAAAATCATAGAGGCAACTAAGACGCTATGCGTTGATGTAACACTGATACTGAGACTTTCCTAAAAGAGATAATGATACTGTGACTCTTGCATAAGAGAAAGGAAGACAGAAGGAAGGAACAGGCAACTCCTACTTCCTCCTCTTCCTCCCCTTCTCTCTTCTAGACACTGAGCTGCTGGAACCTCAGGTCACCCCTACAGAAAACCCCAAGCAAGTCTCAGCCACAAGATGCCATCTGCACTCTTTCTGTTTTGCACAAGAACAGAAATATCCTCAACCAGTGCTCCAGCCCCAGAACCTTTTTATTCTTTATAATCACAAGTCTCCCCTTGATTTCTGGAGTTATAACACGTGAAGGCCAAATCGAAAGATTTCAGAGAAACTTCATGTCCTAAAATAACAAGATATCCTGAATGATATCTAGAAAGGAAACAGAAAACAAATTTTCTCATCTTAACAAATATTTCTGTAATGCTCCACATTATTAAAAATCCTTAATGATCAAGTCTCAAATCACCAAGGGTTTCAGACAAAGATATGTGTGTGCATGTGCGCTGTTTCTGTTTCTATAAACAGATGATCTATATAGTTATATAAGCACATGTATGTCTATTTTATGTATAAAAGTGTATTGCTGGCTGGGTGTGGTAGGAGGCTGAGGCAGGAGGACTATTACGAGTTTGAGACCAGCCTGGGTTACAAAGTGAGCTCAATGCCAGCCTAAACTGCATAGTGAGTGAGATCCTGTCTCAAAAAAGTGTTGCTTATACATGTATAATTTATTCTTCTATACATTTATTTTAAAATAATATAATTGTGTAACTGCATTAATCTAGCTTCTTCTCATCCAAGATCAGGACTCAGAATTCATGAGTCAGAGGACAAACTGCTCTCTGTCACAATGAATCCCCCTCCCCACAGAGTTGGCTGGTCACCCAGCCCCTAGTGAAGCTTTCATCCACCCCATTCACCATCATTTCCAAGTTGGGAAGTGGACGACTCCAGGAAGGTGACACAATTCTTTCCATGTAGGTTTCAAAGCTTTGACCTGTGCTGCCGGGTATATAGGCATGTATCTCCTGGCAGTAGGGCAATTATTAGACATTCATGCACCGTGAGTGATAGGAGTAATGGAAAAGATCACACTTTTGTGAACAAACATGAGAACATTTAGAGTCTAATTATTTGGCATTTGCAATGCCAAACCTCATCTGCGACATCACTCAGGTGTTTGACTCCAGCCCTACACAGCCACTAACACTAACCTCTTGCAAGTTAATCGGAAAATACCCAAGAGGAGGCCAGTCTTGCCCTGGAGATCAGCTGATGGTCCAGGCTTCTCACTTCTCCTTCTAGCCCAGGACTAATTGCTATGGAAATGGGTTTCTTTTAAAGTACCATGAAAGCCATAGCTTTGTAGCCTGCCCCTGGGGGCAGCAGTCATGAAGTCATTTCCTGGCTTTCTAGGTTTGTATTTATTGCACTGTTTATTTGCAGAATCTAGGTCATGCCATTCCAGGGTTGAATGGAGGAGGAGAAGGAAAGACAGAACTTTTTCCTTCTAAATTCTGGAATTCTTTCCAAAAGAGTTAAAGACATTATATTATAGTGATACATGTGTGCCTGTGTTTTAGCAGCATAATTCATAATAGCTAAAGCTTGGAAGCAGTATATATGCCCATCCATAGACAAAAGGATAAAGAAAAGGTGGTATTTACAAACAATGGAATACTACTCTGCCATAAAGAAAAACCTGAAGCATTTGTAGGAAAATGGAAGCACCTGGAAACCATAATGTTAAGTGAAATCAGACACACATACTTAAATATCTCTTGGTTTCTCTTACATCAGAAAATAAAATTATAAATAAAGAGAAAACTAAAATATGGATAAGAGGAACTAACTGGGGAGACAGCTCTTTTTTAAATGGGAAAGGGATCAAGAGATGGTGGGGGGAGGGATAAGTGGGAAAGGGGCTGATAAAAGGAAACAAAATGTGCTTTGTACACATATCTACTGCACACAAAGAATGTAAACATGTCCTGCAAACATGTGTTAATAAAAAATTTAAAATAAATAAAATTTAAACTCAGGGAAGGGGTTCTATCTTGTTTTTCCCTGATGTTCCTTAGAGGAATATCTTCCCCTTCATGGGTCCTCCCTCTCCACCCCAATTCCAGTATTCCATTGGCCTTTCAGAGGGGAGGCTATGAGTGGGATGTGGGAACAAGAATGACCGCCAACTCATCCATGCCATAATTCCTAGGATCTGTGAATATGTTCCCATGGTATTTAAAATACATAATTGGTCTTCCTCTTGTTTCCTGGTGTACAACTTCAACCCTTAGAATCTCCAATGTGTCACAAATGTCTTTAATGCACATTGAGGTGACTGCTGGCTGAGCTGGGAGCTAGGAGGTAGAGGTATTTCCAGAAAGGCTGAGGCAGGAAAGAGGGTTGGGACTTTCAGTCCCACCTCGCAATGTCTGGGGAGAGAAGAGAGCTGAAGTTCGAGGTAATCACCAATGGCCAATGATGTAATCCATCACATCCATGTAAGAAATCTCCATAAAACCCTAAAGAAATAGGGTTCAGGGAACTTGTAGACAGTGGAACTTCTGGAGGTTCCTGCAGGGTAGTGGATGAGAGACAGGGAAGCTCCACACCTTTTCTCCCATACCTTACCCTGGGTATCGCTTCTGTCTTGCTGTTCTTCTGTGTCCTTATAGTTAATAGATAAATGTGACTGAAGTGGTTTTTTTTGCACTCTGTAAACTGCTCTAGCAAGTGAATGGAGCTCAAGGAAGATACTAGGGGAACCTTGATTTATAGCTGGCCGGGCAGAAGGGCCAGTCACAGCCTGGAACCAGTCACCAGCATCTGAGGTATGGGACAGTCTTGTTGCATTGAACCTTTACCCTGTGGGATCTGATGCTGCCTCTAGGTAGTGATGGAGTTGAATTCCATTAGTGAACCTCCTGATGGAGGTCTGGTGGGGAACCGCCCAGCTGCTGGCAGGGAGAAATTTCCCCACATTAACAGTTTCTGGAAAGGACATGTTATTGTGTTAACTATTAGTAGAGAGAAAAAAACACAAAAAAATTTTTGTTGTGTGTGACTTAAGAGAGTCAGAATCTGATGTCAGAAGTATTGTGTTAATTTTTGGGAGGAGACAAAACACCCCTCTGTAATCTATTAGTCACCTTATGTGGCAAAAGTGGATTGGTGGATATAATTAAGTTAAAGCTTTTGAGAGAGGCATGAAAATTAAAACTCCAGGAGGAGATGTGACCAAAAAGCCATCACTTGAGTGACGCGGGGCAAGGGCCCTAAGGCATACAGGGAGTCTATAGAAGCCACATACTTAAATACATGCATGCACACATACATACATACACCATACACACAGGTCATACATTCATGCACACATATACCACACACATTACACATATGCACATTATACATGCATGTATATGTTCATACATACATACACACACCCCACACACATACACCATAATGTTTACATGCATACATGCACACATCACACATACATACATCATACAACATACCAAGACACACTCTCTCCAAGGGTCTCTGGAATGGATATAGTCCTCACAACACCTGGATTTTAGTCCCTGGAGACCTCTTTTGGACTTCTCACCTCCAGAACTGTAAGGTAATAAATTTGTGTTGTTTTAAGCCACTAAGTTGATAATAATTTGTCACATCAACCATAGGAAATGAGCACAACATACAGTATGTTTTTAAAGAACGTCTGCTCTCAGGGGCCCATCTTCTCTAGTATCAGGGTTACCTATAGCAGGTGCCTGGCAGTGGGATAGAAGGGGGAGGGATATTTAGCCTGCTCCCAAATTCCCCAGCTAAGAAACTGGGCTTTCTGAGAACTATTAGAGAAAAACAGAAATACCATGGATATTGGCAGCTCTAGCAAGAAAGTCTCACATTAGGGAGCCAGTGCCTCAACAACTACCCAAAGAGGAAAAGTGATCAGAGCAAGATCTTTGCAGTAAGAAAGGCATGCAAGATCTTTGCAGGCTTTCCTGCAAAGTGAAAAGAAGGGGTAGGGGGCCGAGAGTAGTAGAGGCAGGGTAAATATACCAGTGCACTGTTTGGCTTTCATGCTGTTTGTGAGAGCAAAGTCTATCTCTCTATCGATAGAGATGGAGATAGAGATAGAAAGAAAACCGAATTTTAATGGCTTTGATTTCAATGTATATTGTTCACGTCACCACAAACCCTACCACTCCCTCTTATTTACCCTTGCTGTTTCATTTATTTGTATTGCCTAACTAATAATTACAGGCACTTGAGCTTTAAATACGAGGGTAATATATATGGTGGTTCCTTTACTCATTTACTGTTCAACACTTTGAAGCAATTCTCATAAGTAACCAGTTCTCCAGGTCTATGAAGCCATTCACACTAGCTCATGGAAGCCTATTCCTCCACATGTTTCTGGCGATACACTACAGGCTCTGCTACCAGACACTACCGTATGTGTGGTGAGAAGACAAATGAATGCAGACACAGCTCAGCACAAAGATGGAAAAAATGTCATAACCTTGAAAAGATAACTTAGACCAAATAATACCTAAATTACACAATATGAAATCTAAAAGTTAAATGCAAAGTTGTACACTTAAGTTAAAGGAAAAAAATAAACCCAAACTTAAATACTAGATGGCAAATTGTAATTTCACAAAAGCACATGTGGAAAAGGCTTTGGAGTTTTCCATCAGGATGAAACTGTCTGGTTCAAGTGAACAGTGATGAAAGTGAAGTTCTGGTCATGTCCTACTGTACAATATTCAACATACTCACACAGGTGATGATACTCCAAGATGGGTATTTCAGAAATAAACGGGAAAAGTGGGGAGAGGATGCTTAAGTCTGGGTCAGGCGAAGTCTAAAGGAAACCGTGATTGTCAGCCAGGAGCATCAGAGATGTGGGCAGGCAGATGTGGGTGGGTGAACACATGAGCAGAACCAGCTCAGCCCCTACAGTACAGTCGTATCAGACAGGAAGTTAACCTTTATTGTATTTGTCTGCATAAGGCAGAATAGGCACCAAGGCATAGAAGAGACTGAAAACAGTGTGGGCAAGTGGGAGGGTAGATTTGTCTAGTGAACGGATTTGTATGCAGACAAAAATGGGCTTCTCTGTGCTGGAGTGAGCTCACTGTGATGGGGCGTATTCAAGTAGATGTTAGATGGCCTCAGAGAGATGACAGAGAAAATCTCTATGTGTGCATAAAGATGAGAAAAAATTATTACTATATAATAATAGAAATAAGATTCTAGGATTCTCTGTCTTATCATCTTAGGACAATGTGTACTTTGGAGTGTGATCCTGTGGATTTTAAATCTGTATAATCTTGTTCTCAAGGAGGAAGATGGGGAGAAACCAAATTCATTTGTGGCAAGTGAAAGATGCCACTTAGGAAGAATCCAAAAGTGCTTTCACTTCCAATAAGGTGGTCCTTGGTGATCCTTAGCTTTGGGAATATATTTCACATTTGCATTCCCAGCTATCAATGTAAGGGTCCAAAATATTGTAGCATTTAAGTTTTTGATATCATTTGTAGCATTTTCTTCTAGCCTTTTGAGATTCGTGCACCATAAAAGCAACACCTGAGCCTTCTAAAAAAGATACCCAGCACTTTCAAATTACTCTGGATGAATATTTTCTAGCAGTCCAAATGCAGTGAGAGCTTTTCTTACCCTTACTTTTCTGACTCAGGAACATTTCTAAATCAAATGATTTGCCAGTCAGTTACTATGGATAGACGGAGATGGAGTAAACATTTAGCATGAGGGTGGGTGCTTGATCCCTGTCTCAAGCTGCTGAGTTGCAGTGTGTGTTCTCCCATTCTATATTCACTGCACCAGTATTCACCAACGTCTGAGCACAGGACAAGAGTTGTGCTTGGTGGAAGGAAGGACCTTTTGAACCAGACAGAACCTCTGACCTTGAAGAATTTACACTTCTGTAAAGAAACACACACACAAAAATAGGCAGCTCTCCTCTCAACATGGTCACCACTGTCAAAGGTCTCTGATTTAAAAGTCATGGGGCCCAGAAGTGGGTGCGGTTAACTCTGATGGAGGAGGGAGATGTGGGTGACAGCCTGAGGGAACACGCTTTTAGAACCAGACTCTGCTAGTAGACAGGGGTTAAAGGAAGAGGTCGCAGGAAGGTCTCAGGTAATACTGAGAGGGTCAGACAGTGATAAGTGGAAAGGCCATTGGAAAAAAAGTCAGGATCGCTTTCCAGAGCCCTTTCCCTGCCTTCATCTAACAAGTTCATTTGAATTTTGGTGCCTCTGCTTCCAGTGTAAAAATGAGGAAAATGGAATCCCATGTACGTGTTGATTATTGCTTTCCACGTGCTTGAGATTGAAAATATTTCAGATTTTGAATTTTTAATATTTTGGAATATTGGTACATATATAATGAATGGGATGGGACCCAAGACTAGGTAAAAACTTTATTTACATTTCGTGTATACCTTTCTGAGATGGCCAGAAAGTAATTATATGTATGATTTTAAATAACAGCATGAAATAAAGTTTGGACACACTGAACCATTGTGGTGTCATATGAGCGCTCAGATTTTACAGCATGTCAGATTTCAGATTAGGAATTACCTGCTCCTACCTTCAAGTAGTATTTTGAAATTTTAAAAAAAATGAGGTAATCAAGGGAGAGTGTTTGGGAAAAGGTTAAAAATGGCAAGCGTAGGCACACATCCTGTACCTGTACAGCATGGAGAAAAAGCTCATCTGTGTGTGTGTGTGTGTGTGTGTGTGTGTGTGTGTGATTAACATTGAATGCCTTCAGTGGGAAATGTATTTTCTGGTTCAGCTTCAGGCCTCACAACTCCCTGGTATATTATTGCGTATACCAGGCTCCTTCAGACATCCATGGGACCACCCCGACACTGGAATGACGTAATGCTAAAAGAGTCTGCACAAAGTAATATGAGAATGGTGAATATTTTTGAATCTGGATCTTTTTCTCAGACAATGGGAAAGTGATACATTGTTCTGGTCTGTGGCATTAATGAGAGTGATTAAGAGCAGGTCCTAGAGTTAAAGTTATTTTTCATACAGTCTATTTAAGTGACAGTAAGTATCATTCTGACCAATCAAGAATGGATTAATGTCCTAATAGTCTGAAAAAGAGAAAGAGACAGACAAAGACAGATATATACAGAGACACACAGAGAGAGAGAGAGAGAGAGAGAGAGAGAGAGAGAGGGAGAGAGAGAGAAAGGGAAGGGAAGGGAAGGGAGGAGAAGAAGAGAAGAGGAGAAGAGAAGAAAGGAGAGGAGAGGAGAGAAGAGGAGAGCAGGGAAAAGGAGAGAATTTCAGTACAGATTTGTACTTAAACATAAGAATGAAGAAATTTCTGCAGAAATACTTGAATCATAGTGTCCACATCTTTGAAAAGTGCATTTTGGCTAATTTGGAAAGTATGATAAACAAGATTGCAAATGACTCCTGGAGGGATCTTTTTGGCAATCTGCCTACTACCTGGTCCAAAAGAGTCCTTCTTAGGAAACGAGTTGCAAAGCGGTGGCTGAAATGACATTCACTAATTCAGCTTCATGGGAAGAGGGAAGCTAGAAGAGCAGTGGAATGTAGAGTAGTGATAGGGAGTAGACTGAAAGAGGAAGACATACTGGGAGGAGTGGAGGTAAGAAAAGTAGGAAAGATTTTCCTAGCTACCACTAAACCCATAAAGCGAAATGTACACACCCCCAAAAAAACACAAACCCAAGCCCCAGGCTAGGGACAATTGGAGTATGGAGGTGAAAATGATAGAGTGACACGGATAGAAGGAGAGCTCAGCACATGAGTTTGTTTGAAATCTATTGTTAAATCGCAAAGGTCTGCCAGGTAATTTGTTCTATTTCAGTCAAAAGCACCAGTTTAGGGCTGGGGATTTAGCTCAGAGACATAAGCGCCTGCCTTGCAAGCATGTGGTTGTGAGTTTGATCCCCAGTACCACCAAAAAAACCACACAACAAAACAAAACAAAACCAAAAACCAAAAAAAAAAAAAAAAACCCAAACAAACAAAAGCACCAGCTTAAAGCAGGCGCACTGCTTTTCCTCCCCCAATTCAAAAGCCATTTACAAATGTATCCTGGTAATTCAGACCAAAAAATTACCAAACTCAATAACAGAACAAGGCTGCACAGGAATCTGAACTTTGTTTACACAATTAGGAAACACTTACATGCACATTCCCTAAATGACAAGGTTCCCGCAGCAAATTAACAAGAACAATTTTCCCATCTCGGGAGCTGTCAAGATGGGCCCTGTTGGCCAATTTATCTTACTCCAGTACATCTCTGGTGCTTGTCAATCAATATGTGAAACATTTGGTGCTGATTGCCATTTTTCTCTCCACTTCCTTTTGCCTCTTGTACCAGGCAATTTACTGCAAGTCAATCAAGGTCGAAGCCGACCTTGTTTAAATAAAACACTGTTGAGCTCTTTGCACACCAACAATTTCAAAGACAGAATGAGCTGTATCTTTTACATTTACATTTATACTACTTTTTGCTGCTGGATCTCCTCAAATGCCATCCTTGAATTATAAGTCATAACTAAAGCCACCCAGAGTCTCAGAAAACGAAGTTGAGGGAGTAGCAAAGAAATGCACACTTGCAGTGTATATCTTCACTGGGAAAGATTCTCTCAGCCAGCAGATGCCGACCGATGAAAAAATGTGCCCATTGCTTTGCCTGCCATTCTTCAGGTGTAATTTGTGACAGGGCCATAAGAACAATGTATCCAGATCATCCGAACTTGATCACGCACAGGAAGGAGTTTCAAGTGATGGTGCAAGATATCAGGTCCTATATCTGAAAAGGAATTTAAGGGTACTCTGATGACAATTGAGCCCAACTGTGATAATTAGTCATGCATAAACCTTTGTCATCATTATCCTGATATCCCTGGAAGAAAAAAAAAACAGAAGAAAGCAAGCAAGCAAGCAAGCAAGCATAGAAGAAGCTGCTGCATCTACTGATGTTCTAAAAACCAGTCTGCTTACAAGGTTTGTTTTGAAATCTCCTTTCTCCTGCAAAATCTCTTATCTCTATTTTCGTGAAGAAAACAGGTTCTCACTGTTTAGCAAAATATTACTTTGCACCCCCACCCTCATAAATGTTATGAATACACAGTGAAATGAGCCCTGGCTAAATGTGACTCTCTAAGAAAGAAAGAAATACAGTTGGATAAACACAGACTTTCCTGAAAATAGTAACATGCAGCTTAATTGCTAAGGTAGTGCTGCGCTTGCAAAAAGACTCATTAGAAAGGGACGTTTCTGAGAACCTACTATGTACACACCTGACATGGCTTGGTGTACTATGATTTCCTCTATTTAAACTAAAACTAACAGTCTTCAAATGCTCAAAGCCAAAAGGGATCCCTATTTTTTTTTTTTTTGGTACCAGAAATTGAACTCAGGACCTTGCACCTCCCAGGTAGGTGCTGAGCCACCATGCTGTATCCCAAATATATGACAAATGCAAATTCTTTGCGCTTGCGTGTATCTCCAGCTAGCCTGTGGTTATATTCTGCTTCACTGTTTGTCAGAAGCCACCACATGAGCCTTTTAGCAGACAGCCATTAATTATTGAGCACCTACTATGCAGCAGTCACGGAGGGCATGTGGTAGGCAAAATCCAGGGAGCCTCTGTTTCCTGGAGACCCAAGTTGGGTCTGGGTACCAGGCATTAAGAAAATTATCTCAAAAAATAAAGTGCTGGATGCTGAAATAGGAAGATCATAAGCAAGCCAGGCAAGTTAGTGACTTTGGAAGACCCTGTCTCAAAATAAAAAATAAAGGAGGGCTGGGAATGTAGGGCAGTGTGAAAGCCTTGCTGGGAATGTAGTTCAATGTGAAAGCACTGGATTCAATCCCCAGCACTGCAAAAACAAATAAAAGTAGTGCATAACTATATAGTTACAAACTGAGATAAGTGCTATGCAGAAAGCATTTAACAGTGACCTAAAACAGGCAATGGAATTAAGAACGTTCCCTAAGGACTTAAAGCTGTAGCAGGGCTCTCATCGACAGGACTTAACTGCCCTCACCCAGTGCTGCTTTAAGTATGGGCCACTGGTCTGATCCAATCAGCATCTGATGAAATAAATACAGAAATCGAGGGTAAATGGTTAGAAACTTGACACTGTCAGAGAAAATACTTGATGGCTTGGCTTGGCTTGGCTTCTAGACAGTGTATAGCTCAGCTTGGATGACGTCACCATTGCACGGGCAGCCCCCAGGGTACAAACCATACATGAGGAGCGTGTGCAGAGGGGATACACAGAGCTGCTCTCTGATGAATTGGGGGTTCGGGGAACACAAGTTTCCTTTATCACTGACAGTTTGAGCAATTCTGCTCTAAGAATATAAATCACACCATTTCACTCCCTGACATGTCATCAAATGGCAGTGACTCTTGTGTCTTATCTGAGATGGCAGCTAGACGGCTGAGGAGTGAGAGCAGTGAGACACAGAGCTAGAAGCATGACATGTTCTAAGATGACAGGGTGTGGTTCAGAAGAATTCCCTCTTCCTCTGGCTAATCAGTGTGTACAATGAAACTTAACTACTGAGGACGCCTGGGTGGTAGAGAGCTTATCTTCCAAGTTTCTTCCATGTTGTTAGTCCGTGGATACTTCATTGAACTGTATATTTATAAAATGTGATTACATACACAAAATACATCAATAAAACAGTAAAAGTTATCAAGATCCATAAAGATAAAGAGAGGCAAAGGTAAGGGGCCTGTTTCAGATTAAAGACTTAGGGTAACTAAATGTAACGCACGATTGGGAACTGAGTAGGGAGCGGGGGACAAGTTACTAAGGGCAATTAACAAAGTCTGAGTAGGGATTCAGGATTAGTTAATATTTCAATGCTAACAGTTCCATGGAACTTCTTGGTTTTAGTAATTTTACTGTGATGGTGCAACAGAACATCCTTATTCTTAGGAATAAGGAATAAAGGGCCATGATGCATGAGCATGGTGGGGGGAGGCATCTTTTATTTGTTCAGATAAAAATAATAATCTCATTTATGGGATATCAAGAGAGAATAGCAATGAAGCCAACATATGCCATTGGGGAAGCTGGGTAAAGAGTATGGGGTGGTCTTTCCCTTGCTTATCTAATTTGAAAATTGCATCAAAATAAAACTATAAAAGTGAGGATGATGATTAGTAAACAACTACTGTCCAAATGCATGAAAAGCCTGACTTGGTGGCATGTGGCTGCTTCAACAAATTGGGTGCATTGTACAAAGAAAAGTGATGCTGTGAGGTCTCTCTCAGCATTCAGAGTCACTGGCACAATTACCCTTCAAATGGAGGGTTGGGACCGCTCATCTGTTCCCTAGGCAGCCGTGATTTTCCACCCAGCCTGACATATTTTAATAGACCAAACATCCTTTCCTTGACACTAATTCATTTGTGATCTTTACTGCCATGCTGCGTGTCTTATCTTGAGGTGGTCCTTAATGGTGCATGGTATATTTTATTGATGTTTCTTTTATTCTGGTGTGTTTCTTTTTCATGATTATATCTGTTGTTACTCTCTAGCTCCTTCAAAATGCTACTCTCTTGTGAGACCAGGCACTGCTTGGAGACTTAATGAGGCTTCTATATTGTCTGCTGATTTATCAGGTTCTCAGTTAAACATGGGGGTGGGGGAAGAAAGAGGAGAGGTAAGGCGCTCCTGGACGAACTCAACAACTACAGGTGATACCAAGTTCATTTTTAAGTTTGTAGAATTTGCCACGGAATGTCATTCAGTTTTAATAGAGTCCACATGGGAGAAATATAAATGCCTTAAATTTCTCCCACCATTTCTTCCGTATTGTAACTTTATAAGTATAATTATTAGAGTATTGTATCACTTTGTGCTGTTGAATTCCATAGCCATTTTTGGGTCTGGCACTAAAGTCAGGATCCAAACTGCTTTACTGGCTTTGAACTCTGTCAAAGTTAATATTGTCTTTCTCTGTAATTGAATTCTTAGAGTCTAATGCTTGCCTACTACTGCTTTTAGGACTTTGGTATGGGCAGTGTTTACTGGGGCTTGCCTTAAATAAAGATACACATATATGAATTAGGTAGGCAATTTGATATATCTCCCTCAACCTTGGAAAATGTCCATAAAAAATTTAAAAAAAAAGAAACAGAAAAGGGAGAAACTATTTTTTTCTAAGAGAAGCTGTAAATACTGAATGTACATTTTGCTAATGAGCATGTTTTCAGTATCAGTGGAAATTAGGGCACCACTGGAAGACATGGTTTTACATTCACTTTATATTTTCATCTTGGTTCTAAAGAGTCTAAAGACTATATACTCTTATAGTCTTTCATATATAAAATAAAAGCTAGCTTCTTTAAAAAAATTCATATCTCAGTATCTAATCTAAGTTCTTCAGTTTTCTTAAAAGCTCTGATTCCTTGATTTTCGGTGCTAACCCATGTTATATGACAGGTTCACCGATTTACTGCTCTGTACCCTTTTTAATTATGGATGTATGAAGGAAGATTTCACTGAGGAAAACAATAAATCACCAGCAAAATTATTAGTTAGTTGAATGAGCTGAATAAACAGTTGACTTCAGGGCAAAGAGATTCATCTGGCGTCTTTTAACTCATCCTTATCATGTCTTTTTCTTTTCACAGAAAGCGGGACTGGGGCTGTAGGGATCAACTGGGAATGCAGATGTTCCCAAGAAGTAAAGGAAACAGAGAGACACCCAACCCACAGGTGTCGGGATAAACAAAATATTTTGTATTAAGTTTTAATAATGATGACGATAATAATAATGATACTAATGTCTTTTTTGACTCAAGACTTTTGCACTGAGCTACATCTCCAGCCTTGATTGCTGATTGATGATTGATTCACTATTTTCAGAGGGTCTTGCTAAGTAAATTGCCCAGGCTGGGCTAGAATTTCCAATCTTCTTGCATAAACCTCCCAGAGACTGGGCTTCCAGGCCTATGCCAATATACTGGACTATAGTTACAGTTTTTCTCAACATTCAGGGAGTACGTACTATGTTCTTATGCCATTTCATTTGATTCTAATAGCCCTATTTGTTTATAACCACTTATTTCTTCACAGAAAAGAATGCTTCTTCCAAGAAGTCCTTACACGTTTTTTCAACATTTTTTTAAAGAAAGCCCAAACTAATAGCTGAAATATTGACCCATAATTTTCCTTTAAACTCAGAAAGTCCTCTTTTCCCTGCCTACATGACAAAGCAGATTCTCCAGTACCTCTCTCAAAACAGAGTTTAAACACAGGATACAGGAACTGGCTGGGAAGAAATCACAGAAAAATGTGGCATCAAGGCAGTTTGCTGGGGGAAATGAGGGAAATAAGTGTAATACAATTGTTAGTTTCAATCCAGAGGTGTAAAATGTGTCAGCAAGGATAACTAACTGTTGTTATTTTTATAATATATGTCTCCCTTGGAGTTGCAAGCGGACTTTAAGCACAGGAAGCGTCCATGTAGGAATTAGTTTAGCACCCTTCCTTGATGTCTCTGCTGAATGCTGCTGAAAAAAGAAACAAAGAAACCAGCCCACGTTGAACAAGTTCATACAAATAGTACTGAGGGTTTTCTAGCTAGGACACATCTCTCAGCCCTGGACTTCCTTCCACACGGGCCAGTCAGCAGCTTGTAGTAAATACCAGAAATACCTCTGCCACAATATTTACATGGGCCCTGGAGCTCCCAAACTGGGGAGCGGACTTAAGCCAGGTAATAAGACAGGCACAGTGGACTTGACCATTTATGTGAGTCCTATTGTGTCACCAAGTCTCTGATTCCTCATGGAAGTATTGATTGGACAAAGGCTTATGTTGGACGCGAGGCACTTGGGGAGAAAATTGCTTGCGATTTAGAATTTCAGGGTAGGGGCTCTAGTCCCTTTTTTCTGGTCATTTCCCATTTTTCTCAGTACTGAATGAACTAAGTGGCTGATGCCAAAGGGTTTCCTCAGGACTTTCTGACAAGAACCAAGATGGAGACCCTGGGAAGTAGACAACAGTCACAGAGGCCCTGGAGACGCTGTGTTTATGGTTTCCTATGGAGCAACTAGCCATGGGCCTTCCCTCCCACCTAGTGCAAATGCGTAAGAGTGTGAGGGTGGTAGAATAAGAAACACGCCTTCTTTCAGAGCGCACAGGAAGTGGTTGTGTGGTCTGAGTCTATTGTTATTTGGCTCTGAGGCAGAGCCATCTCCAGAGAATTAAGAAAGCATAAACACTTTAAAATCTCTACTGTGCCGATAAGAAAATAGAATTAAAAAAAAAATCAATAGAAAACCTGGTGAAGTGTGGGTGAACATGCCATTTGTGAATGTATACCCATGCATACTTTAACAATTAAGATGATCTTTGTCTTCAGAATTGATCAGATACATACAGCTTTAAAAATGAATGAAGGTTATTTTTTGAATTTAGCATCAAAACAAGTATTTTTGCCAATGCTAGTATCTAATGCTGGGAAAACATGGAAAATACACTACTCATATACCAATAAGAGAGCATATTTTAAATGTAACTTTTTTGGAAGGTGATTCACATTTGCACTCTTTAAACACTCATCTTTTAGGGCATTTTCTTGAGGTAAGTGTCAGAGATGTATACAAAATATACAAGGTGACTCACTCATTTTTTTTAAAATGGCAAAAACCAATAGAGTAAATATTCAAGAGGAGTAGAATATTTAAATGATCAACTGAATCAAATATAGTCTTTAAGAATAATTTTAGTAGATTATTAAGTCATGTGAGAATATGTATGTATATATATGACACTATTTATCTCCACATATATGTACTTAGGCATAAGTATAATATAAAGCATTTGTGGATTTATAGGGAGATTTCATTTTTGCACTTTTTCCTTCTACTTTTCTGATTTTACTCAATTCAAGAAAGGATCATAAAGTACTTTTGTTGTTTAAATATATATGTTACACATAAGATATATGTGTATCTTGACTTAGGAATCCTCCCCTTTTTTAAGGTCACAGAGTTCATTTATACTGTGAGTCCTACAGGAAATGGACACATTGGCAGATGTTCTTCTCTTCTTCCAGAATGTTTACACTTATGAAAGTCTTAGTTAACAGTATGAGAAATGTGACAGTCGTCCCATATTTTGGTTGAATCCGCTTGAAAGTAAAGTGAGTAAATGCAATGACACAAAAGTCCAAAAATGCATTGTCCCACAGATAGATGAGTCCTTAGAAAATGTCCTATTTGTCATATTGACTGCCACCTCAATGTCACAGTCCAGGAAGTCCTAGGAGTGTCCTCCAGTGGTCTTTGAGTTTTCCAACATGAACTCCCCAGGGGTAGAGTTTAGTCTTTAACCCTTAGGTGAATGGTACTGTTTGTTAACTCCAACAGACAATTATGAATGGCAATTAAAAATTTAAATTATGCTAATAGGCCAGAGAAAAATGACTGTTTGCAGAAATCAGTGGCAATTACCAGACATAATGGTTCTCAATTAGGCTGGAGGGGATTTTCAGTCATTCATAATTCACTATCTTAAATGTATCATAAAAAAGTAATTGTCACTTGTTAATAAAACTTATTTAAAAACAATGTAGTGGAGAGATCTTGCTCAGAAAGCAACTCTTCTGTCTGCCTTGCTCTTTGAAAAAATATACATTTTAAATTTAAAAATGTAGGGCAGGCTAGTTCAAAACAAAATCAGACAGGTAGGTTTGTAGAAAATGAAAAAATACAGCTCTTCTTCGAACTTTATGTACTCAGTACTTCCTAGGGGTTCCTGTGGTTTTACCAGGTCAGTGAGAGTTCTCTCTTCTGTCTTCTTCCTTAGTTCCATTAGAAAGGGGAAGGGGTTGGAGAGATTGACCAAGGCGTGTGTTGTACTGATACTTTTAGTCAATTACAGGTGAAAACATAAAACAATTATCTTGATGCTTCTATTATGTTTACTTTTATTCCCAAGTTTCTGATATTTTTAAAAAATTATATTCCTATATAGCTTCCATTCCCCCAGCATTTATGCATGTCCTTACAATTCTTTTCTCAGATAAGTGGTTTGCTGTAGAAATTTCACTGTGCAGGTGACATGATTCAAAGGTTATGTCCAGTTGCTTCCAAGCTTTATTTCTGATGCTTCAGGAAAAAGCAAAAAGGACTAAAACAAGAGAGAAGGAGAAGACAGCAGCATAAGGGCAGAGGGCAATTTTTAAATGAGTAAAGGAATACAAGAACCGCTTTATCTTTTGCTGAGTATCCAACCGATAAAGCCTCCTTCATCGCCTCCGATGGATCACGCTAAAATGGCAGCTGTGTTCTCAGTTTTCTTGTCTAATCAGGAAATCTTTGCTGTAACTTCAAATCCCAAGCTGCAGCTCTGTATCCAGCAGAAAGACTGAACCGACGACAAATGAGTTCTCTCTGTCTCCACACAGTGACAGTCTCCCTCTGGTGAGTCACACATCTGGGACATTTCCAGAAACTTCTCTAAGAGGGACCTCTGGGCTATTTTTAGGTAGAATTTTAGAGACATGGCTTTACTTTCACCATTACCTTATGAAGTGAACATTTTTATATCTCAGTGTTACAGCTTAGGACACTGCATACTTTAAAGAAGATCAACACCGTGCTTGAGATGAAAGGAAATGCCAGTGTTGGGATCTGAACCCAGACAGTCTTTGACCCAAAGACTATAAGTCTCTCCCCTTAACAGACTGTTTTCTGACTAAAATCTTATAGACACAGCTGCGTGATTGTGAGATGCTTATGATAGTTCACCCTACAATTTTCTTACATGTAAATAATTCTGCCTACTTACTGACCAGTAAACAGACTTAGGGATTTGTCAAGACATAAAAATCAGCCACAAATAGACAGAGGATCCCAATTTTGAGCAGTTTTCCGAAGTACTTATAGCAGGGAAGCCTAAGTTCATTTTGAATTCATCACTAGGAAACAAAGAACTGAGTGAAGGTATACATCCTCCACTGGATTTGTCTCGAAAGGCCTAGGTAGGTGCAAAGAAATCCCCATAAAGAGCATGGAAGACATACATTTTATGAAACAGTGTATACGTGGCTACTTCTTTCTATCATTCGTAGCTCAGTTGTAAGATTGCCTCTTCAGAACGGTTATCCTGCTAGCCCCTCTAAAGTAGAAAATACAAAATATCTATTCCTCTCTATCACATTTTCCTACTTCATGCTTTCCAAATGATGCTCATGCTCTGGTATTTTCAGTTGGTTTAACTGTCCATGCTTGTCTTAACTACTGGAATGTCAGCTCTCTGACTTGTTTACCATGGTACCTTCAGACCTAACCTGTAACCAAGAATGTTCAGTAAGTGTGTGTAAAAGCAAATATCTATTTCATTAGCAGTTCAAGGATCGGTTTCCAGGTTGGGACTTTTGTTTGTAAAATCCATAGGAAGACAAGAGTAGTCAGGTTCTAAGGAGGATACAACCTGGGGTTGAGGGCTGCTATGGAGACATAAGAGCTGAAATAAATGACAAGAATTTGGAATTTGGCAAAAAACCTTTCTGACTCTGCTGCTATTGAAGCTGATTAGAGACCACTGCTTCCCAAAGTGGCAGGTTGGCAAAGTCAGCATTTCCACAGTCAAGATGGCCCACAAAGGGGGTGCACTTTCAAGGGGACTGCGGCTGTTATGGGACTGTGGCAATTTTCTGAAAAGATACTTCACATTGCCAGGTCTAGGCTGTGCATTGGACAAAGGATGGATAAGTTTCATATCAACCAATGGGCATTAGGAGATAAACTCTGAGGTACCATGTGGATTTCTTTACTAGGATTCATTGCAGGATGGGATCTGATTGTCAACAGTCACTCTTCTGGACTGATCTATGTTAAAATCCTCCTCTCCCACATGCTCCTTTTGTTACTGAAAACATTCAGGATGGTTCATCACAGTGGACATACTTCAGAGCCAGGTGTGGCACAGCGCACCTGTAATCCTGGGGTGCTGGGGGGGCTGCGGCAAGGGGATGCCAAATTTGAGCTAAGAGACTTAGTGAAATCGTGTCTAAAAATTCAAAACAGACACACACCTCTGACTTCTGGCTGAGTTTCAGGCCCTCTGACATTTTGATTCTGTTGTTCATCTGAAATTTACTTTCTTATATAAATGATGTACATCTGACTCATGATGTGAAAGTCATTAATCCTGTTAAACAGGCTTAATGTTGTTTATGGGCAAATTTGCACAAACTAGAATGTTGGTATTGTAAATTAGTGAATCACAAAAATTTCAAATAATAAAGAAATATATAAAATAAATAGGAAATAACGTTCTATTCCCACTGTCAATCTCCTTGCTTTACCTCGCCTTCTTTTTCCCAGTAAACTTTTTTTTAGATATATCGTCTCATAATAGTTTAGTGCATGTCCCGTGATATACTGAGAAACCCTTAGCTCTCCATCAAGGAAGGTCTCTGATTTGTAGCATGGGTGGAGTAAATACTCTTATCACTTATGATTCTGAATTAAGCATGTGACACAGTTAGGAAGGCATGTTGCACAACTGGCTTTTCAAGCCAGTGCGAGCTGGTTCTTGCACTTTGATTTGTGTCCTTCCAGTTTGTCTATATATTTTTCTCTCTATTCCCCTCTTCCTTCCTTTCTTTTCTTTATTTTTCTCCCTTCATTCACTCACTTATATACATCCATCTATCCAGCCAACCAGTCAGCCAGCCCTCCTTGTATATTTACACATTCATGAATTTAGATTCTACATAAACATTGTTAATTTTGTTTTGTCATCTTCATGTTTTTCATACAATCTACTCCCTCTCTTTAATCTGAAAACTTCCTAATGCTTCTCAGTTTTCTAATGTTTCACACTGTATAGCAGCTCAGCAGCGAAGCTAAGCATCTTCCCCTTCATCCACAGGTGCTGCAGGCCTGCGAGCATGCGCATCTGCACGTACACTCACGCCAGTCTATCTATTGTAAGAGGGAGTAATTCATCACTGGGCAGCAGGTTCTGCTCAGATGGTTTATTGTCCTGACCTCATTAAAAGCATGTAATCCATGCAGTGCTGTAAATCTATGCCTCTAAATACTTTCCTCTTTAATTTTTTAATACTGCACACATGAAGGGAAAGGTTAAAGCCAATTAAAAGAGATACAAATACCATTATTACTGCCCTGACAAACAGTTAGTTATTGGATTTGGTCGTTTCAGTTTAGAAAGCCATTATTTTTGTTCCTGAATGAATTAGTAATCAAGCTGTTTATTGACTTGTCTCATCTCAGAGATGCTAAATACTTTTTGGGGGGTCTATTCTCTTCCTCAATTGGCATAATTCCTGCACACATAAAAATTATAGGCAACTTAAGGTCTAAGTGCAAATAACAACTGCACAGCTGCATGTGGAAATCTACATATGGACAGGACCATCATTTTCACTGGTCCAGGAAGGAGAGAGCCACTAACTCAATTCATTCTTCTGCAGCAAGTACTTGTTATTGTTGTTGTTGTTGTTTTGCCTCCCATTAAGGCTATTAGATGATACTGACAGATGCTTAAAAGCATATAGTGCTGAAAGAACTGTAGGGAAAACTGCTACAAAAGGATTGACAGACGGTGATCTTTCTTATTTCCTGTGCAGAATGGACTGAAAGAATAAAGGTAAAGAAAAAGAACCTTTAATGTAGGAACTTGGTACTGTTTCCTGGTATGAGTTCATATTTTCTATCATGTTTGGCCAGAATGTGATTGTGTTTATGAAAAGTCTGTGGGAATGTAAAAAAAAAAAAAAAAAAAAAACATCAACAACAGCCACATGTCTTCCTGTTCTGCACTTGATGTAGGTTTTCTCGGGTACTCCTTTCTTTTCTAATTCCATGTTATCTTTAGGAATATGACGAGAGCTCTTTGGGATCTATGAGGCTTTGGGGTGTGTAGGAGTTGATCTGCTGGTTGGCTTTTTGTTCATTAATTGTCCACTTATAGGTGCAGAGTGGATTGTGAGACATGATAAATGGTAAGGAACAATGTTGACCACAGTGCTGGTTTCAGAATAAACTAATACCCATGCTCACATTCTTAGACTCACATCTACAAGAACTGATACAGCTCATAAGTCATATAAGTGGAGTATCATTTTTTTCTCAGCATACTCATCCCTCAGTGTTGGTGATGGATTGCATCCTGGACTTTTCTGATACCAAAATGAGAGGATGCTCAAGTCCTTTCTGTAAAATGACATAATATTTGCATAGAACCCACACACATCCTCCCGCATATTATTCATGTCTAGATTATTTATAATACCAAATGCAATATAACTGCAATGCAAAGAGTAAATTATAGCATTTAAGGCATAATGAAAAGAAAAGAGGCCTGTACATGTTCAGTGCAGACATGACGTTTTAAAATATTTTTGATGGGAGGTTGATTAAATCCCTATAAGGAAGCTGTGGGTGTGGAGGGCTGGACATACTCTTCCATTCCTACCCATCAGAAGTCAAAAACAGGTACTTAAAAGAAGAAGAAGAAGTTGTAGATCAATACAGAACTACACTTTCAATGGGTTGACCTGAAACACACATTAATAAGGAGACTAAATATGATGCAAGACAGGGAGGCAATACAATGAAATATTTCAAAATCAAGAGGATTAAAACCTGAGGGTTACACAAAGGAATGTACATGTTTAATTTCTTATGGGAAGCTAGAATAGAGGTTATCAAAGTATATTCTGTGGAAAAACCACATCACCAGCCTCTGAGCAACAGCTTAGTCAGCAAGGCAAATTTTGGGTCCCAGCCTGGATATACTGAGTCAGAAACCGAGTATAGGATCCATTAAACTATGTTTTTAATAAATCATCTTAGAGATTCTGATGCCCACTCAAGCTTGAGAGCCCCTGTTCCATGGACTGTACCCTTCTTAATCGCATTTCCAGGTCTCTCCTTCTGGTGAAGCATAAACTGTAGACCAGGCTCTCTCTCTTTGCTTTGCCTATAATTTTCTCTGACTACTCTATGCCACACTATAGTAAATTACTCTGATTTGTTTCCATGTCCTACTCTCCCTAGACTGGTGATGGTGAACCTTTAGGAGGTTTCAATGATACAAACGGCTTGCTGTGACATGAAGCACATAGGTTCACCACCACTGCCCTAGACTGTGAACTGCTTGAGGCCAGATCCCTTCTCCAGTTTACTTTATTCTCAGTGCCCAGCCAGGGGCTGAAAACAAAGTGGGTACTTAGGAATTTAATAAGAAGATTAAAAAAGCTACAGGAAGTCCATTACATAGAAAAAGAAATATTTAGAGGTATTTACCGCTATTAAAGTTATGTGTTTTAACAAATAAGACTCATTTCTAAAATGAAAATGATCTCTGCTTCTTTTAAAAAAGAAATTTAAAAATGGTCCAAGGAACATTCTCAGGCAACTTCTAATGAGTTCATTGTTTATTCTCTTAAGGAATGAAAGAAATAATTGAACACATCTCACATTAATAGCCCCTTATAAAATGTGTTGACAACCCAGGGGGCTGTGAATATTCCTGAGAGGGTTTCACATTCAGACAAAACCCATTTGCCCATCTGTTGACAGGCAGTCTTATATTGCAGGGGTTGGATAAAAACCCAAGAACTGCCAGCACCAGCCCAGTGGTTAAGGCTGTCAGAACCATTGAACTACCTTTTCCAGTGTCTCAGTGGAAGAACAGAGAGTAATTCTTGGAAAGAGGAGGCATCCGTGACCAACTCAATTGCTTCCACATGAAGAGCAAAAACACGAAGAGCAAAAACACCAGGAACACGGAGCCATGAGCCCACTGTAGCCCGAATACGGTCTTAGTCTCTGTTCTCCACCTAGAGATTCATTATGGCACCAACGACACGTTGTTGAAGGTCAATACTATGCCAACTTTCTATGCCTGCCTTTGTGTGGTCTTGGCATCAGATCACCTGGGTTCTGGCTTACTTGCTTTTATAAGTCTCAGTTTCCTCATCTGAAAAATAGAAATAATGATTATATCTGAACCACATACTGTACAGAGGGAGCCGTGTATCTGACACACAATAAGAGCTACAACACTGTATTATACTCTGTGTTACTACTCGTTGTGCTATAATAGTTCTACTATATATTATGTGCTCACAGGGTTTTTTGAACGGGAGGTCTGTGGTCTCCAGAGACCCATGAAATGGACAAAAGAGTATCCAGAAGCTCCTTGAAATACTTTGCAAGTTACTTCACTTTTGTACACATTCTTGTTCTGTGGGTGTAATTCACGAAACTTTAATCAGATTCTCAGTGTGTCACACTACTCCTACATGGTAAAGAATCACAGCATTAGGGGCTTTCATAGCTCAATTACGTCCTCAGCAAGCTGGCGAACCAGGAAAATGAGATACTTTCTCTGAGGCTGGCATCTTACTATAGGTATGATATGCAGCTTTGGAACTCCATTTTGAATTCCACACCATGTGTGTTTGTTTATTTTTCTTCAGCCTTGTAATAGGAAATAGCATTTCAGATGCATTCCACCACAAGGATAGGCAGACAGTTAATTTTCACCTCGAACACTCCCAAGACTTAAGAAAATAGGAGAACTTCAATCTACCGTTCCCGACCTGCCAAGCACAACACCCTTAGGAGCAGCAACAGTTAGTCTGAAAAAGCTATTCTGTGTCCAAAGGACTTTTCTTGCAACGCTACTGACACACGCAGCTGGATGAGCAGGGCAGACAGCAGAACCAACACTGAAGCAGGAACTGACAGAGCTAGGTTCTTCCCCTGCGCCCTGGCCCAACCAGCTCCGCAGTCTCAGCTTGTGGTTCCGGCAGTTTCCCTCATTCCTTATCGCCCAACAGGAGCTATGCCCAACCATCAATTCTCAACCTTTTATGTAAAATGGTCCAGGTTTAATATAAAAATGATTACACTAGACTGTCATTTTTATATTCATTAACTAGGAAAATATTTGATCACAAAAGATGGCTACCTTTCTTAATAAAATTATATTTTATTCATCAGATAATTTGAAAAAATATATATATTTTTACCTTCATGGCCCTCTATGGATGAAAAATATAATTTATTCTGGTTACAGATAGCAAATGGTGAACATATGAGTTCAAGGACCCATTAAACAAATATTTATTCAGTATTTATTAAGTGTCAGTTACTTTAATAGGGCTGGGGATACCAAGCGACAAAATAAAACAGTTGCTGCCTTCATGGGCATGATCGTAGTGCACCAGAAGGGAAATGATAACTAAAAATACACGTATATATGATCATTTTAAATTGTGCTCAGAGGACCTGCAGAGAACAAATGGGATCCCAAAGGAGAGAAATGGGGAGGGGAGGGAATGATTTTAAAGAGTCAAAGGTAGCATCTGAGCTGAGATTTGAGGATTAGCCCACAAGAGACCCCAGCACTTCATGGTGAAGAGGATTTGGGGTCACTAGAATGAAGGGCAAGTTATTTAACCTCCCTGACTCATTTTTCTCACCTGTGAAATGGGAATTGGACTAGAAACAAGTCCATATGGCTGTCATGGAGATTAAATTAGCTCAGATTTAACAATTTGTTTAGATAAAGTGTGCCAAAGTGTCATGGAAGTGATTGCAACATAAATGCGATCCAGAGGCAATAGCATTGGACACGAGGCAGGGCTTGGTCTGTCTGGGAAAGTGTAAGGAGGAAGTGGCTGCTGGGTGGAGCAGGGGTGGGGAGGTGGAAGCAGGGAAGTGGGTGAAGGCACAGGCATCAAAGCAGCCTGGGAAGGCATAGCAGGAAGGTTGCTGTCCCAGGCGAAACTCTAGGGGGAGGAGACAAAGGGCCTGGTAATGTCCCTGGTGGACTCCGGCATAGAGATTGGAAGTTCACGGCCTAGAGATTGGAAAATTATCTCAGATTTACCTTATGTATAGTTCTTTCATTGAACGATTCTATGAAATAACTCAGCTCCTCAAAGGGAACAATTTCTTTAGGTAAGAAGTGTTAAATAAAGAACCCCTGTTTCATTCATGCTCATTAAACTGTTTTTTCCCCCCACCTAGATCCCTGAAATAATAAATATAATTATATCCATCTTTAATGACTTTGGTTCCTTGAGCTGCAGGTGCTGGAATACTGTATTTATTAACATATTTTAAGCCTTTTAAAAAGACTGCATTAATTCCTAAGATAATTTAGTACCCATAATACATTCTCTGTTCTGAATAGATGTTAATCACCACAGAATGACTGATTTGCTGGTGTATGAGCTAAGCCGTGTTCTAACTAGTAGCTAGTAACTTTTTAATTCAATATTGTTACTGAAACTGTTGATTACAATCTAGTTGTAATAATGGTTCCTGGCCCCCCACTGGTCTCAGCCCTCCGCATACTCAAAGCAAGATCCTAACAGTTGGATTCTGTTCCACTCAAGAGGTGAGTGTTCATTCTGCATTCAGAGTGTTTGGGTTCCTAGTAAAACTTGGCTTGGAAAGTTCTGCTAATGCCAGTTATTCTGAACCACCTTGGGCTTGTTCACTGTGTGGTTAAAGTAGCCATGGGGAAAGGGAAAGGTCACTGCAGAGAAACAGATACTGAACCAAAGCCTGCATAGCAGAAGCCGTGTATTGCTGGCCTGCTGGCTCCTGACCCAGAGTTGGAGGGTGGACACACAGTCAGTTTCTGTTTGGTGGGGTGGATCAGGATATCAGCACTGCACTAATTTAAACTCAAATTATTTTGAAAATAGAAGAAAAATCTTATTATGAAATTTAGATTAAAATGAAATGCTAATGTATAGATTAAAAAAAATAAGAATTGCACATGCCATATTCTGGAAGGAATATGTTCATATCCATGATTCTTTTTCACTAAATGCAAGCTGATGAAGGAGGTATCATAATATTATGGTTTGTGTCTGGATGTTCCCCAAAAGCCTCATGTGGTCATGGAGGTGGTGGGCTTTTCAGATGCAGCTGAATCTAGGGTTTGTGATTGATTCATGGTCTAATGCTAGCATTTAGGGTGTGAATGCTACACTTGCCCTAGGATGGGTGGTCTACAAATAATATAAAGGACACAAAGAGGCTTACTCTCTGTCTCCCTTTTCCTCTGCCCCCTTTCCTCTTTTCTCTCTCTCTCTTCCCCTCTATCTTGTTGCTTCTACTGTCTTCTGCCACCATGAACTGTTGCTCCTCTACCATGTGCCACCCTGTCTTGGAGTCAGCAGATTATGGACTGAAACCTCTTCCCCTTTAACGCTGGGTGTCTGATGTTTTATCTCTGCAATGAGAGCAAAGTAGCTAAGACACATGATTATCTTCATACCTGAAGTACAGCTATAAGAAACTTGCTCAGAGTTACATAGCTAGCAAGTGGCAGAGCTCTAGAGTCTCTGCTTTCTTGGACACTGCCTCTATAATCAATCAATCCATCAACGAATCACCCACCTAGAAGTGATATGTAAATGAATCACGAAATACGTAATAAAGTATTGTGTGTCAGGAAAACTGATATCTATAAAACAAAAACATAACAACTTTTCCATTCTTTGATGGCTTGGTGTTAGTGATTAGAAATGGTATTACCCATGTTATGGGGAAAGTGAATGTTTATAATACAGTCTTCCTCTTGTACAGCATTGGGATGGGAGAAAGCCTAGTATCCGGAGAAAAACTGTCGAAATACAACAGGATGCAGTCATTCAGATGCAGCAAGGAGCTGGAACCCTCAGTGGGCAGAATCTGTCTAGGAACTCCTTAAGAGGAAGAGTACCAAGTATTCCATGTGAGGTTCTTTTTCCCCCTTTTCCCCCAAATTTCAGTCAAGCCAGCTCCACACATTGTTACAAGTGGGCAAATGCATGTACCTGTGCATCTGTTTGCTCAGTCGATTATGTAGTTTTTGTACAGGGAAAGGGGTTCAGTTCCACAACTGGATCCATGGAGGGTGGAAAAAGGGACAGAGATGACTGGCTATAAGCCATGAGACACTTCGGCCGCAGGAACTAGCAATGAGAAACACAGGTGAGCAGGGAAACACGCCCCAAACCAGGCTGACACACAGCCCTGGGGATGAAATGAAACTCTGGCCACAGGTTTTTGTTAAATCATCGTTAACATTATTCCCACAGAGTTTAGAAGGATTAGTATTCACTCTTCATAAATTAGGCCACTGAGAACTCATTCCCTTCAGTGCGTACCCAGCATGTAATCAAAACCAGCAAGACAGCCAGGGCCAAATCCCAGCTCTGCCAAGGCCAGCCTGGCAATTCACTCACAAGGGAACCCCGACACTTGAGCAGGGCACTGATCATGGGTGATGGGTGGATCCTTTCCACCACTCTATCCTGGGAAGTGCAGCCAACAGTCTGCCTTACTTAGAGCTGGCTGAGAGTCAAAGGGTGGCAGATGAACCAATGTGGAGGAGCCCAGGATTAAAAGGTGAGATTCCAGCTGCTTCCCCACCCTTCCCAGTAAACCACGAGCAGACTGAGTAGGCTGACTTCTAAAGGGAAGTACATAGAACCCTTTAGAACATTCTCACTGAAGTGCTACATTTATGTCATGACTCTGTGGCATAAAGTTAAACTTCTGGTTGGGAAATAAAAAAAAAATATCAAGACTCTCCTCTGGACAAGCAAAACAAAACAAAATCCCATAAAACCATGTAGTACGTGGGCTGTGTAAAGAGGTACTCATTTGCTGTGATACTCATTAACTGTAACTCAATTATGTGTTTCTTTATCTAGAGTCGGCATTTCAGCCTGTATTTCTGATACCACCTCCAGAAGTTTTAACTATGTGAAAGAATCCAAATGCACCCACCCATACATAAATATAAATCAAGATTGAAAAGTGAATACGTATCTCCTCCCAGCCTAGCTACATTTCCTAGTAAGGACACCAGAAATTTTACCTGAAAGCACATAGTGCTTGTTTTTGTCAAAGCTCGACAAAGATTTTGTCAAATCAAAATCTGTTTGATGTGATGTAAGCTATGGAGAGCAGGAGATCTCTCTGTAAGTGTCCTCTTCCTGTTTATCAAGGTTGCAAACTAGCAGGCCCCAGACTCATCCTTGGAGGTTCTCATATGATTAGTGGTAGCCAGCACATTAAAAAAAAATTTTAAAATTAGTTACGGAAATTGTAAAATGAGATTTCCCTTCACCCCCCACTGTCCTACTTTTGATATGTTCAGCCCTTGTCTTGCTCCCTGCCATGAATGGCCAGATGCTGTGGATTTCTGAGATCATGGCAGATTAGAGGGAGCTCAGCCTCACTTGTATGGAAAAGCATTCACCCTGACTCTGCTCATCCTGGCAGGACAATCTGCTGTCCTCCTCGAGCTCTGGGTGGCAGGCTCACTGAACTCAGTGCCTTGGGCTCCTGGACATGCAACATGTCTCCCCCATTCTGAGCCTGCTCAGTCCTCCTCTACATTTTCAGAGGCAACTTCCAGTCTGCTTGTCTTGACCACTGGCCTCTACGAAGCCTTCTGACCTCTCTGAGGATGGCCTGCTCCCTCCTCTGCACTCACAGATCACTGCGGCCTTGGGAGTCTTTCCTTACTCAGCTGTTGTGACACTAGAGATGATGCTTTATCACATTTTTGTTAACAGGTTATCCTCATCACACCAGAAGTGACTTCTAGGCAGGGACTGTGTCCTTAATACTTTTTTTCCAGGTCTTGTCAGGAAGCAAAGCACAGAGGAGGATTTAAAAGAGGCCTTTGGAAGAGACTTCCTTCATACTTTTGCCTCCTCTGTGTTACCTGCAGGTCAGCACAGTGGCCAGGGATGAGTCACAGAGTAACAGGAGCATGTGTGCACAGGGGTGTGTGTGCTGCTGGCCAGCACACTAGGTAAGCTGTGCTGGGGCCGCAGCCAAGTGTGGTGAGCAGAGTGCGGTGGGCAGAGGAGTCGTGCCAAGCCCACCTGAGGTAAACAGAATTGAACCATGCTGGATCTCAGCTTTTGGATCCAGAGGCACGGAGAAATCTGCAGTCCACTCTTGAGAGGAGTCCCTGAAGGGACGCAAGCCGTGGTCAGAGCTTTCTCCACTTCCTGAGATCCCACCAAGAGAAACAGTGCCATCAGTCCAGACCTTGCTTTTGCATAGAGCATAGAGGAGAATTAGAAAATTATTCAGCTAACTAAAGTGCTTGAAGCTATATATGATGGGGTTTAAAGAGTTTTTTTTAAGAGTTAACAGAGCTACTTGCTCTTCGGGTCAGTAACTGTCATAACGATTTTTCTCTTGCCATATGCTCCTCTGAATCGAATGAATGTGACATCTCCCTCTAAAGCATCTGGTCTCAGCCACTCCAAGGTACACAAGGAAGCTGCAAGCTCAGGCTGTGGATATAATGTCACAGGACAGGATTCACAGTCCTACCATCCTAAAACAAAATACTGCACTTGCATAATTCTCTGCTGTGTTCTATACAGTATTCTAGAAACGGCATAAGAACAAGTAAGTGGATGCAGAATTCAGAGACTTTTATAAAGCCTATGCTTTTTGTGCATATATATGTGCCTGTATAAATACACGTATGCACACATACATGCATGTCTTGTGAATTGACAGTTGCCTTCATTGCTAAAACAAAAATTCTTGTATGCTCCTGAAAGGAGCTAAATATTTTAAGCATGCGGTGAAAATAGAACCCCACTCACCTAAATATGTATAGAAGGAGAGGTAGGACCTGTCACTCTTTTGGTACTTTGAAATACAAAGAGGAAAAATTTCCATCACAAGTCAAAGGCAAAGTAGCACTATCAACCTCCAACCACATTTTTCAGACTAAGAAAAAATTCTGATAAGCAAAACTGTACAAAGGGTTGCTTGTCTCACACTGGCAATAATCTCTATAAAACTGATCCATTTACTTAATTTTTTCCCAAAGATCTCACACCACCTCCTTCAAGAGTTCATTAGAAAATCCAAGTGGGTTTAATGAAAAGTTTACCACCTAACAAATGGCTTGAACAATCCATTCTTTTCTTGTCCTAAAGATCCTTGTGCTTATTTTGTCAGAAGCACAAAAAGTAGAAATGCAATTGCATTTGTGCTGATGCTAAATGTTAATAGATTTGCCTAAATGCCTGCTAATAGCCCCCCTAAAATTAGCTAGACTAGTAGTGCATGCCTAATGTGTTGTTGTTTTACTTTCTTTTTTTTTTTTTTTTGCTACTTATTCTATTATCAGAGGGGGGAAATAAAGACCCCTAGGAAAAAGAAAGCATGGGTCTTTAAGCTGTGAAACATTTTGTGTCATACGTGAATTCTGGAGGAAGAACATATATTCTGAAGCTATCCCACAATTCTGACATTCTGTCATGAAGGTGACAAATCCTAGTGCTCTAATGTTTCATTAAATTAAACATGAAATGTTTAATGTTTTGTTAAATTAAACATGAAGCTGTGACTTTGGACCCGAGAAGCACAGCCTTCCATCAATTGTTCATATTCCTCCAGGTCACTTTTTAGGTTATATAAATGGGGTTTTATTTATTAGAAGTATTGTATTTCTCCCTGCAGTTAAAAGGCACTTTCTTCTAATGCACTTATAAATAGAAACCAATAAGAAACACAGATTGTGGGTGCTTAAAATATTTCTAAACTTGGTCCTAAGAGAACAGCATGGAGACAGCCCCTCAGCTAATCCTCTATGTTCTTTGTTTTTTTTTTTTTTTTAAGATATTCACAATTAGCATGAGATGTTTCCGACAAGCAGAGCTGTTACTTTTTAGATCAGCTCCCAAGCCCATTTCACAGATGGGCATACTATCTCCCTAAGAGTGGAAAACTATTGAGACAGATTCTCAGGTTAGAGATGAAATCTCACCTGCACCAGTTAGAAAGGAAATAAACAAACATCCAAAATTCTCCTGGGTTCTGAACCAGAAAGAGAAATTTTCAATGAAAACAGAACAAGACAGAAGCAAAACTCTGATTTTGGCAAGAATTGGCACAAACATAGATCTCTGTGGGCTTTTGTGAGAATGGAATACGTTCAGATGTAACCGTTTAAAGCAGTAGATAAACAAAGACCAGCCACTGCTGGGAGAGAATGAAATGAAGCTCCGACACACACTTCTTTGCTCCTAATTCAATAACATCCTTAAATGCACTTTGCAGAGCTGTCAGTGTCATATCTGAGGGCTCCTAAGACAAAGTTTCCAAATACTATTTAATAGAATGTATTTGAATGATAATTTTTGAATGGAGAGAAAATAAAAGCCAAGACAACAAAAAACAACTACCTAACACATTAAAAGGTACAAAATACAACTCTTTGAGGATGAAAGTGTCAGATTGCTTTTGTGAATCTAAGTGGGTTATTACTGGCTTCCAAGCGAAGTTCCATAATTGTTAAAGCAGCAACAGAATAGAACCATCTCTCCAAAGAACAAATCACTCAAATCTTTCTAGTCCAGCCACATTTGACCTCTGGACTTTTCCTGTGCTGACACACCAGCTCGTACCACTGACCTAAAACTCTGAGATAGCCCAGTATGGGTAACAGGTCCCTGCCCGGTGAGAACTTTTCTCCCAGCTAATTACCCAAGTCGGTAGGAATATAATTGACACTTACCATTCTGCAGTTTCATGTCTGTGAGGCAAACTAAATAAATTAAATGGATCCTGCTTTAATCTTCTTTTCTAGACCCCAAATGCCTTAATCAAAAGGAAAACAAAACAAAACAAAACAAATGTTCCCTGAGGTCCTTTTTTAAACCACCAGAGCATAAGCAAAGGAATCATTTTTTTTTCTTTTCATTGTTTCCCCCCCCAAAATGCCCAGAGCTTATCCCTTAACATCAACAAGGTGGAATTCTAGTATCTGTCTGATCCATCCTCTCACTCCCCACCTTTGCCTTTAAGTCTGCCATTTGTGGCCAGGGCTAGGCTTAAGTTACACCTTAAATCAAAATCTGGAAGATGCTTCAATTAGATATCTGGCTGGCACACCTCCTGTGAAAATCCCATGTAGAGACACATTTGTTTCCTTCCTACAAATGAACTGTGGTGTTTGTGGTCCCTCTCCCTCTCCCCAATGCACACTTGCCTTTAAATGAGCTTAAGCTGCAGGACTTCATTTGGGGTTAGCTGTCTCGAAAAGCTCATTTGGCTCTTCTCATTAAGGCAAAAGGCTCTAAAAGGCTAGCAAGACGCTTTTAACTATGTTTGAGGGGCCAGTCATATCTTGTTAACAGCAGCTGCACACTTACCTGGCTTTCAGGGGCTTGACAGAGTTGTCCTGTTCCTTCTGGGCGAAGGAACACAAAATGCAATTAACCAATCATTAGCTGGAGCCATCTAGGCTGCGCCAGATTCTCATTTTCCAAAAACCAAGTGAGGCAGCTTCCCCCAAAGTTCTTCCTTCCTCTGTCGGCCTCTCCTCGGTATATACAGCTCGCCAAGGTCCTGGCTGCAGTTTCAAAAGTGCTACTCAATAAAAGGATTTTAAAGGCTGTGCCGGGAGCCGGGAGCCTCAGATCCCAGTTTGGCTTTTTCTCCATCAGCATTCCTCGGCAAGCCTGCACAAAGTGAGGTACGCTACATTATTTATGTCAGCTCTAGGCTCTGGAAAACACACACTGGCTTCCTGATTACTAAGAATCCTCATGGATACAATTAAACTGTTCCCACATATTTTTTTTTCCTCCTCTCTTCCCTGATTCAACCTTTTTAAGAGGAAACAAAAGCACTTTGAGGCGTGTCCCAACTCATCAATTAGGAGCCAAGAGCGCATTGAAAGATGGCCACTATGGCGAAAGAAGCCAGGGAAAAGGAGTCTTTCCTCCAGGGAGCAAAGGATAGACAAGCAGTAGGGGAACTGCCCTTCAAGTGGTCTCCCTCAGCCAGGGGCACTGATATGGAAGGAGCAGAGTGAAGGCACTACGAGAAACGTTTTGATGAATTCATGGAAGGTTGATTTAGAATGGGTTGTTAAGGGAAGTAAGAAATATCTGGCAACACCACTAACCTTCCAAGCTGGATCAAGAGCAATCACGCTCACCCCCAAAATGCTCTTCAGTGCCCCATTAATGTCATAATGCTAGACGGGAAGACCAGAGAGTTAGCCAAGTAGAGCAATGATTCTGTCCCCAAGTCTCCTCTCCAGTAAGAATGAACAATTCTCCAAGTTTCAGTCCATTGTCCCCCTTCTTGTTATAGCCCAACAATATGCCACGAGCTGGGCATATCAGACACAGGCACAGTGAACTCCACGCTGGCACCGTGAAGGCAGGATGATGGCAGGAACTTCCTCCCCTGGAGAAGTAGTGAGAAGGCAATGAAATTTCCCTGGGTGTCTCTCTAAAGAGTCCCTGCTTGGCAGGCAGAGGTGACTTCACTTTGCAAAAGCCCCAGGCACTGCTTAGTGAAACAACCTTTGGCAGGACCTCACAGTTAAGTCACTTCATCTAAGCAAGAAGGCAGCTTGGGGAGAATCAATTGAGTCACGCAAGAACACAAACGGGCAAGAGCACTGCGTTTTACTCCGAAGGCTCCCTTGAATGTGCATTCTTGCATTTGCCAGGTTTCTCTTTAAAATGACTGTCACTTCCAATGATTCAGTTCACCCTACTCAGATACGGTGGGTGGAAAGCTGCTGGCTAAGATGGAAGTAATGGATAAAGGACACAGTGTAGGTCAGCGGAGCAGAACCCAGAGAGGGCAAACCCACTCGCTGGTGCACACATTAGCAGAGCAACAGGAAATGTTCTCTAGAACAGGAGGAACAGAGCTGGACCCTCAATGATAAATAGGCAGCAGGCACCATTATGGAGAAGGCACACACTCACATACACTCACATACATCTATCATACAAAGGATGACAGGATAACCCAAGAACCCAAGGATGTGAGGAAGGGAAAATTAAGAATACAAATTTCCTTGCAGGATGACTCTAAATTGGTGTACTGGCTCCCAGGAAGATGCTGGCCTGTGCAAGGATACACTGTGCTCTCAGTTTGAAGTGGTTCCTTCATCTATTTTACTAACAAAATCCAACACATACCCCAAGGTTCCTTGACTGAGAGTTAGAAACAACTAATGAGGGTGATGAGGTCAGGTGCTATTACTTTGGAGGAAGGTTATTCGACAATATTATTTATTCCTTCAAAAACTAAGTCATGATCAATTGTGAAGCTGACCTTGGTTTCAAAATCATGGCAAGGGTCCTCTGAGAAGCACTGTGCTGCCCGAGTGCTGCCGTGAAGCAAGGTCTGCAGTCGGGCACTAACTCTGTGGCCCTGGACAAGATATTGATCTTCCTTGAACCTCGATTTTCTCATGTGGAAACTAAGACCATATTATTTTGAGAACTCAGTGAGAAATATAAAACGCATAGCTCTATGTCTGGTACCTTTTGAGCCCATAATAACCCTTGGTTGCAATGAATTTTCAGAATGTTTTCAATTAAGTGGAATAAAATTTATAGTGACATGGTTTGCACATGCCCAAGCCCCATCTCTAAGTGCTCTCTGAACAATCAGATCATTATTGACAACCTGTGTGCAAGGCACACAGCACCATCATTTGCCTTCAACAGACTTGTTCAGATGAATGGCCCCATGACAGAGATCTCAATAAACACTACAGAGAGGATAAAAACCGACAGCATCAAGAGAAGAGTCATGCAACAATTACATCTTTTAAAAGAGGATTCCAAAGTTTTACAAATCAGTTGGATACCTTCCCGTGGGTTAAACTATATGCTAAAAGAATTCTGATACCCAAGCTATGGATGCTGTAGTGGAGATGGGAGGGGATAAAAAAGTTGACCAGAAGCCCCATCATCTAGAATCTTTCTTCTTTTCTATGTACCCACTTCTGCAAACTAAGAAGATGAGAGGCTGGGAACCTTCAGTCTAATGCAAAGCTGGCACTTCATGAAGAAGGACAGTGATGGCTGGACAGACAGTGTGACTCATTTGGTGTCATGCCACTCTGCACAGCTGGACTGAAACCCAATGGAGTGACTTCCATCCAATGCTCCCTTCCTCCACAATGTTAAAGGCCAACTCAATGCAACTTTCTGCCTGATTTTCATTTCACTATGCAACAAATTAGTTTTGACTCAATCCATTCTTCCTACTGTCATATAATACCAATGTAATACTTAACTTCTTGCCAAATATAGTATTTTCCACAAAGTGATTGTTTAAATTTTGATATTTTTAAGACTCTCCATAAAAGAGGTTCCAGAGTTTTTGCCAGCTACTTTTTTTTTCTATTTAATTGGTGCTGGAGATCAAATCCAGGGCCTCACACATGATATCCAGTGCTCTAGCAATGAGGCACACCCCCGGCTGTGGCATTTTACTATCTAAATGTTTTGATAGCAATTTCTAGGTCCTTTGAATGAGAAAAGCAACACCTCAAACACTTCATATTTCGTAAGGCTTCATTTTCACTGGATAGCCATATATATACAAGTTACAAGTATTTCTGAAGAGTACAGAAAAATTTTTTCATAGATCATTTTCCTAATGTCATAGTTAATGGGCAATCATAGGCAAACATACTTTCTTCTAAATAAACACAAGATGGCTTGAACACCCAATTATTTGTAGTACTATCACAATGCTTCTTGCTAGCAGAAAGACCATCCATAAGAAATAGATTCCACCACACCGTCCCTGCTAGGAAATACCCACAGGTTATCTACCTGTGAATAGTTACACTGTTTGAGGATTATTAATATTCTTTTCACAATTAAAGTTCCAAGCAACTCTGTCTTTTGACTCTTGTTAGGCTCCTTGAACAAAAATAAGGTATGTTGCATCATTCAGCAAAGCTGCTTTTCCAGTTGAAACACGAATTATGACTCCTTCTGAAACACACCAGCCAGCTCAAGTTGTAACATGGTCCCGCTTTAGTTACTGCAGAGACCATAGCTAATCACTTCCTAATACGAGTCATGCTTTTGCTCCATTAAGCTAACATTTCCCTTATTTTCCCTTTATTTAGAATGTACCACCATGGAGGCGCATATTACATTAAGTCAGCCTTAACTTGAACAATTCTTCTTTGATAAAATACACTTCATCTGAGGGTAATTCAGCCTTTCCTGGGACATTTGTATTTTCACAGTGTGTGGGATTAGGAATGTTAGTCTTCAAACACAGGCTTTTGTCTCTGTAAATAATATGGACACACTCTTAATCTTTGTATCCTATACTTTTTGCTTATGTTTTAAATCTGGGATGTGAGCTCCAACTTAATTCCTCATGATGGATGTCCTTAAATGTGTCCTGCTGAACCATAGGTGTGTCCCACCTGCAGCAGAGCTGAAAGACAGTCCCTGCTTCCAGCATGGCAATGCAAGGTACTGCTGGAGGCACCTACTACCTCTTCCCATAGGGACGGAACAATTCCTGAAGGCTCTCTTTCAATAGGTGACTTAAAACATTGCAATACCAGAAAAGATTCAGATGTTATATAATCCTAGTCCAAATTCATCCAGATACCTTTTTTTTCCATGAAGTAAAAGAAAACAGTCATCTTACTCCCAGAAATTAACTGTTTATGGAGAGGAAATTAACTGTTTATGGAGAGGAAACTGTTTATGGAGAGGACTCATAGCATTTTTCTTGTCTACATAAGTTCATTAAAAAACTTGGTTGACTCTTTTTTGATTGTTTCATATAGATGTGTTTCTTAGCTTTATAAATTCCTTTTTATTTTATCAATACATGTTTGTAGTACATAACGATTACACTCATCATGAGGGGTGGGTATCTGTACATAACACATACATTTAAATTCTTTTTATGTTCACTTCCCCTCCTTTATCTCCCCTCATGTTTAGATCCCATTCCCATTTGCAAAATATCTATCTCCCTGTTTCTTATCATCCATCCTTTATTTTTCTCTCTAAATTATTTATACCTTGGGTTTCTCCCATAAGAGGAACCATGCAATATTTAAGCTTGCGTGTCTGATTTATTTCATTTAACATTATGTCAGTTGGCGCTGCAACATTCTAACTGTGGCCCAGACAAGAAAGCAGCAGGCTCTTGGTAGAGAGTCCGAAGAGAGTGCCCAGGGACGGAGCAGGACGTGGCTCCCTTCGCCCCCTGACATCCCCTCTGCATACTCCCAAGGAAGACATCTGCCATCACCCTTCTTGGATCTTTTTAAGATAATTGTGGCTCCATTGTCTTTTCTCAAGTTGTCATCAGTGAGGATGAGGTTTCCCTGTTGCTTTAGTAACTGCTCTCCAACACTCTGAGTTATTCTACATCAAAGCAAAAAAAAAAAAAATGTCCAAATGTGACTTAAATGGTCAGTGGGCCCAAAACCGTAAAAGTCTATAGAACAGAAGAGAGTAGAAAAAGAAAGGATTTCTTGCATGTCATTGAAAACTCACTGTCGTGTTGGAAGAGAACTCATGTGTATAAATTTCTCTATGTGAAATCATTACTCTATTTCTCATTTCCCCAAACTCACTGTCTCCATTACTCATTCAGGTTTTCTCCATAAAAAAATGATTATGGTCTGTATTTTCATATTCTATGATTATAAAGGAAAAAAAAGCTTAAACCTGGGCACTATTCTATGGAGGTCTTTGCAGAAATTATATGCATGTGTTGTGAACACAACCATAGTTTTAGGACAGGCATTCATCAAATCTGTTCACCGCTGGAAGGTATCTTCGTGTTCTGTATTTGAGTCTCGTAATAGCATAAGTTTTAATCTTTAGATTTCTCAGAAATACAAGGAAAATAATGGTGCCTGGTTCACCCAGCTCTTTCAAGGCTGCACTTGACACACCACCCTGGCAATACACTGAGGACTCAGTAGCTAGGAACTATCTTTCATCCTGGACTCAGCTATATCACAGGACAGCTACACATTCTTCCCTTGTACTTGAGATTCCTGGGCTGATCCTACAATATCGGAGCAATGCTGACATCTGAGTGGCTGGCAATGTCCTGTCGTGTATCCTGTCACTGTGAGGAGGGTGGAGAGAAGGAAAGCAACACTCCAGACCCTCCCCTGTCTGCAGGGTGCTGACTTCTCTACTCAGACAGATCAGAAGGCAGATTCCCACTCACCACCGCTAAGCAGGACAGGGTGGAGCCAGTGCTGACTCCTCTGCTAACAAGTGGTAGATTTCTCTAGCTCAGCACTTCCCAACCCTGAGTCCTTTCTGCTGCCTGCTGCACCTTTTATCTTCCCAGTCTTTCCCTGCAGCGGCTACCCTGACGGTTCCACCCAGTCTTCAGTTCTTCCTTTCATTTTAATATTTTTCTTCAAAGTGACTTACTGCTTCCTGCTTTAGTCTCACCCTTGCTAGTAATATCCACACAATCACAGATAGGATTCTCTCCCTGTTCCCTTCCCTTGCATTTTTCCTAAGATGTATTATAATAAACTGTAAAAGGGGAAAAAAATCACAATGTAGCCTTTAAGGGTATTTTGCCTTGGTCTACATGCTACTTACAACTTATACATATTTGAAAATGCTGTCCTAGATGGAAATTTATTTTTTTCTTTATTTGGAACAGAACATCTATTTGTACTTTTTCCCCTTAAGAAAACATAGTGCCTGGGAGTGAAATGTCACCAGGAAAAGAAATGATCTAAAAATGAAGTTTTTATTACATCCTAGAGCCCAGTTAGAAAACTCAGAGACAAGCCTACATGCTACTTTTCATCTCGGGGACTGATGCTTGAATGCGTTAAAATGCTATTTATTTTCCAACAGGTTACTTGGGCTTGGAGCCATGTAAACTCAAAGTGTTTGTAGAGATTCCCTTGGGGACAAAGGAAAAATCATCTGTATAGATCAAATGTGTATTAGTAGCATTAGCAATCGGTCTCCAGAGACTGATAAAGACCTTTTTAGACAGATTTTACTGCATGGCTTTTTAGGAGCTTTCACCGAATTAGCCTTGGGTATCGCAGGTTTGAGGCTTTCTTCATGTCCGAAGCATCAAACAGAAGAAAAGTAGAAAATGAAAAACCGGCACAAGAACCACCACCTTTATTGCAGATAAACCTCAATACCAAGTCCACACTCTGGTCCCCATCAATATTTCATGTTCCCAGTCTCATAAGAAAACACATCTGTTGCCTTCCTGCATTGTAATGTGTGGGATGGGGAAAGATTATTACAGCATAGGCTCAAGAATTTAAAAATTCATCACCTTCTCAATGTAGAAAGCTGATATGCAGTCAGGACTTATGAAGGCCCCACAGCCCTGAACTGACCAAGAGGGGCTGAGCCCTGTTCCTGAGAAATCTGTGATGTGCACGAAGCCTGATGCACTAAGCAGGGGAGGGTGATTAGCAAAGTGACTGCAGGGCTCGCAGACTGAACTGTTGGGCTTAGGCCTCAGAGCTCGGGCCTACTCTGAGCAGATTTTCCGTGTATCACAGTACTCTACACATTTCAGGTACATGTCACTTTACAATGCCATTCCCATCTCCAGCACCTGATATCTCCACTGTCCCTTGATGTTCTCAGAAGGAAGTGTCCAGATCCTGCTGGTGAAAAAATGGGTGCTACTGACCCCACCAGGAGTCACAGGGAACCCCAACACTCTCTAATCCTGGATCCAATCCTTCATATATCCAGCACTGCCTTCCAGAAGCCTGAGAGAGTTTCACCTGCAGCAAAATGGTGAAGGGGAAAACACGTATAATTTTCTGGTCTGACAGATTATCTCATAACCTTATCCCCTCTAGTCTGGTTTTTTTTTCTTTTTAGCAGAAACCCTTGGCAGGATGAACCCTAGAGACATGGTCACCAATCTGTGTGCCATGGCATCCTGGGTACTTGTGGGTCACAAATGCATTAGTGTTTCTTCTGTCTCCCCCATGCCCTTCACTGCTTTTTTCATTTGCTTGTCTTTTGGTCATATCACTAGTCCATTAAAAACAGGCATCATGCAGAATGACAGAGTTCCTTGACCTGTAAGTATGGGACACAGATTCCTTCAGAAACCAGCCTGGTGGAAAAGGCAGTTAGGAGTTAATATCAGCTGGAGCCAGCTTTCCACGGAGCATCTTTCCTGCAGACATGGATGGACAGCGGCAGGATACACTCAGCCGGCTGCTTAGAGAATGCACCTCTTTTAAAGAAATCCCAGGGCATTAGATTTGATCAGAAGCATTACGTTTCCATGAGCAGCATTTGCCAATAAATAAAAGAATAAGAATCTTTATCCCTTCTACTTTAAGTCAACAAACAGAACGTCAGGAAGTCTGACCTCACGGTTCTATGCAGGTACCACCTCTCCCCCGCTGTGGCCACTGCTAATCCCTGAAGGGTGGGCTGCTGTCAGAGGAGATGTACTGGGCAAATGTATACTGCGATAATAGGAACACAATCAATTCCCTAAGATGATCTTTCTCTCACAGAAATCTGAACATCATCCTCCCTATTTAAAAATTCTCTCTTGGGTTCAGCACCTACAGGACAAAGCCTTCATTCTCTCCTGCTATCTGCAGGCCCTCTCTCACCACCTGCCTTTTGCTTTATGCTTCTGTAATACCACATGTCTTGGATGATATCATCTTGTTCAATACTTTGAATCTTTCCGAGCTTTGTTCTGTGTAGAAGGCTGTTCTTGCGTTCTTTCATTTCTAAAATTTAGGATCTAATTCTCATGCCTCCTTCAGATGCATTCATATCCCTTGTTTCCAGGAACTTGGCTTGCCCTCTGCTTTTCACAGCTGAGACAATGTCCTTGCCAGGGTGCTCCATGCATAGCAGTCTACTTTGCAGGGAGTGATTTACTCCCTGCAAAACGGTTATGCCAGTGACCTGTACATTGTAGATGCTCAATAATTTTGAACCGCTATTATTATCCCATCATGGCATTTAATTTACCACCTTGGTATTTGCTCACCTGTCATAGACCTTTATTAAACACAGGCTTTGAACCTCCAATATCTTTCCCAGTATTATGGCACATAGTAGGTCTCAGGTGGGTAGAAATTTGAATGAGTAGGACTCTACGTAGTTCCTAGACAACATTAAGGGTTCCTGCTAGGCAAAAAAGCTGAGAGTAAGACTCTTCTAACTCCTATTCCTGGGAGCATAAGTCTCAGATTTTTTTTTACCCTTCTATTTGATGGCCAAGGTCTGGGTGCGATACACCCCAGGCTGGTAACCAGAAGCCACACATCTCAGGAGCCAATGGAGCAGATGTAAGAAAAGAGCTTTCTCTCTGCTTTCCATTACTCTAATCAAACTATGCTTTACAGTGACTTGCCTAATCTGATTTGAGAAGGGCCTTAATAGCAGGGTAAAAGCAAAGAATGAGGCCAGTTCTTCAAGGAGCTGCTCACTTTAAGGGCAATTTCTTTGTTGTGCATTGCGACAAGTGCAGCCCCTGACTAGGGCCAATTGTTGCACTTGGACACAAGCAGGAGGTTTTCCCAGAGGCTGCACGCATTTCTTAGGGCACAAGTCAGCCCTTCCTGATTTAATTAGAGTTTTTTTCTCTCTCCACCTCTCTTGACCTTCTGCTTGATTATGTAGTGAAGTATTCCTAGAGAGCAATAATCCTGTAAGCTCAACATCAACCTCCACGGCGATGGAAATGACAAAGCTGTCAAAATTTCAGTCTTACAACTTCCAGACGGGGTCAGTACAGAGATGCAATGGCAGAGAAACTGAAGGGCCAGAATCCGTTAAGATAAAAAATGAAGAGTGAAACGAAATAAAAGAACCCAAGCAATGACAATTGGAAGCTTTGCATCGCAGGTTATGTTGCAATCTTCTGTCTTTCTATGTGCACCATTAACACGGTGATTTAGTAATTTCCGTGGGAGCTGCCATTCCCTTGGAATGCTATTAGTGTCAGAGTCAGGGAAAATGAGGCAGTCTTTTTTTCTCCCAGAGTATGCAAACAGACGCTCAGAAACATGTTTGCATTTGGATTGGATGATCTAAACCAACAAAGTTCAACCTTTTCACTAGAAGCTGTGAGCTGTATGACAAGACCTACTTTTTATCAGGCACGTTCAAAGTCTACACACTGCAGAGGCTTCCCTAATAAGAAGGACTAATAAGATTATTTCCTTAAATATGTAACCTTGGCACCCATCCACCTACCAGAAGGTAGAGCAGATTCATTCTCTAAATTGCTTACCTTCAAAAGAAATGCTCTGTTGACTGGTGTAGAGTCCCAGCATGGCACACCAAGATGCTATTAGTAGGATTCTAATTTGGATTTGAAGTGGCTATTATTTTTAGTTCTTTCTCTCTCTCTCTCTCTCATATTTTTTTGTATCACCAAAAAATTAATGCTCCAATTAAAAAGATCTCATTTCAATGGAATCAGTAGGAGGAACTAGTATTTCACTTTTCCCAAAAACCTTACCCCCAGATATCTAGCTTTTACTCAGGGACATATTGTGCCACTTCTTAAAAAGAATTAACCAACATAGACGTATTTCTGGTCAAGCAGGATTTAATAGAAGGAAAGGAAAATGGGGCATATCTGTGTTAAATATATACAGAAAAAAGAAGGACTCTATTCAGAGATTTTTCAGGCTTATATTTTGGCCCATTTCAGATAGTAACAGCAAATCTTCAGTTGAATGGGGAGGTTTGGGGGAAGAAAGACTATATGATCATCAAACTGAATTTCTTCTACCTTCCTACCTCCTCCTTTCCAATAGCATGGCTACGTGATCTGCTGAAATAATGAAAGTCATTTTTGCTGCCCCATCCATGGGTGGAATGATGCTTGGCCATATAAAGGAGAGGTGATTTAAGCAGGGACCATTTAAGCAGCTCATTGTGTTTCTCAAAGATCACATAGCGATTCATTTATGACATTTAATGATCTAAAAGGGCATAGGAAAGAATTTTCTTGGAATAAAATGGAGTTGACTGGCATGTGAGGAAAGAGAAGACTAAAACTGACTGTAGATATGCTTCACTAGTCACTGAAAAGTGTCTTGTGTACCTTTGTGTCCTAACACCTAGCATCTTGGGGGACGTCATACTCAACACATTTCACAGGCTCTATCACGCATATTTATCTGTTCATTTTAACATTTCTGAAATAGGAATTTCTCTCACAACTTGTGGCATGCCATGGCATAATTTGTGAAGTTTTCTTCCACTTATTGGTACACAACATAATAGTCCATCTTACAAGTGAATCCGTTTTAGGATTGATGAAATATTGTCATGGAAACTTACTAAATTTTGCTCTGATACATGAATGAATGAACAGGCCACTCTTCCTTGAAGCTTTTAGTACTTAAGGGAACAAATGTATTTAATGACAAAGAAAGCATCAAACTTTGTCATCAGTGACTGTAATACAAATTTATTTTTATCTTGAATAGAGATGTTAAAAACAACACAAAGTAAGAAAGACTGATAGGCGGGGGATAATAGACAAGAGTTTCTACCTCTTATAATAAATGTAACATTATAAAGAAGGGAACTGACTTTTGGTGTAACAGGTACTTTTTCCATATTTTCTTTCGGAAGCTGTGTAGAGGCTATTGTTTGTTTTACAGAAGAGGAAAGTAAAACTTTAAAAAGCTGCATTACTTCCTCAAGGTCTAACAAGTGATGCGAGTGTAATGTAAAGCAATGACTTGAATCCCCAGTTCTCCAATTCAGGCTCTATGCTGTACCTGTTTGAGTCTCAGAGCAGTTAGGTAATCTTGGCCGTACTGGAAACTAGCATGCAAATCAGTAATTTTGCCATTATTTCAACACTATCCCAGCTGTTTTCAAATTATTGTTGCTAAAGTCTCCCGAGGACCTTTAAAACATATGGTTGGCTGGAGCCCATCTCTAGACGTTTAGATCTCATCTTTGTAGGGTATAATCTGGGCATTAGGATCTCAAAAGCTCCTCACAGGAATCTAACACATTGCAAGTTCAGGACCCACTGCTCTGGGGAGTTTTCATTTTGTTCTAGGGAAATGTGACAGACATCCCATTCCTGGTGGGAAATTTGCATAAGTGATCAGATACAGAGCCTCTCTATCAACTTGCTATTAGTCTGTCTCTTCCGTAAGTCACACATGTCATATTTTAAGAGTGTCTGTCTTGTTTTTAAAAATTGCATTTATTAAGTCATCTGTAGTTCATTTTCCCCAGGACTTGTTAATTATATCATATCAAAATAGAAGATAGTGTTTTGTTTCTTCTGGATAGTCGTTCCATAAGTTAACAGACTTTTGTCTTTTTCTTTACTACAGAAAATAGCTTGATCAATGTATCTGTGTCCGCTTTTCTTGGAGAATCATTATCCTTTGCTCTTGTTTATGTAGAGGGCAAGGTGAATGATCCTGTGTTGAAGCCTAGCCAGTTAGCAGGTTTCATCTCTGTACCAGTGCAGGTGTTTTAGGGATGAGCCCATGAACACAGTGGACTCCAAGGTTTTTTTTTTATCAGAACATGGAGAATGTGTGAAGCAAATGATTAACCTTACCCAAACATAGGTCTGCTTTTTGCTCTTGGCTTTTGGAATGTGATGTCAAAGATCTTGAAGAAGAAGTGATAAGAGAGCCTCATGAGACTATCTTGTCTCTCTGGGTCCTTCAGTTATAGCGGATGTGATTCCTCTGAGGGCTTTGAACCACATAGTAACTTGACCTCTACAGGGACTAGAGACTAAAGATTGGTCATATGAGTGGCCATTTATGTGTACATGACAGAGCTCCATATGAAACTGTAGGACCTGGAGACTCAGGCCAGCTTTCCTGTATGTGTGCTGTCACCCACTATTAGTAGGAAAGGTTATCATTACCCAAGGAGGGGACACGACACAGAAAGGACAACTGCAAGCTTTTCTTTTGGAACTTCCATGGACTTTGTTCAGAAAGTGTTTCTCCTTGGATGATTTTAACATGCCTCTTTTGGCTAAAAGAAACAATAACTGTGAGTATAGCAGCTGGTGGTCAGTTCAGTGACTCATTCTTATGAATTATAGAAACAGAATGATCTTGGGGACCCCTGAGTGTGCAACAGTTATCAGAAGTAAAGGTGCTCATCGAGACCCCTAAACTTTTCAGTGGAGGGTAGTAGTAAAAGTAATCTTGAGAGTATTTTCCTCTGGACTCGATGATAGTCAAGACTGTTTTTGCACAGTTGAAGGCAATAGGACAAAGACACTTCTCACATTTTCTGAGCCCCTGAAATCTAACATGCCTGAAGTGACCCTTGGACTATGTACTCAGTTACATGAACAAAAAACTTCTTTGTTGTCCCTCAAACATTATTTGTTGAGGTGTTCTCATTTGTGATACACTATATTATGTAACGAGCTCTTTATATAAAGAACAAATAGAGGACTTGATATGTGAAAGAGCTTAGTACGCTGCCTGACACATAGTCCGAAGTACCATGTTTAGTGTGCTAATTATTACTGTCATTTTAATTTTTAATATTTTCCAACTAAAATTTCTTTCAGAGATGAAGCCTTAAATTGCACAGACTCCAGGTGATGTACAGACTCCAGGTGATGGATGCCACCTCCACCTCTAGGCCTCCCACAGTCTGCTTTGGCAGCCTCTGGTTTACCAGGCTGTCTCTATCTCTTAACTCTGTAGCCTCAGCTAACATTTCAGAGCACTCTTTGGATTTCTGTGATAAAATATGCATATTTCCTGAGTCCCAAAGTATTCTCACTGAATGTAATAAGTGAAAAGTTATTTTACAGGAAATGAAAATCTAAGATTAATATTCTTTGATGCCACCTCGTCCCCTCAGGACAATTATTCACTGTACTACAGCAAAATAAACTTGCAAAATATGGGAATTGGTTTTCTCCTCAGATTTCTAGGATAGGTGAACTCTCAAAACTACATAAATGGATGCTATACTAGTTAGATAACCTCCGAAAATAGGTACTGGGTCTCTTAAACACAAACGTTTAAACAAATTTATGGCAATGTCCCCAGAGCAGAGAAGAGGAAAAGGGAAAATGAAAGGTAATTTAAAAACTAATTAATCAGTAAACATATATAGATCTCTATTTATTAGTATTGTGGGAGTGTTACATCACTGCCAACCTCATGGAATCTACAGTGTTCAAATATTGCCTTGTTCTGCCAGCAAATACTGTATCTACCAAACTTTCCTCTCTGCTATGCACTCTGCTAGATGCCAGGACACAAAAGGCCTTTTTTGTTTGAAACTTCCAGTTTTAAATAGCAGCAAATCTTGAATTAGGTTCATCCTAAAAACTACTGAAAAGCTTTATAAAAATACAGGATGGTTGTACCAATATTTTTTCAGGGGAGCAGAAAACTCTTCTTTTCATAAGTATCTCCCACAACTGCTACACTTAAGCAAGTTTAGAACCATGCAGAGATGATAAAACACATACAGGAAAGGAATCCAACACAAAGCAACACTTATGAGCTAAGTGACAAGTGAGTGCCACACTGAGGAGTGAGCCAAGGGAAAGATCACTTCAGACAATGCCCCACTTACGATCCTCCAATTAGTCTGTAATAAAGACCTGCTCTGAGTTTGTTCAGGCAGCCAAATCATGGGGCCTTCCCAAGGGTTACCACAGATCCTTGGTGAAGCTCATTCCCAGAGGAGAATCCACAGAGCTGAGTCAAGCAGTGGTTTGTGCACACACGCTCTCCCACTCTCTTTGGGCCTCAAAGACAACAACTTCTCAAAACATCCAAAGCCCAAAACATCTCTGCCTTCAATCGTCGTTGTTCCCACCATTCGGGGGGCAGCTGCAAAGCGTAATGTTGGCTTACCATTTTTCCCTAGTGTTGCAAGTTTTCCATTTTTTTCTTTTCTAGGAACAGAAATAGTCCTCTGAGAATTAGACTGCCTCTGGAATGCGGAGCCTTTATTCATTTGTCTAGAAATGTGATACTGTGTGATCATTCAAGGAGAGGCGAGGCAGTGGGACAGGTCTTGGTTGGATCCCTGGTTTTGATTTCTATTAGTAATTAGTAAGTTTTTCTATTAGTGATTTTTATTAGTAAGTAATTAGAAATTAGTAACTAATTTCTATTAGTATTTGATTTCTATTAGAAACATTTATTAGATTGAGCTGAGTTTTAGTTACCTAATGTATATAAAGGGAGAGAGCCAATGGTGAGGCTTAAATGAGATAATTCACGTAAAGGGAATAAACTAGAAAATATGGTCAATAAGTAGCAGGCATTATTACTATTGTGGTTCCAATTTCCTGGCAATGAAAGGTCTGATAACTACACACATTTAAGACGTGTGTAACCCAAGCAGCAGATTCTGCTTCCTTCTGCTACCCGCCACACGCCTTCATCCTCACATCTCAGCATGGAGTGGCGAAGCAGGGGAAACTGGAGCAGTTCTTACCAGCTGGCCCTGCAGCTAGCAAAGACCATCTTTTTCCATGTTTCTATTTCTTCTCATGTGATTGTAATTATACTATCACAGAAGCTAGAAAAAATGAAACCAACCACATTTTTAGAACAAAAGAGAATCAGACATGGTTTTTTATGGGGGGGGGAGTGTTCAAATAAAAGAAGGTTGCCTATCACCTCATTTTAGAGGGAGTTTAGTACACTAACAATAACGTGAATAAGCACAAAGGGATTTCTGATAGATGGAAGCATTTTGAAACTAGATTTCAGAGATGTATGTACAATTGTACAAATTTAATAAAACCCCTTAAAGCAGATATCTACAATTTGTGACTTTGAAATTAGAAGGGGGAGGGAAAGAGAGAGAGAAAGAAAGACAAAGGAAAGGATAGAGGAAGAAGAAGAGGGAGAGGGAGAGGGTGAGAGAGGAGACAAAATGAAAGGAAAGGAAAGGAATGGAAAGGAAAGGAAAGGAAAGGAAAGGAAAGGAAAGGAAAGGAAAGGGAACATGAAATGCAGTCTCCGAATCACAAAAATCAATGTCTTAGGTCTAAACAGTAACATCACTTCTGCAAATCTGAAAGTATCAGATCTATTTCCTATGAGGGGAAGCTCTGGATTTCCATAGGGGCCCTATAGGTACTTGGGTCTGGTCCTTTCTGACTTGTGGTCTGACGTCAACACAGAACTGAAAGCTGCTCCTAGAAATAAAGAGAAGTTGGTCTCCGGTTCACCTCTACAGGGTGCTCTAGTACTCTCAAACCTCCTCTCTGTCAAAACCTACCCCCAACTCTGCATCTGTTCAAAGGAGCAAAGAAAACAAGAGAGAAATTAATACCAATGAATAGCCTAGAATGTCATTCGTCTTTGGGGGAAACTTGACCAGTGGAGGTTCACACGCCTGACCACAGGCTCTAGAGCGTGGGCATTACCTACCCCGTCATCTTCATGTAGGTGACCACAGTAGAGTAATCTACCCCAGGAAGGCAGATTATGCATTCATTGTGTAAGGGATAAGGAATTTGATAAACTCAGAGAAGCGAATGGCTAATTATTTATTTGCCACATTTCCTGTGTTGCCAGAGGCACTTCCTATTGCCTCCTGCACCAGGCATTTGGTTTTTTGTGTGCTCAGGTCTCCGCTGGTGTGTATCTACAGTTGGCAACAGTTCATGCCAGGGCACCTTTGATTTTCTTTGGGTCTATAGGGTCAATATTCCATCATTTCTAGGATTTAATATTTGGCATCCAAGCTAGTATGTGACATCTGAGGAAATAACTGCTAGTCTCACTGCAAAAGAATGAAGGTTGACAGGTTACAAATCTTGTTTAGGAATCGTTAGTTGCACTATGATGCACCTATACTTACTCAACCCAACGCTAGTGCTGTATTACTCTGGTGGGACTCAGGGTGAATCCACTTAAATCACCAGACATTGCAGGGAAACCTTCTATCAGCTGCTTCAAAAATGTGTACAATGCCCGGAGTGTAACTGGTGTAATTACCTCAACTGCAAGGGACATTTTGGGCATTGCTCAACAAAATAGTCTGACATGATTAAAGGAGTTGGTTTACCTTTCATGCTGGAAGCTCAGTTCATGTCTAAGAAATCCATGTTTTAAAGAACTAGAGAGATTCAGTGAATATGGCCTAATGATTTGTTTTTACATCCTAGGTTCTGAGTTAGCTTATTCTACATCATTATCTCATTTAATGCTCTTAGTATCCCAAAGGGAAAGGCATTACCGTGGCTCAGAAATGTATTAGAAGACCTGCATTGAGTGTGTTTTGACCCACATTTTGCACTAAGGTCTCAAGGGTCTTAAACAATCAAGGCCCCCAATTTATAGCAATGTTCCCTTCAAAATTCACATTAAAACCTAATTCTCAATGCACAACTATTAAGAAGGGAAGTCTGTGAGATATGATTAGGCCACAAGGGCACCACCCTTATGCATGAATTAGTCACTTCATAAAAGAGGTCAGAGGGAGCTGTTTGCCCCTTTTTCTCTTGCACTCTTCTTGCACATGGGGACCCCTACACAGGACCATCAGTGAGGAACATGCCTTTGCCAGACGCCACACATACCAGTGACTTCATCTTGAACTTCTCGGCCTCTGGAACTGTGAAAAATAAATTTCTGTCATTATAAATTATCTGGTGAGGGAGTTGGTTCTAGCAGCACAAATGGACTAGGACATTTTCTGTGGTTTTGCTTCTCCAACTTAATTGTTTTCAGTCATTCCTTCCCTGTCAGCACCACCCAGCTCTCTGAACTGGGCCAGTGTAGCCAAGCCTCACACCTCTACCAGTCTCAAAATGCGAATCTTAACTATGAGCCCACACTTGGCTCTAGCCTGCCTTCCTTCACTTTTGCTTCCTTGGATTTGTGGTTTTGTGACCCTCAAATTCAACCGTGACTCTTCTTGACTCCTCCCGAACATGGACCTTATCAGTCTGTTGGGTCTTTGGGCTTCTTCCCTCCATCCTGTACTCTTCTGCTCACAGCTGTTAATGCCATTTGCCTTGTTCATTGCATCTGAAGGCTGGCCTTCCCCACTGTTCTTTCCACACAGAATGAAACAAGTATCGCTGACCTCTGCAGCTGCAAGGCTAACACCCTTCCAGGCACCAACTTAATAGCTAATAAATGAATAAACACTGCTCTTTGTAGCCAGTCACCAAGAAATAAAATAATGATGGAAATAAAAATCTATTATTACCTCAACAATAGGAATCACTTATTTACAGAAAAGAAAGTTGTCAAAATATTTTTCAGCCCCTACAACACTTGGACACTTGTACCCTGAAGGCAGAGATTATTTGCCCTCAAAGGCAGGGTGTTCAAAGTATGGTTTAAAAAAAAAAAAGAGTACTGTACTTAGTTGATCAAAGGCCTTTATTTGAAGTCCAATAATTTGGAACTGAAACATTGTTTTTGAAGGTTATAGCTCTGAGATACAGAAGTGGTGTCTGCCACAAAGGAAGTTAAACTCCAGAAATCAGTCCACTCATCTGCTGGATTACAGGGTATACCCTTCTCATTGTCTTCTAAAATGAATTTGATTCCTAAAGGAGTTTATTCACTAGGGATCAAGGGAGGCTCTGAGATAATTGAAGGGACCCTCAGACAGAGTAAGTGGGGATGTGGAGAGGATAGGTGTGTTATTTTCCAGCCAGCACAACCCCATGGAAAAGACATATAAAGACAGCAGCCCCTGGCAAAGCCCATAGGGCCGCCAGCACTCCTCAGCTGATGTCCAACAGAACTGAAATCCAGTGGAAATCAAGCAGCAGATTATGTGTGCTACAAGACTTGAAAGCTAACGCCTAGCCTAATGAGCATATTATAACTGCAGGCGCTGCTTGTTAATGGTTGAAAACATTTTCACAAGGCTTTGGGTATGGCAGGGTAAGGCTGGTGATGAAACAGCAATGCTGAAAAGGGACTCTGTTTAAGCCAGGCTTAAGCAAGTCACCTGGATAATGTCAGCAATTAGAAATGAATCAGATCACGCCCGGACTTGGGTGCCCCACAACAACAGCTGGTGGTTTCTCTCAGAGACCAGGAGGTAAACAGTATCATCAGGCTCAGCGAAGACAAGGGATGGCAAAGAGAAGGGATGTTAGATGTCAGAGGGACGTAAGAGGTGCCTGCGATCTGCTGAATAGAACCCCACTCAGGACTTGCCTCTAAAGGCAACCAGGAAAGCTTTTGGATGACATCTGTGGCATTCTGTAAGAGCAAGTTTTTGGGGATTACTTTGAACATAGAAACACATACACATATTCTGTAGATAAAGAGGACCTCAGTGAATTGTCCCACCAGATATGTTATCCTTTTTGTGAGAAGGTACTGTGTTGAGCATTATCCTCTGATTTTTTTTTCAGGTAAGTGTCCTTAGGTCAAGGGAAGTTAAGGTATTGACACATGGCTTAGCCATTTGGTTGTGAACATGGTTCCACATGAGTTAGAAAGTTAGTTTAGACACTTCTTTTAAAGCAATGTTGGCACGGGGTCTTTGCACTGGACAGCTTTATATTTCCAAGGAGGCTTTACATACATTTCCTCTTTTTGATCTGTATACAACACTGGGATCAACCAAATACCATAAGTGGTGATTCTCACTTTGGAGTACTTTTCTATGACCTGGAGTGAGCTGAGATAGGTACTGGAATGTACATTCTAGGACCTACTTCGGATCTACTGAGAAAGAATCTCTGGGGTTCAGAGCCCAGTCATCTGTGTTTGTTTAAAACAAAGACAAAACTTCCCTTAGTCTGATATCCCAATAGCTGGTACTACAGGTTATATACTTAAAATAGCGATGAACACACTCACACCAAAGTACCCCCACCTCAATTTTCTTGCAGTGTTTGAGATTAAGCCCGTGATCTTCTCTGTTAGGCAAGTGCTCTACTACTGAGGTACGTCTGCAGCCCAGAGTTTGCCTTTTGTTCCTGTCTTAATGAGTCTGAAATTGCTAAACCTACTTGCCACTCTGTGGTAAGGATCTACCACAATTTCCTGACTCTGAAGCCATGAACGTCTAAGAGGAGATTTGCATGAACAACTCAAAGACTTTGAGGGAAGCATAAAGCAGGGTGTCGTGATTAGGGATGTTTTCAAAGCCATTCCTTCCTTTACTTCTCATAGTTTTCATTTTTATCCTGTTTTTATTATTTTTTAACATTTTTTTTTTGCGCAAATTTATTTTTACCCCAATTATACAGTTTTACTTATACAAAAAATCTTATGCCACACAGAAGACTTGGAGAAAGCGTCATTTGATGTAGATAGAAATCAAAGATAAAAATAAATGCAATGAAAAGAAAGTAAGATGACAAAAACAGTTAACCAAAAATGTTCTCCTTGAATTAACCTGAGAGATTGAAAGAGGGTAGAAAATAGATTAACTTCCTCATTGTGTGATTCCAAGTCACTTAATCATAATTGTGGTCAACTAAAATCCCATGGAACCATTCCATAGTCTTGCTAGACACATGCCTGAAGGAGGAGCCCCCACATGTGATCCTGTGGGGAGGATGCAGTTAACTATGAACCTAAAAAGCCTGGGTCATGAGCTTAGAGGGCAAGTAGACGGGACCAAGGGCAGGGGTATTGCCTAAGGGAGTTGGACAAAAGCTATCCATGCTGCTTATCTGAATTTTCAAGTTTTGTCCCAGGCCACCTGGCTATTGCCTATCATAACACCCCCAAAGCCTCTGTATTAGGTACTTGTAAATGGCCACACAGAGGGAGGGACAAGTGGCAACGAGAGAGGGAAATATCCTTTTATTGCAGGTTTGAAGCTCGTCAAGGGTAGGGCTCAGCATACTAAGTCTTTTTCTAACTGTATCTTTCTAACTAAAGATAAAAAGATAAAACAGCTCCCTCAACCACAGAGGAGTTTTGCGTGTCTTTGACAAGCAGCATAATTAAGATCTAGCATAAACACAGAGCCTCGGAGGACAGTAAAAGCTGACTAAATGGGAATTTGCTCTGTTTGGCTTTTCTTTCCTTTATTTAGTTTTTTGGTGGACGTCTCACTTTCAAGCAGGGCCAGCCCTAGGCAAAAGTGTGGATTTTTGCATCTACTCGAGCATCCCCTGGCTGGTCACAGCTCTGTCCTGGGAACCTACAGTCCATGTCCTCAGTACCACTCTTGTAGGAAGGGCTCCACTCACCTTGCTCAGCCCATGCCTCAGTTTCCCAGAGTACTGGGGATTCCAAGTGAGCACCAATTTATCTGGCTAGCTATCTCATATTTGAGCAGAATAAACTTGAATAAATTGAAACTTCTTGACGATCAATTCTGTCATGGGGACAATGGATTGTCACGAAGAGTAAATGAAATAAATCATGGAAAGCATTTTACAGAGTTCCTAGAATTTATCATCACTAAAATTTATCATTATAGGCTCAGTAGCCCTCATTCAAAATGCCTAAAACTAGAAGTCATTTGAATTTTTTTGAATATTTGCATAGACATAACAAGATCTCTTAGGGATGAGACCCATGTTACAGACACCTTATACACAGACCCTGACAGTAATGTTATAAAATACTGTCATAATTTTGTGTATGAAACAAAAAAAGCTTCACAGTATGGAATTATTTCTTTGTAGTCTCATGTTGCTGCTCTAAAGTTTCAGGTTTTGAAGCATTAGCAAGCAATGCTCAACTTGCTTTATTATATGTAAAACCATCTATTGTTCCAGAACTATCCCTTGGTCAAAATGACCCAATTCAAGTACATGCAGCTTAGGTGGAATCATGGTATAAATATACTGCACAGAATTCACGCCTCCTCCATAAACTAATTTTAATGATCATTTATTTTATTTTACCTTGGAGCTGTCGGTCAACAATAAATTTCCTCTCCTTCACTTTTATGACACAGTGCTCACTTTGTGAAATGTAGCGTCATTCTCTATGTCCTAGACAGTGACCACTGGACAAAGATCTTGAAGGCAATGGAAGAATTAATTAGGCCTACTCAACCTGAAGACATGAAATGACAGGTAAATAGTACCACTTGAAAAATACATATTCTTTGACCTCTGAAAGGCTTTCATGGAAAGGAGTTTCTATTTACCCACCATTTCCATCACGATGGGAACACAAGGACTCACAATCAGACTGCTATTAGCCCCTTCCCACAAATGCTTGCAGGTGCTATCGCAGGAAAAATGAGCATCTATCTTCCAGTTTCAAATTAGTCCATAATGGGTAATTTCATGCAGACATTATTTCTAAACAAGAAATTCCCTAAATGCTAATTGCTTCTAAGAGCTGTTCAGTTAAAGGGAATAAATATTTCCACTCATTACAAGGGATGCCATTTTCCTAGTTAATGCAGGGAAGCTGTAAGTGGGATTCTGTAAGAAAAATGAGGCCAGGGCTCTGGGGATTACGTGGTGCCTCCCATATACGTACTGAGGTGTCAGACTGCAGGGCCTTGAGATGAATTTGGCTCAGAATCAGTAGATCTGACAACCCGGAGTACATATTACTGAATGTCAACAATTGCTGAGTCCTGAACACAGCAGAAGATCAGACAACTGTCAGTGTGAGGCTAAGATTAATAACAGGCAGATTCCACTTCCTTATTAGCACTAACAACTCCTCCGCATGGTATTCAATAGGCGATTGTGACAAACTGGAAAGCAGATCCCTGTTTGGCTCCAGTGGGGAGTAGAGATTTTATGACTTCTGTCAGCAAACTCCACTTTGATAGTGTGAATGAGAAAAAAAAAATTCCCCTTGGGGGAGACATGGCTGACTGAAACTACATCAGGACCTTGAAAGACAGCTAGAGAAGACAGTCCCAGAGATGCCACCGAAACATTTGGACGACACAGACAGCCTGTCTTAATAAAAACCTCCGATAGAAGTACACATTTCATCTTCGTATTAGTGGTATTTCATTGCTGTGAACAAATACCAATGTATACAACTTAAAGGCCCAAAGGGTTATTTTGGCTCATGGTTGCGGAGGTTTGACTTTGTGATCAACTGGTTGGGACGCTGCAGACTAGAAGAGAGACAGGACATCATGGCAGATGGATATGGGGAGGGAAAACTGCTTCTGTCATGGCAGCCAGGAAGTAGAGACTGACGGAGAGAGCCAGAGAGGACACTGGGAACAAAATACAGCTGTCACAGGCATGCTAGCTGACTGCCTCTTCCCACTGTACCCCACACCCCAACACAACTATACCCATACAACTATGAACTCATGAATGGATTAATCCACTTGTTGACAAGGAACCCTCATGATCCGTCAGCTCTTATCATTCTATCAGCTGGCAACAAACCTTTCAGCAGGTTTTGGGGTAACACTTTAGAGCTCAAGCATAACAGTATTCTAGTTGCCATTTCCGGGCTGGAAAGGTGGACAAAGTATGGTTTCCCAGAGGGCTGGAGCTAGTCCCACTTACAGGGTGGTGATAAATAATTATCACACAGTTTTTGTGCATAAACACATACCTGCCAAATGAATTGTGATACATGCTTTGAAAGAAAAAGAGACTTTGGGAAGGTGTATAAATAGAGGACTGACCTAGACAGGGACACTGTGCACAGCCCCAGCTGGGTATTGACAAGTGTGTTCAGAGCTGCAGAATGAGGATATGACAATAGAAAGGAAGAGCATGCACAACACTAGCTATGTGCAAAGACCTCAAGGACAAGGAGGTCATAGTGATTACAGGAGACAGAAAGTAAGCCAGCGTGCTTGGAACTGGGGGACATGGAAAGAAGGTGGCACGTGACAATACTAGAGGCTAAGACAAAAGTTTACATCGTATAGTCTCTTACAGGATTTTCAGTCTTTGTCCAAAGCTCAAAGGAGCTTTCTAAAGGGGCCAGTGAACACATGATAAATTCTCTATGGAGAATATATCAGGAGTAGAGGTGAGTAGGTTAGTTGGGAGGCTACGACTGCTTCAGCTCAGAGAGAAGATGGCATCAGTGGAGAAACAACCAATCCCAGTGCAGGGTCCCAGTTCTATCTACTTTTTTGTTTCTGGAGAGCACTGTTTCCTTTCCCTTACTTCTCCAACATTCATACCATCTCCTAGTCCTTCCTCTTCTGCTTCCACAAAAATCATGTTCTCTATCCTTAAAGACAGTAATAATAACAGCAACAAAACACACTCTTACATGTACAGATATCTCCATTATTTAACCTCTTTCTTATCTCTCACACATCCAAGAAATAATTAAGACTTAGTGACTCTCCCTTTTTTCTCAGTCATGAGAAAATCAGGCCTTTGTTTTTATTGCTTCAGTGACACTCTTGATGGTTATTATTTACTTCCTAGGTTATATCTGTATGGCTTCCATGACATTTGATGAATTTTGCTGCATTTAACAGTTTTATCCACACTCATCTCCTAGAAATTCTCTTCCATGTTTAATCTTTGGGAGCCTTTACCCTCTGGACTCCTCTACCTTGTCAGTCTCAGTTGCCTTCAAGCTTTTCCTGCCCCACCCCTAACTCCTTACTCTGGATTTTATGCCAAAGAGATTTTCTTAGAGGGCTTCTCTGGGTCACTTCCTAGTGGAATCTAACATAACTTGGTGTGAATTCCTTCTCTAACTTTCTTCTGTAGTCTACTGATGAGCTTCTGATCACCCGACAATAGATCTGACTTCATGCACCACCGTGAGGACATTCTCAAAATGTTGAAAGGGAAGAAAAAGCATAAAATATTATCTTCCCTGAAAAAGGACATTTTAAATTGTCCATCTGTATCAACCTCTCTTGCAATTTGTTCATGCTGCATACTTCAACTGTCCTTCAGTAAGATTAATGCTTTGTTTAAACATAAAGTAAAAATACCTCCCTATGAGTGTGAGGATTATCCAGCCTCTCTCTAATACAGACCAACCTTTTTCTGTGTCTTGGCTGTAATTTCCACTCATCTACTCACACGTCAGGGCAGTTGAATGAACTCCTCTACTCAGCAATCCACATCCCTGATTTTATCCAGTAAAGTGAATTTCTACTTTGGAATACTTTTAGATGTACAGAAAAGTTGCAAACATAATTTGATATGTTTTTATATAACCTTCACCAAGTTCCCTCAATGCTAATGTCTTTCTTACCAAACCATGGCATAGCTCTAAAAAAATAAAAAATAAAAAAAGGAAATTAACAGTGGCACATTACCAGGAAATAAACTTTGGATTTTTTAAAGAAAAAATTTTATCAGTACATGTGTGTAATACACATTATTTATATTCATCTTTGGAGGTAGAGAGATGTATTTAACATATCTCAATGTCTTTTATTTTCCTTTCCTTCCTTTCTTCCCTCCTCCCTCTGTCTCTAGATTCCATTCTTATTTGAAAAAACTCTATCTCCCTATTTACTATTGCCTATCTCTTGTCTTTTAAAATTATTTATATCTTAGTAAGTTCTGAATTTCACCAGTTTTTCCTATGTCAGGATGAAATCTAGGATCCATGCTTAATTTATCACCTTAGTTCCCATCAGCATGACTTTGCCTAAATTTCTTTTCCTCTCATCCGTGATCTCCCAATCACTGCTCAACTTTTCCCTTTTCTTGATGTTTACAGCTTTCTGGCACACCTCTAACTTCTAATCATTTTTCACATGAAATCTTCTCCCCCTTCCTTCAAACTGCCCAAAAGCTTACACTTTATTCCACAAAGTGTAGTCTTATCACATATATTGGTACCTCGGCTCATGAACTTAATTATTTCCATGATTCTGATTCCAAACCGAACTGGTTGAGAATGAATCAAATTCAATGGTTGGGTTTCATGTTGACTTTATGAGGAAATCTGATTCAGCTCTCTTCCAATTCAGTTTGCAACCAGAATCATGATAAGAATAAAGTTTATGAACCAAGGAATCAGTGTGTGCTCTGCCCCTTTCAATCTCAATAACCTCAAAGTGGAAGGAACCAACATTAATACTGATTCATTCCCACCAAGATCATAACAACCAGAATCATGGTAAGAATCAAGTTAGGGAACCAAGTTATCAGTGTGTACTATGTCCCTATCAACCTCAGTAACCCCAACATGGAAGGAACCAACAGTATTACTGATTAATTTCTACTAAGTTCATAGCAACTGTATCCTGGGAATCATTCCCAGTGTAATTTTTCCTCAACATTTTCCTAGTAGAGAAATTATTGATGGTTTGACCTTCCAAACAGCCAACTTTTACTCCGATAGGACAAAAAGACTTTCCTTTAAATTCGCCAGCAGAAGCAACAGTTTTAAGAGAAACACGTGCAATTTGTTATACCCAAGGAAAATGTTTGTCTTTTTTCCTCTAACAGGGGTTTTATTTGGCAAACACATGCCACTTGTTGCATTTGTATAATGCATGTTTGTAGAAGCAGCTTTAGATTTTATCTGGCTTCGGAGTGGACTGGTGGGTGATATATCTCCTGTAAAATATTCTTCAATTAAACAGGCAGATAGAAATAGAATTTAAATATTCAGGAATAATAATTATTGGGGAGAGGAGCCCTAAGCGATATTCCTTACTGTCTATCATTTTTCTATTCTTATTCCTCAAATTTAGGGCTTATTAACATTTTTTTAATATTTCTTTCCAAGCAAGCAGAGAGGCACACACAGAAGTGAAACTAAAGAGTGATAGAAAGTTGGGATACGCTGCTGTACTCTAATGCCTCGTATTGCAGATGACCATGTATGCTCACTTCTTCGTGCTTCTTAAGAATATACAATTCAAGAAATACAATTCAAGAAATAATAGATTATTTACACATGGTTTTACTGAAAAGGAAGAAAGAAAAGGAAACAATGGCTAAGAAGAGGTAGAGGTTGAAAGATCATAAGTATTCATTAAATGCTTATCATAACTTACTGTATATGGTTATATAAGGACTAGAGTTGTTTTCTCTTTTAAGCCTCAGAAATCCCTTTCACTCATCTCCTGCAGCCATTATCATAAACCTCTTTGCATAGATGTGACAACAGAGGCTCAGAGAAGTCACTTGCTCCACATTTGAACTTGGTTGATTTCAAAGCCCAGCTTGCACTACAGCAGCTCTGGAGGGGAGGTAATACTCTTTAATTTCAGGCCATGATTTAATTCCACTCATAAAGCGTGAATCCCTGTAGGGGCTTTAACAGCATGAAGAGATTCTTCTACCCCAGGGTTCTTCTTAAAGGTGGAAAGAACATATATTTCTCAATGTTCTTTAGATTCAAGAAGTGTGGGTGCAGAAAGAAAAGATTTCTTGCCCTGTATGCTTTCTATGCAGCAGGGTGGGCAGAAGGAAAGAGGAGTCAAACTGGGAAGCTCAATCGGGGGCAGAGACCTCCACAGAGAAAGCGCCTGCAGAAACCTTGAAAATGGCCCTGGACTTACAACACAACTCTTTCCTGAGCCTTGTGCGTGTTGCCACAGATATTATCATGTAAATGCATGTTAACAGATTCATACCTCATGGGGATAAAAATGAGTCACTTGGAAAGAGAAAACAGGCAGTGGAAACCTCCACGTAAATTTATATGACCTCTGGCAACCATTCCCAGGGAGCCATTATGCTCTATTGTGTGAAACACTAGCTCTGGAGGAAGTCCCTCAACTTGTGAATGGATGCAACTGCTCTTTGTGGCTCCCGAGGAGCTGTTATAGTTAGTGAGGTGGACGAAACAGGTTGTCTTCAGGTCTCCTGTGACTGTCTACAGCCATCCATGAACAAACCTACCGCCTGACGCATGCTTCTGTTGGGACATGTTCAGACACCTGTGCTAAGCACAGTCAAGGGGATGGGTCCTGAGGAAAGGGGGTCCCCTACCAGTTGCCACAGCGCTACGCCATCATCCCCTAGCTGACCTCTAGCCAGAGGCAACCGTGGACCCTGTCAACATTATGGTGACCTCAGCAAGGCCTTTCTCTTCTCAAAGGAAAAATGTGAATGGGGAAGAAGCCACTCTACAAGCTCAGGGCTACTAAGCTTTTTACAAGTCTGCTAATTCCCAAGCTAGAAGATGTAGGCAGATCTCTCAAATGAGTGAAGCTGGCTACTTGGAATCACACCTCCCTTGGGCTGCTTTTCACTTGTCCGCTTTTGAAACGGGCTTTGGGGGTGAAAAATGGTTTCTTCTCTTTACCACAAGAAAAATAGCTTCTCAAGCTTAATGATAAACACAAGTGACACTCGTCCTCCTTATTGGAAGTGACAATATGTAGAATTGGGGAGTGTGGGTCCCTGTATGTTTCACCCAAAGAGTCAACTTCTCTATACTTTGCAGGACCCTGAGTCACACAGGTGTGTGGCTCACAGCTCAAGCTGTGAGATGCTTCAAGAGCATTTGGAAATTTAGATGATCTTTTATTTACAATCATGGGCCGCTCAATCTATATGTTTCTAAGTACTGTATAGGTCTCATAAAACAGGTTTGCACCCTTAAATGGTAACAGAAGAATTAAGTCAACATTAAATCTCTCTTCTTGATTCCCAGTTGTAGGATCTGGGACTCAGTTATTATATTTGGAGTTCCCTCCATTTTTTTCCTGTGTTACACAATCACTCAATATATATTTACTATAAATTTACTATGTAAAATTCTAGCACTTTGTTAAATTCTATGGAATGCTCACATATTTCCATAGGTAAGATATACATGTATCATGTTCACAAACAATACACAGGTACATAGAAGTATATACACATGCACATGTGCTGTAATGTGGCCTCTAATTTTAGGAATTACAATGCACTAATGGGAAATAAAAGTATGCAAAAAATTGAAATATGACAGCTAACAAATGAGAGATCTTTTATTAAAGATACGGTGCTTTGCCCAGTACATGCTAAGGCTGTCACTGAGGCTCCATGCTTACACACGTGGGTTTTCCAGTCCAAGCCAAACCCATCCTTGACTGAATTTATTGATATGATGCAGACGGAGAAATTAAAACCTTTGGCAGGGACATGGGTGGTCATGAGATTTTGAGTCTAATTCTAGGAGATGGAGTAAAAAATGAAATCTGAAGGTCACTGGATTACAAATAAGGGGCATCTGTGTGGTCACCTAATGTTTCCTCTGCAGAGATGGGAGAAGCACCCCATGTCACTGTAGCTCTCAGGTGGAGAAGTAGGAGAGAAGTGTTTTCCCAATGGCAGTATTACTGCTTGGGGACTTTGGAGAAGGGTCTTTGTAAGAATCTGATGAGAAGAACTTTAGAGAAAGGGTTGTTCCTGAAAAGTAGCTAGGACACAAAGCACCTCCTCTGTTCACAAGCATCCTCCCTGTGTCGAAGTTTATCCTGGAAGCCCCATTTCTAAAGGCAGAGGCAGCCTTCGTCGGTGTTCCAGGAACAGCTCCTCTGTTTTCTGCTCTGAATGGTTCAGGCACTTCGGTGTTCATGTATCTAGGCTTGCTTTTGGGCACAGATTTTCAGAAAGCCCATTATTCCTCTCTCTATTTTGGTTTCCCTGCGTTCAAAAATGATGTCCTGGCAATTGGAGAAGGCAAGCGTGTGCATTTTCTAAGTAGGAATCATGCAGAGTTGAACATCGCTTTATCCAAATAAACTTTCGCTTTCAGAATTTCAGTGAGCATGTTCCTTTTTTTAGCTTAGAAATTTTCTGGTTTGTATTAACAGTTTCTTTCACCAGCTTAGTCTTTCCCATTTTTGTCAGCTGTGGACCCAGCCAGGGTGAATTTAATTTAATTTTTTTTGTGTGTGTATGTGCCTTACTTTAAACCGTCTCAGAAACAGACTGTATTCTGCCATCAATCCATGCAGAGAAATCACACTGACACGAATGCAGGCACTGGCAGGAATCAAAGCCAGGGCACGTTTTTATAGTATCTTTTTTAAAAAAAAAATCCAGCTTTTTATTTTGTCTGTTAATAACAAAAATACACAGACAGAAATTAAAGCAAGAAACCAGGCTATGAGAAACTCGAATTCCTTGATGTTCTTGTTTTATCTTTAAACTATAACAGGATCAATGCTCTTTTCAAGAAAACCTTACAGCATAAACACATGAGTAATTAAAATAAAAATAATGCTAGTTAACATTTATTAAATATGTATTACATCTCCAGTTTGTGCTAAGCACTTTTTAAAAATAATAACCTTCTGGAGTAGGAACTATTCTTAAACGTCTCTTTAATTTTGCTGGTAGATATTAAGTCAGAATTTGAATGAAAGAAGTCTGACTTCAGATAACACATTCTTAAAGACTTCTCTGCTCTGTGAGGAAGAGGTACCAAGGAATATTGTCAGGTATGAAAATGCAAGAATGGAAACATGCACTAAGCACGCATTAAGCTTCTTTATGAAAGGTAGCTGGCTGGACTCTAAATAACACAATCAAAAGAACAAAGACGGTTCTGTTGAGTTTGTGTGGATGCTATAGTAATCACTAATAATGAGACTTAAAAAAATATCTACCTTTCAGAAAGAGGACAGACCCATGATCCAGGGAGCAGCCCCACGTGCCTTGGAAGTAAAGCTGCTACGTTCCCCGGAACCTGCTGTGCTTAGCTCCAGCTCTTTTTGCACAAACCGACGAGTGACATGAGCTTCACTTTCTGGATAAGCCAAGAGTTGGGGTGAAGGTAAAAACGTCCTGCCTCAGCATGTTCTGGCTCCCTGCACTGGATTGGTTTCATTTAGGAGTCCTCCACTCCTATGTTATTAGGGTTGTAATGAACCCACTTTTATGCTGACAACATACGAGTTGGGTAGAGGCTACAAAAGAAAAACACAGAATTCAAGGAGTTGCAAAGTTTTGCCTACATATTTTTGAGGACTACCCTGATTATTTTTCATTTTGTTTCATTAATTCCTTTATTCAGTTAAGAAATCTTTATAAACTAGTTACCATGCTGGGCACAGCATGTAATGCTAAAAGAGACACAAAGATGGATGTAATCAAGCTATGCTATATGCATGCATGAAAATGCCATAATGAAACCAAGTTTAAAGAGAGAATCATAGATCATGATACTCTGTGGAATAATGTAGGGCAGTAGGGCTATACTGAGAAGGTCAACTTGACAAACAACAACAAAAAAGGCTTTGTACCCTCCATCTTACATTCTGATGGTTTTTGCTGGGGCTCTATTTCCCAGTTACACCTGCGTCAAGGAAGAGTTACTTCACTATTCACGGAAGACAGTAGTAACGTATGTCACTTCCTGGACCAATAATTAAGAAACAGGGTATCACTGTCATGGTTAAATGCTGATGGGCTAAGAAAAGCACAGCCCCTTACTAATCATGGTGAGGGCTGTGCCTTTGGCTACTGGATCACGAGGGGAATGAGACACTCACTGAGAATCCAGGTTTTTCTGTTATCAGGCTAACATTGCTTTAATTAATGAATAACCTATAAGAAAAGTGATGAGGAAGAACCATTCCATGACATGCTTTGCCACTCTGCCTGCACTCTCTGAGGACTTACATATTTCTCCTATTTCTAACATCTTGTTTAGCATTTCACTATGATTTGTGTATGCTCTCAACAATTACTAGTAACACGAGCATCCCAGTAATGGTTTGAAAATTAAGAGTCTTTTTCTTTATGAAATAGATTTAATTGAAAAAATGTTCTTACAGATTCCATTGCTGCAAATTAATCCGTGCTTCACATGTCTCAAAGAATTTCAGAGTTAAAGGGGCCTTGGAGGTAAATCACTTGAAGAAGGGCAAAACAATACTTGGCATAAAGTAGGCATTGTCCTAAGACCTTTATACATATGGTTTCACTTTTTACCCTCATAAAATCTTATGAAGGAGACTGGACTAAAGTAATTGGCCTAGAGTCACGCAAAGATGCTCAGTGGTGGTTGGGATCTGAATCCTTCCTGGCAACAAGACTGGGATGTGTGACCATTGTATGTGTGTCTTCAATGCTGTTGTAAATGAAATGATTCCACCCACTTTTACCAAACAAAACAAAACTCCTTGAATCACCTACCGCTAACTGCCATGGTAATATAAAGTGACTTCATAAAATTATTTTTTAAAGTCATATCAAAAACAGAAGAGAGGTAACATGATACACTGGGAAGAATAGTCATTTGAAATTAAGTGTCTATACTGTGACTCTAGTTCTACAGTTGTGATGGTGGGCGTGTGGATTCTCACCTGCCATTTTCCACATTCTACTACCAATTCTTTGGTTCTCATGAGGCGATCTCTTGCCCATGCATGGAGCCTTGGAGCTTAACTCCATTCCCAGGTGCAAAGGTAGGCCTGATTCCACCATGGCCAAACAAAGTACACTATTCCTCCAGCCAGAGAGGTCAAGAATAGGTGTGCTATGTAGGCTAGGTCAAAGAGGTCTAACATGATTCAAGGGCAGTGAATTTATTAGAACTACTGGAAAAGGAAAGCTGTTTCTCTCCAGAGATTACTGGAACATAGAATGAAGATCTGTAGCTACCTGCTAGGAGAGGCAGGAACTAAAGTGAGAAAGGAAAGCATGAAACATATGCATACATGGAGTCATAGGATGGAACAATTTTAAGTAGAAGAAAGCCAGATATGTGATCCCTTGGACTCTGACAGACATGAATTCTATCATCTCAGTCAATACATTTCATTTTTTCTTATGGTTAAATTGGAATTTTGTCATTTGCAATTACATGAATAGTAAAATCAGTTAATTACTTGCTAAATGATCTTTGAGAAAAAAGTAAGCTTCAATGCTTTTTAAAATTAGTATGAAGAATTTAAAAACAAGAAACACTGACAAAAGAATTGCTCTTCTGAAGACAAGTCTTAGTTTAGTGATTTGCCTGTCAATTCTCCCAGGCTCCCTGTCCTGTCTGTGAAATTTGTTGGCTTCCTTAAACCTTGTTTAGAACCTTGAGTTTCAGATGTCTTTTTCTCTCCTTTGGGGATGATCATCTCTATTTTGCAAGATAGTTGCATGAATACAATAGAGCAACATGATTTATCATAGTCTAGCAAGTTATTGGTGTTTAGTAAATATTTAATACCTAGGAAAGTGCTTAATATTTAGTAAGTGCTCAGTAAAGTATGATAAAGATAAAGAAAAAAATGGAAAAAGGGATGTTAACCTTTTGCACTGGAAATTGTGTTGATTCTTAGTATGTATCTTCTAATTGGCTCAGGGGCTTTGAGACATGGTCCTACTAGGCAAAAATTCCTACCTATGAGCAGAAGAGGAAGGGAAAGCATGGTGCTGCCTGTTATTTGTGCCTGATTACTTCCACCCACTTTGTTTGAACAGTTTTCTCATTCCCAGTCTAGAAAGTCCAGTGGGGGAGATGCCACCTCCTGAACAGTTTATTGCTTTCTCCTGCTTCTAGCAATTGATTTAGGAAAGAGCCCATGACGCAAGTTACTTCAGTCCGACTCAAACTGAGGAGAGTATGGTTTGTTCTAATGAAAAAAGAGACATTTTTCTACTATAAGGTTGGGCTAATCAGCAGATAAAATTGCATGCCTAGCCCCATCAGATGGTATCTTTTCATTACAAGAGGAGATCTTCCTGAGAAGGTGAGCAGGGAAAACAAAGGCAAGAGATGGAGAGAGTATGCTTTCATGGACCCTGTTGGGCATCAAGACCAAACTACTGCCCCAGCCTGCCTGTTCTCAGTTAATATGAGCCAACGAATTCCCCCTCCAGTTTCGCTGAAGCCAGTTAGAGCCCAGCTGCCATCCTTTGTAAGACAGAGAATCCTGTCTCATATGGCAAAGCAATAGCATTCCACAGAGGCTTGATATCAGAGGCATCAGAAGCTGGTTTTTCAAAGCTAGAAGTTGAACTTTAAATGTGGCATTTGGTAATGCCATCAGGGACAAAAAAATTGTGAAATTTTGAAAAATTCTTATTTTGATATATTGGGTAAGAGGGGATTACTTTTCACATTTTGACTTTCCTCTAAAATGAGGAATGGAATTAACCTAGGGTCCATATATGGAAGGCTGTGGAGTAGGATTGACCCATGTAATGTTCTGCTGGGCAATCTTTCCCCTCTAATCCGTAACATTCTTTATAAGACAAAGAAAGGAGGCAGGTGTCATAGCAAGGTAAGAATAAACCTTTACTAGCCTACCTACTACTGGCAAACCATTATGTTGGTGGTATCATAAGTAAAGTTCTCTTTGGGAGCTTTAGTAGCTCCCAAAGCTGAATTTGTACATATGGCAGTTTATTATGGCTGAGCAGATCTAAAAAGGGCTGAACCATTGGCTAGCACACCTGCCTCTTCAAACTGCTCTCTGGACTCCAGAAAGCTACTATCCTGGGGACTTCTCTATTGATGATGGAGTTGTGCATACATTCAAGACATGGATGATATCGAAGAATCCCACAGGGCCTGTATCTCCACGATCAATCCATCTGACTTCTTTACTGTTTCCCCTTTCCCTGCAGGGCTGGAAATCAATTGTGTGCTAGCTACTCTCTAGGTCAGAATCTAGGGAGCCTTGGAATTGAAATGCATAGTGTTTCATTAGCTACATCAGCAAGAAAAGTGGAGAAGGGAAAGGCAGAAAGAAACTCCTCTAAAACAATTTCACCAAATGAAGTGCATATTAATTGGTTGTTGATTTATCCCCCCTCCCATGCAGCACTGAGGAAAAAGAGGTGAAACAAAGAAAATCCAGTGATGACATTAAATCACATGTGCTATCTAGCAACATGGATTAGAAAGGCTAAAACAGTGGAGAGAAGAATGAGAGGTGAAAACTGTGTGTACATAGCATTTCTGCACCTACATGCCTTGTCAGACTGGGTAGTAGTATAGAAAAAAATTCTATTTTAAGAAATAAACATGAGAAAAATTTTCCTGTTATTTCAGATTGCCTCAGAATACCACACAGGGCTGCATTAATAAAGATTAAATATATTTAGAGAGAATAACTCAAAAAAGTTTATCAAATCTGGCACCGTTTCCTTCAAAATGAAAACTAAAAACTTAATTTACCAGGATACAGATGAATTTCCAGATTTATTGAAATAATTTGGAGTTCAATAAATTGAGTAGGAGCTACAAATCATTCTTTGCTGGTATTTTAGATTTCCTACCTTGAATTGAAACCTGAATAACACAAACTCTCAATTTTGTGTGATGCTCTGAAGAGATACTGGTATACATTTTGATATTTCTTTTTAATGGATGACAACCCTTTTAACCTTCTTTTCACCCCTTTTTGGAACAAAAGAATTACAATGACAAATGCAAATAGGCGAAGGCTGATATTCACTGACTGGCTGAGAGGAAAACATGGTTTTATATGTCTCTGGCACCTGAAAGTCACGTAACTCCATATGCTGGAGAAGGCTAAAAGCAAGTTTTCATTAGAAATGGAAATTTATGGCAGGCAAGGAACTGTTACTTTTTGACTTATGCCCATAGGTGTGACCATATTAAAAGTTTACATTATTTCAGTATGACTCAGCAAAATGAAAGAATGCTTGATTTCAATAAAACAAAAACAAAACACTATTTCTATTTCAAATAAATGATCAAACTACATGAAGAGAAGACAGAAGAAGAAAGGAAGCAGCAAATTCACTGTATATGTTCTGGGAGCTAGGCTCTGTGCAAATCACATTCACATAATGTTCTATATATTTCCTTATAAAACAAAAAAAAAGAAAACCACATTGCCCTATGTTTTCCCACTTCATGGAAGAGGAAAACGGAGGCTTTAAATATTTAGCAGTCTGTCCACAGTCTAAAATCTCTTAAATGACCAAGTCAGAATGTGAATGTGACAGGAATTCTAGCACCCATGCTTGTGATGGTGGCTGTAACGATGATCCCTATCCATTGGTCTCAGCTGGATTTACCTGGCATAAGCTGCAAATCACTGCACAAGTTTTATCAATACATGAACCCACTGGCTATACCTCATGGTTGACTGAGTAACTTCCAGAACCACTCGTCTGCCTCTTAACCAGTCACAAACTTTGACCAATATCCACATGACAGGATAGTCTCTGGGGCTTGCTGCATCCCTAAACTTGACAAAGGCCTTGCCAAATAAGTGAGATTTCTCATCATGACCAAAGGGTTTGATGGCAGGCAAGGAAGCCTTTGGATACCGGCTGAGAGGGTGGCGACATCAGAGACAATGAAGTGATTTGGAATCGCGCCTCTACAAGTTCTCCGAAGGCCAAAAGCATCTCCATCAGGTCAGCAGAAAGGAAGAGGCTGGGCTAATGAAGAGAGGAATGGCTGTGGCATCCATGATAGTGAACAGCGGCTGCACTTTCTCCTTGTCTTAAGTGTACACTGCCGTGGCATCTAACTGTATTAACAAGTTTCCTGGGGATTGGTGCTGGAGCTGTGGAGGGCTTATTAAACTGGGGTTCAGAAACCCTTTTCTCTGAAATGTTGTAATCTGCTCCCCAGTGGCGTGCTCTGCTGCCAGCGCTGCCTGGGTCTGCCCCGCAGCATCCAGTGGTCATCTACAAACATAGCCCCCGCCTGCCCTGTGCTGCCCCAGCCTGGCGTGCGTCATCTCCAGACTAATGTGCGACCCTTTCTCCTTAGACTTGCCTGGTGGGCTGAACCCCACATGTTCTGATGAACACAGCCATCCTGGGTGGAAGGAGGTAAAAACAAACAAGTGAAAACAAAAAGGTGGGAAAAAAAACCCTGTTTTCAGTGGGAGCTGATCAATGTTTCATCTTTCGTGGAGAGAACAGAAACAGAGCTTTCAGTCAAATTAAAAAGCACTGTCTTTTCAGTGTGCTTTGAAAATTTAGCAACCACTGGCTCATTTTTAAGCACCAGAAGCAGTGACTCGGCCAAATGATCATAAAAAAGACAAGCCAAGTGCAGGTATGCAGCTGATGATTAGAGATGAGGTGAACACAAGTCGTGACCTCTTGAGTGGGGCCTGCAGTCCAGCATACGCCTGGCCAGTGAGCTAGGCGAGCAGCCCCTGTGTTGATGGAATCTGACAGCTGTCTGATTGACTGACCCACATCTGCTCTGTAATCCAAAGCAGCTTTCCCATAATGTTCATTTCTTTTTCTGCAAGCAGTATTTTAAGCTGAGGTGAGGAAAATTAAAAGCTACTAATTCCTTGGTGAAAAGATCAAAAAAGTACCCAAAAGGCAGCCAAGGGGACTTTTTGTCTCTTTAATTACTCTTTTTTCAGTTTGACTGCTCCCTGGCGCTTTTTTTTTGGTTTTACATCTTTTGCTTCAAGTGCCAAAAACCTACTTTCTCTTGCATGTATGATAAAGCCGGCTGAAGCACTCTGTGATGTGAAGAGCGGAACCTGGAAATGAAACAGTGACTACTGAGCACAGTGACAGTCCCTTCCCACCTTCCCATAGCTGCACACGGGGCGTCTTTATCGGATGAGGGAGCACCAGATTGCTTGGGCCACTGTAATTCAGGAACTTGATGCTAGTTCTAAGAAATCTTAGAGCCAATATAGAAAATATCTAATCTTTTCAATGATCGTCACAGAGTCCAAGATCTTCAAAGCCTGTAACTTGAATTTAGAAGGTTTATACATTTGCTTAATTATTTTCATTTATTCTTTGTATTCCTAGCAATCAAGGTGCAGTACCTTTGTTAGGCCTGCTTTTGGTCACAAGACTAAGCCTCCATGGAGCCAGTAAGCAAGAAAAGGGAGATATGAACACTTTCTCCAATCCCAAGGCTCCATAAACTTATTTTTCTGCCTAGTGCCTTCATAATGAGGTGTAACTCAGTCATCTCACTGAAGTATTCTTGAAAAATTTGCATCACTACGTTATAACACATGGAAACTTTACAGTATTAACTACACCATCAAAAGAAGGTAACAGCAAAGACAAATACTATAAAGTATGAAAAACAAATAAATAAGGGGAAGCCAAATATTTGCAAAGTCTTATAAAAATGTGATCACCAGTCAATCATAAGAAATGTAATCAATTCTCAGTATTCACAGTAGTTATCGTTTACCAAGTCAGTGAACACGTGCACTGAGTTAGAGAATATTGCCTGGCTGCTTTTAAGGAAAACATGAGATTAAGTACCTGTAAATCTCTGGTCACAACATTTTTATTGACTAGTAAATGGACAGCTTTGTTTCATGTGTAATGCCATCGAAAGATGCCTTTTTTCATATGTGTTAATGAGTGATTCATTAACACTGAACTCATGACCAGCAGTGATACAACTTGTGCCTGAAGAAAGCTTCACCAACCAATACATTATACCATGTATTTTTTCTCCATGGCACATCACAGCCTTCTTGCCCTGAGGATCACTGGATAACATAGAAGCAATGTACTTAGGGGCTATTTCAGAGAGAAAAGCACCGACTACAAATACAAAATTGTGGAAAATGTGGCACTAAGGAGATCATAAAGGAACTTGTTTATGGTACAAGAGCTAAAGCAACAAAGTTGTTTGGCCTCAGCTGAGGATGTGCTCAAAGGTGTAATTCAAGTTTTTCTTGCCTTGTTCATGTCCACCAGTGACCATGAAATCACTGTTGGCTTTGGTTTTGATTTGGAAAGTTTGTAAATGTGGAATCCATGAATAATGAGGGTTGACTGCATGAGATTCAAGGCATGCCAGGATCAAATGCAACCTTTCTCTTTGACCTAATGAGAGGAATCTAAAGAGGAAATGTGGCCAACAATGTGTTGGCTTTGGATTCAGCGATTCTTTGTGTCACACATGTGAACCACCTAGTCTTCCGTGGAAGATCCCAGGTGCTATTTGTCCCATATATCTATCAGTTTATGATAGTTGATGTTTGTCACGAGATAGAGAGAAGTTAGTTCTGGTCTTTCTGAAGCATTGTGTGTTGTCTACAAACTAATCATGGTAAATTATAAGGAAGCTATGATTCCTTCCTCTGTCCCCCTCTCCTTTATTGTCTCAGCTTGTTAGAGGTCTGCTTAAAGGAGAATGTAATTTGTGAGCAGCCTGTGTAGTCATTGTAATGCTAGGGTGTAAAAAGTGTGTCAAAAAGCCTTCTCCACTGAGTCGCCTTTGTTCAGCTATGATAGCTAACTCCAACATGAAAAGGAGGTCCAATGACCAATCATCTTCTGAAATTCATTTATTCCTATAGTTTTGCCCTCATCAATGTTATTCAAAGCATATGAGTGTCAAGACTGCAAAGAAACAGTAGATGCAAATAAAGTCACTATATCTAGGACAATTGGAAAAAGACATTCTCACAGAGACCATAGTGGAAGAAGCCTCCTAATATCCTGAAATGTTAGATAGTGAGAAAGTTCCCTTTGGCATCTCACAAAGTCTACCCAGGCCACCAGGGTCATACCCTCACTGATCCCACCCCAACCCACCCCTTGAAATCATCAGGACCCTTCATAAGCAGAGCAGTGGACATTTCCTCTGACATCATCCTTGATGTCGGGTTGTTTCTTGGTTGCAAGTTGCTAAAGATCTGTCAGTAGAGTTTTCTTTTTTCTTTTCCTCTTGCAAATAAGAGAGGACTTGAATATGTAGCATAAAATGTACCCCTGTCCACAGGTAGAGTTGCTATCTACCACTGCTGATCAAGGTGGTAATTAATAAGTGGTGTGCTGCACGCTTTGGTTTTCACTTTACATTGAGGATGAAAACTTCCTTCCTTCTACCTGATTACCACTGTGATGCTCTGTAACACAATAAAGGTCTCTAAAGGAACCAGAAGCTCTGGGTCAAAGCCTCATATGTATTAGCACTGCTGACACTATTAGCCTAGGGCTAAATTGAGAGCAATTCTGATCAGACAGTGACAACTTTCAAGGTAAAGTCTTACACTTCAGGAGGGATCTGGACAGAATAAGACAGCCTAAGGTTTCTTCCCCATAATAAAGATTGCATGAATATACACACATATATTCATTTACCCATGACTTTTGAATAAAAGCATCATGAGCTTATTCTAGGTTTTTATCCAGATTAACTATCCCATTTTAAAGTTATTATTTCAATTCCTCTGGTAGAAAAGACCATGCTACTCCGCTAATGCTGATAAATTCTGCTGCTGACTATATGCACTACTGTGTTTGTTTCCAGGGAAGAAACCCGTGGTGTTTTCTTTGTGAGAATATGGAAAACAGTTCCTACACGGATTAAAGAACTATATGAAACTTAATTTTCTATTCCCTCCCACCACCACTCGTGCTGGGGCACTATTTCCTCACAAGCCTATTATTGTAACAGGTGCCTATTTACTCTCCAGTTATGGGTCTACCTACCACAATCCCTGCACATACCACTGTCGGATAATCTTCAGGCAACGTTATGTATATGTTTGTCCTGCTTGACAGCCTGTAATGGCTCCCTGTTGCCCAACAAACTAGACCAACATTACCTTTGCTGCTCTTGACAGTCTTCTATTGGTCCTTCCACTACTCAGCCAAACTATTACTATTTTTTTTGCAACATTCTTCTACATAAACAGTTCTTGTTGGTTTCAGCAAATTCATATATATGCCATGTAGATTTGTATCTGCGCTGTCTTCTTCCTTTCATATTTTCAAATCCTCTTTCTAGCACATGAAATTTTGTCTTTTTAGTCTGGCCTACAAGATATCACCTTGATGGTTCCCTGCTGCATGGCTGGCAGAATTTTTCTGTAATAAGGGTAGAGGGTAGAAATTTTAGCCTTTGCAGTCCATGTGATTGCTGCTAAAACTTCTCTGTCTGTAGCAGCAAAGGCAGCAGAGAAGCAGCCAGAGCCAGGAGATAAATGAATGGCATGGCTGTGGTCCAAGGAAATTTTATTTACAAAGCAGGCAATGGGTCAGAGTTGGCCCACCACTCACAGTTTGCCAGGCTCAATCCAGCATCAAATGCACACATATGCTCTCATGTAATCATTGACCTACTTGCATTTTTCCGTGAATGATACACAGAGCTAAGCTTTGACTCCCAATTTAAAATTTAAGCCTCTTAAAGACATAGGAAAAATAATAATCAAGAAGACCTCGCTTACATGCAAGCATTTGACTTATTGGGCACCCTGCTGAGATCTTGCTGCTAGATTTTCACAATAACCTTAGCTGTGAAAGTCTATTAGTACTATCTGTATACTGCAGTTCTATAAACTGGGCCCTATAGAGGGTAACAATAAATTTTCCCAAAGTTACACATGTAAAAAGGGCAAAGCTGGGATATGTTGCTATCTGAGTTATTGTATCACTTCTTAAGCATTGGATCTGATAGCACAGTACTAGGCACACTGAATTGTATTTGTTAATATTTCTAAAAGTTAAATTAAGTTAATAACTTGCTTAAGAAGGTATCCCTTCTCATTGTAAAGGACTTGAAAAATACAGGAAGACAGAAAGAGAAAACAAATCCTTCATTATTTCCCCGTTCAGAGACAAGCGCTATTCACATTGTGCTACCTACTTTTCAGTCATTCTCTTTGTCTTACTTGCTAATTTAAGTACACTGAAAGCTCCCTTAATTGACTTCCATTTGACTGACTTGCAAGATTAGCTCAAACTTGCTGCAAACATACAAACATCCATATCCTGCAGCTCACAGTCTACTATTTAACAACCCTCCTCTTTCTGCTTCTGGAATTATGTTTATTCTCAAACCTGTTTGTCAGTTGTATTTTAATCTAATTACACAACTCAGATGAATATAGCAAGAACCAATAAGATAGTGTAAAAACAAAGCATTTTCTTAAGTTTGGTGCTTTGAAAAAAATCAGTGCATGCAAATTACTACAAACAATGCTGTCAGATTAGGTATGGATACAACAGGAAACAATGACGTTGAAGGTATAAATACCTAGAAGGTTTCAGGATTCAGAATTCTTTGGGAATCTTTTAATTCTTGCTCTTTTACAGACTGAAACAGAAAACCAGATGCTGTGTAATGGGAGAGTTTCATACAAGAGAGAAACAGTCCCATGCTCAAAGAAAAATATTGTCTTAGTCCCTTAAGATCACTGCAGTTTAAAGTAAGTGAGGATCAAAACACTTTCATATGTATACGTTAAAATGAAATACTTGGAAACGTAGAGCTTGATTTTTATGACTCCTTGCTTTAGTTTTTGAGCTAAGCCATCAATCACCAGGGTTAGTCATGTAGGATAAGAACACTTCACTGCTATATAGTGAATATATTTTTCTTTTTGTAAAATCAAAATCACATTACATAGATTGCTTTATAACTGCTTTTACTTAGCAATATATCTAGGAAATCTTTTCTTTGCCATTAAATATATTTTTTGTAAACTATGACTCCTCCAAAATGTTTTAATCTGTAGATGTCATATTTAACAAACCCATATTGTTATACATGTCGAATTCCCAATCTCTGCTCTTGGATGTATTCCTAATAATATTTATTCAACAAATAGTCACTGAGTACCTACTTAGCTGTCAACCATTGTGATTCAATTAATATCCATTTAAACTTAATTTTGTGTACTGTTTGGTACACAATTACTGTTTGGAAAAATTACTAGAAATATACTTGCTGCGTCTAAGGTAACCGAATAATAAACTATACACGTTCCAATTGCAAGGTACTGACTTGGATTTGTCTATTTCTCGCCCAGTCTCGGAGAATAGGGACCTCCTCTTGTTTATCTTTTATCCCTGAGCACTGAACATAGAACGTGCCCAGAGTAGGCACTCAAAAAATGTTTATTGAATCTTGAATAATGAATAGTCCTTGACTGAAGTACTTATTTACTAGAATTACAGATTTTTTTTCCCCTCAACACTCTTAGTAAAGTCAATTAAAAATCACAACTGGCATTCCTAGCAGAAAACAGGATAAAAGGAAATAACCTAAAGTGAGCACTGTTTTTGCCATGAAGCCGATAAAGGCCCCAGTTAAAACTAATCCCTTCTTACCAGCCTCATGGAGATTTAGTAATCGGTGAAAAATCTCCAGATTATTTTTCAACTTTGATGGGACATTTTCAGGGCAGAAATTCTGTCTGCCAAGGGACCTCACCTCCTCGCTTCCTCCTCCTCCTCCTCCTCCTCTCCCTCCTTCTCTTCCTCCTCCTCCTCCTCTTCCCCCTGGAGCCTCGCGAGATCTCATACCCAACGGAGCCTCCGTACAGCCTGTGGACCAGCTGGTACTCGGACAACATTCATCCTTCAACAGATGCAATCTATTGATAACCTAGGCAGGGTTATGGATATCTGTTTAAAATTAATTTCCAAAGAAAATCACGGGTCTATAGGCTTGCTGACTACTGCCAGCATCCTCTACCTTCCTCCTCGCCAACCGTCCTGTGCGGAGTGCACGGATGAGGTGCACCAGACTGTATGCCCCTTCTGAGCTGATGGCTGGATATGACCCACAGTTTCTTCACATACCTTGGGACCCCCAGTTTCCCCGAACACAGCATATTAGACAGTGGGGATGGGAGAGATGATACAGATGCGTGATTCAAATGGGTATCCATCTATGAGATATTTTTGTGCTTCTTCTTGAGCTGACTGTAAAATTCTCCCTAACAGCTATTCAGATAATAGATGGTGAAATGAACAAGAGTTCGATTTGTACCTGGTTCAGTGAATTCTGCTATTGGGCTTAGGAAGACTATAGAATATGATACAGCCAGACCCTGAGGCAAATTTAACAAAGCAATCAGACTCCAAGGAGTGCTGTGACAACAGATATTGTCTGATAAAAATGTATATAAAGAAGCTACCCTCAGGACATCTCATCCACCTGAGACAGGAAGGTTTCCTTGTTTCCTTCCTTCCTTCTTTCTTTCCTTTCCATTTCCTCCCTCTCTCCTCTCCCTTCTCCTTTCCTTTCCCTTCTTTTCTTCTTCCCTTCACTACCCCTTTCTTTTCCTCCCTTTCTCCCTCCCTTCCCTTACTGCTTCTGATTGGCAGTTGGAACAGTTCTTTCTTGCAGCTATGTAAGAACCCACCTCTTGCTGTTGGCATGTGGGTCACCAGCTTCTTCTAGCATGCCCTTATATTAGTTAATTTGTTAGCTCACTTGAATCACAGTCGAGAACCCTTCAGCTTTGGTTTGCTGCAATAAATTCAACTGACAGCTGAAATTTGGAACGCTCACTTAATATTGATTCTGAATGTAATAACAAGCGACATGACCTTTTGGATGGTGTAAAATATGGCCGCCACAACATCTGTGCCACATTTCTTGCTGTTTAGTAATATGCTGTAACAGCATGGAGCTGGCATTAAAGCTAAGCTTTATTATCAAGCAGATCACTCCATCTCTCTGGCTTCATTTAAAAAAATGCTTTCAGCTTCTGGGGCCGATATCGTGTCTAATACACGTAGCTATTTTCCAGACCTAATTTACCCTGCAGTAAGGGAGAAAAATATCTGATGACCAAACAGGAAGGCAGGAAAGAACAGTAAGGGCAAGAAAAGCCACCTGACACCCCAAATGCCAAGGGACCAGAAACTGACAGAATTTTCTATGATAGTAACAGGGACACTAAGAGTTCTCAATTATAGCTTGGGAAAATATTTATGAAGCAGATAACATTTACTGATTCCTACAAAATAGTGAAATATCTTACTTTTACTCAGCTACCATTCCCAACCCTCCCCATAACAACAACAAAAAAATGATCACCCATGGTACTTGCCCTGATGCCAGAGCATCGTGCTAATTTAGCATTGCCCTAGGAAATCCTAAACTAATTTTGCTGGGATGGATACAGGGATGTTTGCATCTGATTTACTCTCACTGTTTTTCTTTGAAGTCTTGGTATCTTTAAAACATCCTCCAAGTAGGCAGAACATCAATTTATGCACTTTAAAAAATCCAATTTATGCAGGTTAAAAATTATCAAAATAGTCTAACCATATTTCTCCAACAGAATTTCTAACCATGCAACACACACACACAAAGTGCTACACTTGAAAGCATTCTAACATTTCAGTATATTCCATAGCTTAGATTGGCTCCCAGTCAGTGAATAGGGAGAATTTAAATCTCTTTATCACAAGAGGCAGATCTTGACTCTGGAACAATATAGCATACTTTCTCACTGCTGTGATATTTTGGACTCAGTTTGGTTGAGCCATTTCTCGAGGGTACAAGCACAAAGTTTTAAATCCTATTTCTCTAGAGAGAAGAAAAGAATCAAATCATATTCAGGAAGGCTTCGCTGTAAAATATACTCTCAAATAAAAGACCGTCATTTGTTTCTAGAGGTTAAACATATAGAAAATGGAGAGTAATGTTATTTATTCTCGTTGTAGGACCCAAATCTATTTATCGTGGCAACCTGGCTAATGTCTGTGCTTAAACTTGGCATGGTGGCAATCTACATGAGGCAAACTATTAATAGGGCACTTTGTGTTTTAAGAACTGCAGAAAAGTGGGCTTGATACTTGGTAAGTGTTTTACTCAGAGAAAAATGCCAGGCCTGGTAGGTAATTGAAAACGTCAGACTTCAAAGTCCTAATACAAAATGAGAGAACTGGCCTCTACCCTTTCCCCAGGGAAACATAGCAGAATGCCCGCTGGGATAACTTCCAAAATGAATAGTGAACCAGGTTGCCTTTAAAAAAAAAGTTAATCAAGCCATAAGTGAGATGTCCTGACAGCACGGCACTGGTCAGGGAAAAAAAAAAAGCTTATCAAACTGACATGCTTTTAGGTAGATTCACAAGACTGACCAGCAGCCATTACCCATAATCTCTGCCACTTTTCCCCATTCCAGCGATTATTAGGATATTTTTTGCTATATCATTTGCACAAGTAGTATTTCTCTTAGGAAAGTTCAAAAATACTGGAGATTTCTCCTGTATTCCAGGGAGCACACATATATTTATGAAGACCAAGTTCATTATTTCTGTAGAATAACGCGGGTAAAATATGATTGGATTCCTTAATTGACAGAAGCCTATGCCAGATGGCTGAAATGCCACTTCCATTTCAGGAAGAAAGGGAGCCTTCACAGAGAAGAGGAAGCCTGGAATTGCAAGGTAAGATCATTCTTAATTATCAATCCCAGGGAATGTATGGCCACCATCATGTTTATATAATTAGAATGCAAATTTCAAACCAAGGCATTCAAATACAGAGTCCACTATTAATAGTGCAATACAAATGGCAGTGGGTTAAAGTGTCTAGGAAAGAGAGCTAGACCCATTTAATCAGAAACATTTCAGCATTAAGATGAGGTTGGGGCTCTCAGTTTAGAATGAATTAATCCTCAAACTTGGCAAGCAATAATAAATTCCAGCAGTGTATCACTCATCTGTGTAGTGGCTGCCCCTCAAATAGAGATCTTACGAAACTCCCTGGTGAAATCAACAAAGCCATCAGACACAGCCATATGCTCAAAGCTCAGAGAGGGTTGGTCAAGAGACAGGTGTCTATGAATTGAGATGTTAACTGCCCAACAAAATTTTAGTAGCTTAGGTTGAGAGCCACAGGCTTGTTTCAACTATTATCACCATGGCAGACACAAACAAACAAAGGAACAAACCAAACCAAACAAAACTCATTAATCTTCAAACATTTAAACTGACTCCTTTTCTGTTTTCCTTCCTTTTTGACTTGGTCTCTGAGATACTGGGGTAGCTTTGTTGATAGCATCCACTGAGGACTACAGAAAGGATAAAATGATTGAGAAAAAAGTGCACACACTGACAAGGTAAACAGGCACGAATTGGATTACTCCCACATCCTCCGCTGAGGTAGGATTCAAAACTAATCTGATTATATGAATATTATGAGTCACTAAGTATCTTTCTGCAGCAATTACCAAGCTTTCACACATAAAAGAGGGCATTTTCTTTAGTGCTGGGCTAATCTATCAAGTGTTTAGCTTCAAAGCAAAAGTTGAGAAAGAGAGAGGGACAGACAGACAGATACGGAGAGACGGAGACAGAGAAGGAGGAGACTGATGTGGACTCATGTTATAGCAATGTTTCTCTCTTTTTCTCTTTTCCTTCTCTATTTATATTTGAACCTCAGAGGATTTTTCACTCCTTTAGTACATTGAAACTATTTCTGAATATAACACAGTATTTGCTCTTAAGGTCTATTTTTGGGGTTTACAACTAAGTACCTAGTAAGAAAGATACACTATCCTCTCTCAGCCATGGTGCTTCACAGTGACACCTGCGGTGCTCAGATGTTAATTTGAGACCTGCCTTTGAGGATTACTAACCTAGGATTCAGGGCAAAGAGAACTTTGTATAAGTTCATCTATATATCTGGGTTAGTCTGTTATAGTTGGCTTTCTTTTTTTATTTTCTTTTTGATACAAAGCAAATCAAGAGCAGATTTATGTAAAAGACATGACAGAAAGACCACAAAGATGCTGAATGATGACTCTGTGAGTCAGTCAGAACTCCACGCAGATGCTAGAGATGCTTCTTAGCATAGAAGTGCAGCATGGTAGCTACAAGTTCAAGTTCCAGGCCAAATACTGCACCTGTCAATTGTTAGGTGAAGAACGATGATACAGGCCTTTCCCACTGTATATTTGTATTTGCCAAACCATCAGAAAGATAGTTTCGGTAGTACTTGTGATTGTACTAAGGTTGGCAGGGAGGTCAAGACAAAACTGCTAACATGACCAATGTGGACTGGTTGTTGGCACTTCTCTGATTATGTTTTGTACCCAACTTTCCCTGGCTCCTGCCTCCTAGAACCTCTCTCAGTTCCTCACCTGGCCATGGATCTATCCACCACAAAGTCATACATGCTTTGCTGAGTTATTCATTTCTAGTCACTAAACCTCCACTCAACAGATTCATATGGTGGTATCATTCCTCAAGTCCCTAGAATGGAAACTGCATGAGCAGGACTGTGTTCCCAAGCATGGCAGAATGACATTTAGTGAGAAATGCAACAAATATTAGTTGTTGTCATGATGTGATATGTTAGGTCTTGGGAATGAGGTTGGGAAAATGATTCTCTAGCTTAGGGGATCACTAGGTTGTAAAAAGGCATAAAATGGCAAGGTTTTGATGAATTTATGACTGCAATCACATCATGACTATAATGAGCAACACTTTGTGTTTACTCAAAAATTTAGCAAAATCTAACAGTAGACTTGTACTGAGCCATAACCATCCCGAGGCATCCTGCATTCACTGGTCATTGTCTTCAAAACCATCCCTCCACGGATACCCTCCTTGTACTCATAGGCAACAGCTCAGGAATTAGTATTCAAGTTTGATCACCTTCCTGCGAATCCAGTGGCTAAATACATATTTTAATTGAGCCCAAGAGTGTTGACTTGCAGACACACTACAGAAAAAAATCACTAGAAAAATGGCAAGGGGAAGGAGCCTTTTACCTTTGAATGGAATATGACACTTACAAACTATCAATAACAATTTCCTATTGGGGAAAAGCCTGAGGCAAGAATAACCTGTTTAGGTTTTTAAGCAGTAACTTGACAAAAATGAATGCTTCTTATTTTGTAGAAAACAAAGCTGCCATAGGAAGCCAGGAAAATAACTTTCACTGGATGAAATATAATGCAAGTGGTTTTCTGTGGTGGTTTGATATAGCCAGTGAAAGGGGTCCAATGTCCAAAACAAGATCAATCATGGTCAGAGAGATTAAAATGAGCAACAGAAATTCAGTAAGAGACAGAAAGACCAGAGTGAATGAGAATACACCTTTGAAATAATGTCAAACTAGTTATGGACTACGAGTGCTAATCTTGATTGTATAGGACAAAATATTGAGAAATCCTTACCCTAGATGACTCAAAGCAATTGAAACACTATAAATACTCCCCACATTCATTTTGCTATCATTCATGTTTGTCTATATTCACATAAATACTGGACTCTCTTTCTTAGTTACTTTTCATGTTGCTAGGACAAAATTTCCAACACCAAAAATTAAAGAAGGAAAGGTTTCTTCAGCTCACAGTTTGTAGAGGTTTGAATCCATCAACAGCTGGATCCAAGGCAGGGTGGCCTGGCAGACAGGTATTAGAGAGGAGAAACAGCCCATGGCATGCAGAAGGTAGCAAAGCAAGCAAGAGACAGCCCCAGCTCTCTCTATTCTTTGGATTTTATCCAGGCTATTTAGGGTGGGTAGGACTCACATCCTTAACCCTAGTGTCCTTTATCTTAGCAATGCACCATGAATCAATCCTAGTGTCACACACTCTAGATACAGCCACCCATGAAAAAAACCCCACCTATGACTGCATGAGGCTTTGGGGGGGACACCTAGACACAAGCCATTAATATTTTTCATATACTGTGCCTACATATTTTCATATATAATGTCTTTGTTGTGGGAATTTTATTTGCAGTTCACTGATGATAATAGCAGCAAATGTTTACTGAGCAGTTATTCTAACTGCTGGCAACAGCTTTACACTTATAATCTTCCCTAATCATAAGAAGTATTTTGTGAGATAGGCATGCCCATCCTCCCTATTTTATGGAGGAGGACACTGAAGCTCAAAGAGCTTACGTGGGTCACCCAACGTCACACAGTGAGTCAATGGCTTTGCTGGGACACAAACTCAGGCAGTTTAAACTCTTAGCTCTGGGTCCTGCCACTCTCGTCCTCTCCTTCCTCACTATTAAGTGCTCCTAAGAGTTCAGCTGATTCTAGAAATATTTCAGATAAATAAAATAAGACTTTTGGGGGGTTTTGGAGGCTCCCCAGGAATCCCAAATGTGGCCCTTTCGTAGATCATTAAGCCTTTTATGAGCATTTGCTCATACAAACATTTTCTTAGTAATCTAGCATTATTTTTAAAATTTCAAGGCCCTGCTGTGGCATGTCACTAAAATTTGGTGATTTTCAATTATTTAAAAATAAACCATGCCAACCTTCTTAATCTTTCTAGTGGGCTTCCCCATGGCTTGTTTTGGTACAACATAATTATCACATTAAAAAAAAAACTAGCTATGCAGAAGCAAGAAAGAGAAAACATAACAAATGGAAAACACAAACACAGGCATGTTTGTTGTTTCATATTGAGGGTTATTTAGCTTGGATAATAAATCATTACAATGAATGTCAACACTGCACAGAGGAAAGGGAATAGTTAGTTGCATATGCTAATGGAAGACGTGCATTGCTAATGAGGAAGAGAATGAACAATGCTAGCCACATGCTAGTTATCACTGCACATCACAAGACAACCGTGTTCACACGGACCATGCGACTGCTATACGACAGTGCAGGCAGATATTCACATGTCAACAGCAATAGCTCCCATACTCCATCCAAGACTCAAGAGTTTAAAAATAAAGCTGTCCTTGTCATGCACCAAGACAACAAGCCTGAGCACATCTGTCACAGAAGGAATTCAGGCTTCACCCTGTACAAGAGCAGCCTACTGGTGTCAAGAATATCAGCGTTCGCACGACAACGAAAAGCAATATTTTCCATAAGTAAATCGTGCAACTTTTTTTCTGAGACAGATCAAAGGTGCATAAACTCTCTGCCTCTGTACTGCCCCTAGACCATCACTACCTTCTGTGTAGTGTGTGGTGTGTGGGTGCGGTGTGCATGTATCTGTGTGCATGCACGCATGAGGTGTTGGGGGTTGAATACAGAGCCTTGCACATGTTAGCTAAGTCTTCTGCCTCTGCGCTACACTGTTAACCTCCCCACTGTGTTAGTCCTGGACTAGAGCCACAGCCTCGCCTATGTTTTTGTTATCCTTCTTTTGCCTCTTTTATATCTAGCATAAAATACAGTGATGTAACATTTCTTAACTGTGTTAAAATCTAACAACATAAAACTTACTAATCATTTTTCAGTGTTTAGTTTGGTAGCTTTCAGTACATTCACACTACTCTGAAACCATCATCACTCCATCTTCAGAAAGTTTTCATTTTTCCAAACCAAAACTTCATATCCATTAAACAGTGACTCTCTAGTGTCACTGTTCTCTGTAGTCCTTGGCAAACATCCTATTTTTAAAACTGTAGCTACTGTAGCTACCCCACAGAAATATAATCACATTTGTCCTTCTGCATCTGACTTTTTTTTGCTTTGCATAATATCTTCGAGGTTCATCCATGTTGTTGCATTTAAAGACTGAGTCTTTCTGCCATAAGTACCTGCCACTAATATTTATCTAGTTCTCTATTGACAGACATTTGGGTTGTTTCCACATGTTAGCAAATGAGAGTACTGGTGCTATGAACATGGGTGTACAGATATCTGTCTAAGTTCCTGCTTTAAATTATTATGGACATTTAACTAGAGGTGGAAATGAGTCATATAGTATCTGTTTAATTTTTTGAGGAATCATCATTATGTTTTCCCCAGGATGGGTACCACTTTACATTGCCAACTATGCACAGTGCTCCAATCTCTCTATCTTTTCCAACATTTGTTATTCCTCATTATAAATATTTTGATAGTAGACGTCCCAATGGGTGTGAAAACATACTTTCTACTGACTATACAGTCTTCTGTGGCTCCTAACTGCACTTAGAGTAAAATAATCTCGACATGGCTACACAGCCCTATGAGATCAGTTTTCAGTGGAAGCTACTTAATTCTGTCCTATTCCACTTTGTCAACTTTTTTTGGTTAGACATGATCACCTCCATTTCATTCTTGAAACATGACAAATTCTTTCCTGGTTGCAGACCTTGGACGTTAATCTTTTTAGCATTAAGGTTCTTTCTCCTCTATTTGCAAGCCTGGCTTGTGTTCATCTTAGCTTACATCTCACCTTGGAATGAACTGATCTCCACTCTCCATCTCACTGCCACTTCCTCTCTTCCCTTCCCACTCTTTCCCCACATAGCAGCCATGGAAATGTGCAGTGGTCATTGTTTTGCTTGTTCATTGATTTTACTGTTCCTTTCCATATCTAAATGGAACTTTTATTGCAGAAGAGCTTAAGTTCTTTTGGTCAGGGTGAATACAGTGTTTGCTTCAGTCAAGCAGAGAGCCTGGCACACAGTAGGACCTTGGGTAAATATCAGTGAAATTTTATGAGTGATTTACAGAGAAATGCAGACCTACAAAAAGGACTGTTATTGGTAGTGGGCACCATATTCGATAACCTTGCTCCATTTTGGGAAAAGAGTGGAAAGAACTCATCCTGTGCAGATAGTCATCAGCTCTGGCAACAGGCACTGTGCATCTTTGGCCTGAAAAAACCCACACATCTCAATAACAATGGGATCAATTTTGACATTAACACGAATATTACCAAAGCCCAAGAGATACATTTAAATTCACCGAGCTCTGCAGAAGATAATATAAAAGCTCTAACTTGCTCTCTAGAAACTAGAAACTTTCATTTATGGCTTCCTAGCTCTTGCTAATCCTGCCCATTAGGCCAAAATATTGCATTTTACACAGGATGCGAGATCATACAAGAGACTGATGTAATACTTAGGCACAAAACCAGCTGGCAGATTTAACACTGAAATCCCCTCTATTCAGAAGGCACAAATCAAGCTCATGATGCTTTTTCTGACAGATTCCTGCATGTTCCTCATTATGGATAGATGAAAGAAGACAACTCTACATTCTGGGGCACAGCTCTCACCCCCTGCATTTGCATACCCAGTCATTTGTAAAGGGAAAGAAACACATCCCCGCATTTGCCCAGAGGTAAATGTTTACTCGGAAAGGTGACTTGTGACACTGACAATCATGTCAGTTTTTCGTCTGCATATTTTAAGGCAATGCATCCTTCCTTTAAATGCTTTTGGTTCAGCTTCTTGGTTTCCTTTTTTTCAATGAGCCCAGTGACACTCGGACCTCTAGGTCTTGATTTGAATAACTTTCTGGGAGAAGTGAAAAATGCAATAAGCTTCTTGCAGCTCAAGGACAGGCGCTGGGCTTCCCAAAAAGCCAGGGCTGAGACTGCAGTCTTTTCATCTTCCTTACTCCGCCAGGCTCCACTAGCTATGGGCTGAAAGGCTTGCCCCAGGCTGCTGTTGTGGAGGAATCCTTTTCTACAATGTGGTGGATTCCCAGAGGTCTCTCTGCAACATTTACTCAGGTAGCTGAGCGGTTCATCAGCATAGCAATTTGCCCAGTCAGCTCCATCCGTCAGAGCAGAGAAGTGTGACAGGGGAGAGAGCCTTGTGGGAGAGCTTCCCGTGGGCAGGTGGGGAAGGCACATTCATCCCGAGATCATAAATATGCATCTCGTCCCCTGATCTTCTCTGCATGCCCGTGATAGACTGCAGCCTGCAAAGAGCTGATCCTTATCGGCTGGCCACAGTTGCCAAGTGCTCCAGTTCTTCCACTGAGAATGCACTCTATTTAGATCTAAGCAGGCAGGCAAATTTGCCAGGTGAGATGCAAGGACTGCCTGCAACCCAAACAGAGGATGGGGCTCTCCCTCGCTTCTACATCACAAAGCTTACACATCACATTCAATAGAAGTCTTTTTTCTTGAGACACCACTAGCTTGCCAGGTGGGGACCAACAAAGAGTAGGACAGGATCTTGCTCCTTGGAGAGCTGACAATCTAGTCAATTTAAATTAAATTGCTAAGTTAATTTAAATAGAATATAAGAAGCACTATGATGGAAAAACAGATGGTGCCATGAGAGCCGGGAAAGGAATCTTACTTAACTGTGGGTGGTGTGGGGAAGGGAGGCTGGGTCACTAGATGTTTCTCCAAATAAGTAAAATCTGGACCAAAAGATAAAGAACAGATAGCACATAAAGCTTCAAATGAGGGTCTTGGAGGTGAAAGGAGGCTCCAGGGTGCCTCAGATTTAGCTCCACCCCCAGAGAAGCTTTTCTTTCTTTTCACCACAGCTGGAACCTTGAGAATGTTCCAGCATCTCCTTGGCTACCAGATCTTATCTAAAGACACCTACACTAAGAAGCCAAAACAAAGAGCTGAAACATAGACACTTCCAAAGAGCAGCTTTGGAAATTCTGACTTGTATTGATTGACACACCTCCCAAGGAAGAAAGCTGGGATTAGCAAAACATTGTTTATCAGTTGATTCAATGGCTTCTTTGTCAGGCTAGGGTGAGAGAGCTAAAATGAAAGAAAGGAAGGAAGGAAGGAAAGAAGGAAGGAAGGAAGGAAAGAAGGAAGGAAGGAAGGAAGGAAGGAAAGAAAGAAAGAAAGAAAGAAAGAAAAAAATGGAAGGAAGGAAAGAAAATAAAAAAGGAAGGAAGGAAGGAAGGAAGAAATGAAGGAAGGAAGATGCTCACTGTAAATCAGTGCTTGTCAAGCACAAGTAGGAGAGCCAGGAGAAAGTTGAATTAAACAGACAGCTGCAAGTGAGGAAGAGTTCAACCTGCATGGCAAAGAAATTCTAGGCATCAAAACAAAGTCACAAAAGTTACAAGTACTCGTTGCTATTTATCATTCATTTCAGGCCTGTGTGGTAATGAAGTTAGCAAATTACCATCCACCTTGGGCAAGAGCAGTGCTGGCGAACCTTTAGAGCTTTCAATGACATAAATAGCCCTCTGTGGCACGCGTGCCATAGATTCGCCACCAGTGCTAGGGCATGACTTCAGTTATTAGCAGATGCTGGGCAGCAAAAGGCAGTGTGCTTTCACAAGGCATCTTTTCTCTTTCCTTTTACTTTTCTATTCTTCACCTCACCAGACACATTATAATAATAATAATACAATCTCCATTCAGCATGTGGTGCCTCAGTATCTCAGCTGGTTGCCGTGCTTGGGGACATTTGACATTTGCTGATTGCTTGGGAGCTCGAGGCTGCAATTTCAAACTCTCAGCATAAAGAATCTAATGCAAAGAGCAAAATGACTTAGACTTGTGAACTGAGAAAAACTTGCTGGTAAAAGTTGTGTTTCCTACGGTCCACATAGGTATATTAAAAAAAAAGAAAGACCATGCCAAATAGCATAGAGCATGAACCAATGTACCCCAAAAAGAGATCTTTTAGAGCACTCACTTGCTATGATCAGTTTTTTTGTAAGCAGTGAGCCTTGCACAGTCTGTCTTCAATAAAAGAACCAGAATAGACTGTTTGGTGACTTTGAGTGCCAGTGTTGAATAGAGTATGCATTAGGGCCTCAGTCCTGGTTTGTGAAATTACTCAGCAGGGAGAAGGCAGGCCAAAGAGAAAGTGTGAACGTGGAATTTATAAACTGTATAATCAGTGATAATGGCAAAGGAATGAAGGGAAGGGAAAATAAAACAATCCTTGACAGTTCAATTGGATTTTCATGAAATATTTCTTGCATGGCAGGCATTCCTTAGCTCAAAAGACAGCTGCTTTTAGAGGGTAAGATGTACAGGGCTTATAGTAATTCTTCTGGTAACAACTGTAGGAGGAATTCTGATTGCCTTGCAACCTCTATGTAAACTTAATGAAGCATCTTTAGTTGGATGTTTTAAAAACTGGGTTAAAGAAAGGGGAAAAACACCCTGAATGCTGATGCTACTTTATGACAGATTGAGTAAGTTGTGGCAGGAAATGTGCAAAAGCCTTTGCCTAAGCACAGAAGTGAACTAGCACAGTGAAAGCCGTTTTGAGGAATAGAGATCGATAGCAGGAACATGTCTGCAGTTGGCTTTGTATCTCTAACCTCACTATCATCTGTGGACCATCAGAGCACTGTGTACTGGAGCATACGCTCGGGTCTCACCCGGGTTCTCACATAGGCAAACAAGTGGATGAAGAAGAAAAAAAGAGAGGGAAGCATCTCTGGGAAAATGACTGGCTAGCAAAGACTTTGCGTGCTCTGATTTTAATACAATTTCTTCTAATCGGTAAAGAACTTCAGATACTTTATATGCATAAAAAACAGATGATTAGGTAAGTTCTCACACATCTAGAAGTGAGATAAAGGTGTCTGAATCTATGCAGCAGGGGATCATTTTTTAGGCATGTTCTTAGCCCTTCTGAAAAAGATCTCAGACCTGAGGATTGCAGGCACCTGGGTGTGTGCGTGTGTGTGTGTGTGTGTGTGTGTGTGTGTGTGTGTGTGTGTAGGCATAAGAGAGAGCATGGAAATCAGTTGCTTTGATTCCTTTGCAAAGAGCCATCTGAGAATCAATAACAGCATGTTCCTGGGCCTGACCCTTAGTCAGATGTGCTTCTGCACCTGCTGGATTCTTCCCAGCTGTGACGCTCTCAGCTCGCTGAAAGGAGCCGAATGGTTCAGAGTTGTTGAAACAGTTCCACTGGGTTTTCTTGTTGACAGTGGGCCTTTGGGCACTATTTCTATGTTGTCTCTGGCCTACCAGATGTATGATATTGCTGGCTACATCTATGGTTGGAAGGGAGGCCACGTGTGCCGCCCAGTCCCTTGTGGAGCTAAGTGGGACTCTTGTGTCCTCAGGGCCATGGGATGGGTTCTGGCTCTTTCTATTTCTCAGATGCCCCTCAACCCATGGTCTGCAAAGCCATTGTGGTACTAGGTTAGCATCAGTTAGTGGTTTTAATGTTGCTTTCAGCTTCTTAGTCTGCTAAAATTAAAACACTGACCAGCTAAAAAGCTGTTTTTGCGTGGACACTGATGCTTTCATAGTATATGATTTCTGTATATGAATTTGCCTAATGCAGTCCATATTTCTCCAAGTGGAAAAAGAGAACACTGTGGAGCTGAGGAATTTCTTGGAGTGACTTTTTTGGGGATCCCTATTTATTTGTTCACTCTAGGTTTTTTATTTTTTTATTTTTATATATTTTTTGAGACAGGGTCTCGCTATGTAGCTCAGACTGGCCTTGAACTCACTACATAGCTTAAGCTGACTCTGAGCTCATGGTGACCCTCCTGCTTCAGCTTCTTGAGTGCTGCAATTACAGGCATATGGCACCACACCCGGCTTTATTCACTCATTCTGCAAAATGTTCACAGAGAATTTACTATGTCCCAGGACCTCTTTTAGGGCCATCAACATTTATCAATGAGCAACAGCAATCAAATCTTACCCTGGTGGAATTCATGTGTCAGCGGGGTAAGGCAAATAGACAATAACATAATAAATGGATACACAACATGTTAGCATTACACAAAAAAGCAGAGATGCAGAAAAACAAATGGAAACTAAAAAGAAAAAAGCAAGGCAAATGAGATTAAGCATGAGGGAGCTAGATGGAAGAGAGTGATTTTAAACAGCATGGTCAGATAAGGTGCATTCATCTGCAGTTCTGGACATTTGGGCCACAGATGCCTTCAATGGATCACGGATAGGGTGCAGGTGTAGACACTGAAGTGTGGATAGAGCAACAGAGAGCCAGCTGCAGGTCCCAGCCCACTGTCCAGATATCAACACTCTGCTCCACACAAGGGATGCTGCTGACAGCTGCCTAAAGTCAGATGGCTGACAGCTCCAGAGTTAATTACCTTCTGGGCCAATCATCCAGATTCAGATAAAAGCAAAAGAGAAAACAAGGAGAAAGGGAACAAGTGCAAAAAGCCTGGGTTCCCTGTAATTTTGTGTCAGGACCAAAGAGGATCTCTCAGAAATTGTACACAGCACACCATGCGTTCTCTCCTCTCTTGTGTTCCCAGGCCCTGTGACAGGGCATTAAATTCTCTCCTCGTCTGACATAAAGTAATATCAGAGTGTTGTCACTGTCTTGGACAACGAAAGATGGGATGACTTAATTGCTTTCTCTCCCAGAGTCATGTCACAGTCTCCTATTTAATGATAGGCGAAAGGAAACTGGACTTCATCACAACTTACTGCACCCTTGGGAAGGTAGTAGAGGCATTATGGGTAAAACGCACCATCCCGAGATGTAACCAGTGAAGAAACACTGCATTCTCCCAGAATAAGGCAGTTTAGGACTCTCGCTTCTCTCTCCAGATATCTGTAGGCTGCACTTCCCGGGGAGAGTGCAGTTCACCTGTAACCATGGCTCAGGTAAGCTCAGTGAACACCATGGTCAATTTCACATTTCTGAATATCCATCAGATATGCAAAAGGAATAAGAAACATCTGAAAAACAAACACTGCTGTTTACAGAACATGCTACTTTACTTCATGCTCTGGAACTAAAAAGTACAGTCTCCAGGTGCGAGCTTGTCTGCACCTGGGTAAACTAGCCCTGGCATGAGTCTTGTAGGAACATTCAGCTCATGGCTTTCTATCTTTCAGCAACAGGTTCGTAGGGCAACAAATTCCACAGCCTCCTCCCAGGTCGGTCAGCCGGGAACTGGTCACTCACGCAGCTGGGAAGGAGCTGACTCACATCCCTCCCAGGCAGATCACAGCTCCTAAACACATCCAGGCTTGTCCACCACAGTGTCTACATTCTTGTCCCATCTGTCCTCACACCTCGGTGACTCACAGCCCCTCTCACCTGTACCTTCTCCCTTCCCCAGCACTCTTCAGGGCTCCTGGGAACTGAGGTCTTCAGCCTCATGAAGTTTTACAACAGTGTGCAGGGCCCGGGAAAACCTGCAAATGTTTCCACTTACAGAATCATAGTCCTAATAAATGTCTCCACATACAGAATGTGAGTTCTAACAAATAGCAAACGCTAATAAAAGCTAACATTTATGGAGCACTTAGCATGTGCTGGGTACTTACGAACATTTAATACTCAACACTTATATGTGCCAAGTTCTTTGAACTGATATCATTTAATCTTTGCAGCAGCTTTATTGTTAGGAAAGAGGATATTAAGACCCAGGGAGGTTAAGCAACTTGTTAGTTAAGTAACATCTAGTAAGTGGCAGAAATGAAGTTTGAACTCAAAACTTTATTATATGCTGCGTGTCATTGCTATGTGCTATGGAATACATTAAGTATTTATAAACCCATTATATATTTATGCCCAGTATTAAGCTATCCATAGTAAATGCAGTACAGTGGAAGAATAATAGTACATGGGTTAGAAGACAGCTACTATCCGGGCTGTGGGTTTTTCACTAGCCACTGTTTTATCGTGAGGGTCCTAGCATGAAATCAGATGATATCTAAACTAGGTAATACAGGGAGGGCAACAAAGGTATTATTCAAGGAGTTGTGGTGAAAGTTTTGGGGAACCACAAGGGATGATGCGGGGCTAGAGGGTTAGAAAATGTGCATAGCTATTAGTATGTCTCACTTTCAAGGATCAGGGAGTGATGCAAGGAATCTAAATCCCTTTGAAAAGTAGGAAAGGGGCTTGGGAAAACGTCCGAGGCACGGGGAAAGAGCCCATCCGGGATGCCGAAACAAAGAAGAAGCTGGTTGTAGATATCCCTTCATCCCAGCCCCTGTCTCCTCCTAACTTCTGATCTCTTCCCACTAAGTCACCCCCGCTGACTGCCAGAGGAGAGGGGCATTAGAGGCCACAGCTTGCAGGCAGAGTGCAGTGTCTTGAAGGTTTGAGAAGAAAATGAAGGACAAACAGAAAGTACGGGGCACAGTCGCTTATCATGGTAAACTGGGGCAAATCTCAACCTCCCTGGGACTCAATTTCTTCATCATTATAATGAGACAATTAGACCACATGCAATTTACACTGCCTTCCAGCTCTGACATTTTAAAGTTTTATGAATCCACCCTCTATCCATTTCCCGAGATCTTCAGAATAACTTAAAAAAAAAAAGTATGAAAGACAGTCCCCACAACACATGCTCCAGTAGTATCCTGTATCACTTCTGCGCACTGTTTTGAATACAAGAGGGCACAGGATGGCTGGGATAGAAGGACATTTACCTGACCCAGAAAGTACCCCAGAAACTGTTAGATGGTCTAAGAAAATGGCTTGAGAATATGAACCTTGTGCCATAAGAAAATTACTGTAATGCAAAATCCTTTGCTGTCTTTGTATTGCAAGAAAAAAGGGGGGGCACTGAAAAAAGATACATATTGCCAAATGTTTGTGAAAAACCTGCACATCGATGCCAAAGCCTTACATGCTTTTGGGCAGACTGTGTCAGGACGATTCAGCCCCATCCCAGTGATCTCTCAGGGAACCAGTGAGTGGCCACGTGCAGCTTGTCCCTGGACATGGCTGCTTGGCAGCATGGCCTTGGCTGGGGGAAAGCTGGAGATGGGAGAGGTAAGGGGTGACTGTACCTCCCTGCGTCATATGGGTCTCATCGAGCAGGCTTTACAGCATGCTCCTAGCTCTTGTGTCTGGCTGACTCATGAGAGAACACTAAGCTTGTCCAAATAGAAAGAAGACACAAGCTCTGGGTGAGAGCATTTGTCCTCCATAGCTTCTGGGGACATATTTACTTATCCCCAAAGGCTGAGATAACTGAAGTGTGGTGTTTTAAGGATTGCTAGGATTGTCTGAAGGTGTGTTGAGATTTTCCCCTGACTCCTTATATGCTTTCTGCTTAAAGAAATGTAAATGAATTTGTACCACTATTCAATCATCCCTTTGTTTTCTGGAGACTCATGGAAAAAAATGTTAACCCCTTAACAGACTTACCGATTTTCTCTTAAGTGAGAGAAAAATCAGAGCATCTCAAGGCTCTTAAGTATAGGAAGCAATCAAAATGCATGCACATGTATGTGTTAGGGGAAAACTGGGGAGTAAAAAGGGGTAAGGCATCTAAGGTTGAACTGTTTCATAACTATTTCTAATATTACTATTATACACACACACACACACACACACACACGTATCCTCCTAAGCTGTGGTTTCGCTTTCTAGATTTTTAGTTTCATGTAGTCAACTATGTTTTGCAAATACTGCATGGAAAACTCCAGAAATAATCAGTTCATAAGTTTTGTGTCATTCTGAATCGACTGATGAAATCTTACACTATCACGTTTTTTCCTGTTCCCATTGGAGGCGTTCCATTGTCCAGTATATCTACCCTGTATATATTTCCTGCCCAATAGTCACTGAGCTGCTATCTTGTTTATCAGATTGTCTTGGCATTTCAGTGTAGGTATTTGTGTTCAAGTAACTCTTACTTGCCCTCAAAGGGCAAGAGTAGTAAAACTGCTATATTGCTATAACTGTTCACTTTATTACTAGTTTTTGTTGCTAATCTTTTACTATGCCTAATTTTTATAAGTTATAAATTTATAATTAAACTTTGTTACAGGCATGCATTCAAAAGTACAAACAGTGTACACAGGGCTTTGAACTATGCTGTAGGTTTGGTGTCCACAGGAAGTCTTGGAACACATGCCTTCCTTGCAGATAAGGACTATTGTGCATACATGTACAATAGACAGTGAAGTAGCCACCTATGTTTAGATAGTTGTGCGTCTTGAAGTCTACATGCATACTCAATCAGGAGTTTAAGACATGGGAAGAGTTGAAATATCATGTATCTATTTAGTAACTTTCTGACCTGAATCCCTGCTTTAGCTACCTCATTTCAGAAAACAGTTACTAACAACAGTGATGCCTATCATACAGACGGATAGAATGATCCAATGAGATCAGTTAGATAATGCAGGTAAAAGTACTTTGTAAGACACAAGTTCCCTTAAAATGTCAGGGAGTATCATTATTCCACTTAAATTGACATGACAGGTATGTGGCTCATGAAGGCGAGTACTGCACCTCAAGATCTGTCAATATACAAAGCCACCTGCAGCAGAAGACACCAGGAGTGTCTTAAAAATCTTAAAACTCTGCTTCCAAAAGCATTCTAAATATTAGATCCAAAGAGCAAGAATAAACTATGTTTTGGAGAAGCACTGGTGAATACAGTGGATCGTTTTCCCTCTCTGCCTTTTTGTCTATTTTAAAAATGTCTTACAGAGCCACAGTAAAGGTGAAGCCAATCACACATTTCCATTAGTACACAGAAATACCACAGATTGGTCTCTGGAGGGTGGAAACAGTGACAGATGTAGACAGGGTAACTTGAAATCAAGTACTTTGGCAATAGACACAGGATGCTTGACTTAACAGATGTTTACAGTTAATAAATCCCATTTTATATCCATTTTCACAGAATATTTTTCTGCTAACATACCTGGCAACCCTCATAAAGGAAGCAGAATTCAGATCTCAGCCCGAGAGGAATTAGAAACGACACTCGGTGAGAATAACTCACTTTTGCTGCAAGAGAGCTACGACGCAAAATCAAACAGCTTCACTGCCAAGCCCCCCATCTTTCCCTGGACACCTGCTGAAGGGTTAAACACTTGAGCTACTCTGACAATTTGGAGAGGTCCTTGCAAGTCCCATCTGCAAGCACATGCGCCATCCTTACCCAGGGACTCCATCACAACCTTCCCGTGGAGAGAACTCACAGATTGAGGAGATACACGGATGAGACTCCATAAGAGACAGCCTGGCTTGCATTCAATGGTGCCAGCCACACTAATGACCAGGAGAGGGTGGCTCACCATCAGCATGAGCCGGGAGAAGTGGGGATGATCTTCCTTCTGCGTCCCTGTCTAACTATGAAAATCTCTAACAGTCCCAGCCTGACACAGCTGAGGCCTTCTCCAGCTGGGAAGGAAAAACATACTAGACAAAAATCTGCTCTCCCCCTCCTCCCTCTCTGCATCCTTCCCTGTAGACGGGCTCAGCATGAGGTTCCTGAGGAATTAGTTGCAGGAGGACGCCTCCCCCGCTGGCAGCCAAATGCCAGCAGCGCGTCCTGCCCATGTAATGTGTCTGACATTTCTGCATCTCTCTAGGTTAACATTGTTTGACACTGACTTTCTGAAATATCTCTTTAAAATGGTTTGTGTGTGTGCGTGAGTTCTGTTGCTTCATGGCATCATCATTATATGTGTTTAATTTTTAAAAAATTATTCTCTTAGTTGCTGACACATCTCTGCTTTGGCATTTCCACTTAGGCAGAAGTAATTGGTTGCAGAAGGCTGAAAACCCTTATTCGAGACCATGTGCACATTTCTGTTGATGGGTGCCATAAAATGTTCAAATATCATTTTCCCTCAAGTAAAACAAGCGTTAAAATCCAGAAGGACGAGATGAGATTGACAGGGTGGTGTACTTACATTTTAACTACCTGTTGTCAAATTATTTTAAAGTACATGTCTATGAAATGGGGTCAGTTTTCCTCCCTGGTCAGTTGCCTTTATATAGACCTGATCAAACCTGAAAGGGATTCTTCCTCACTGTCTGTACTAGGAACACTTTACATGTCTCGTTGTGTTTCCTAAACTTGCAAAGGATTAAGCCCAGATTGCTCTCAAACATCGCCTGAGGCGCAGTGTATGGTGGGAAGAGGAATAAAGACCTATCCATCTTAACTGAAAGACATTCTCCCTAAACCCAGGAATAGTTACTGCCAAGTCCTCTATTTTTCTTGGGGGTAATTCGGGGGGTATTTTCATGATTTTTTTGAAAAGTCAATGCTATAGTATGGCTGCCAAAGTGAGTGGCACTGACATGGCAAACAAAGACAATTTACTGCAAAATAATAAGCCCCGGCTTCGGATGGTGTAGGCAAGGCAAGAGGAAGATCATGCACAGCTATAGCAGAAGACTGCTGGACACAGAGACAACACCAGGAGTCAGGGCTTACCTGACTGTCACAGAGACTGCATATGTCAGACACCACAGATTGCTTCACCATGGGTGAGCTCTTTAGAGGCAACCCGGGAACCCTATGCTTAGCATCTCTGAGTAATACTCATCTAGGGCAATATGGCAGGGTGTTTAGGCCTGTGTACTCTACGATCAGACTGCTGAGGTTCAATTCTCAGCTTGGTCACCTATCAGTAGCGCAGTGTCAGGCAAGCAGCTTAACCATACTGTGCCTCAGTCTCTTTATCTGTCATATGGAAATGAGCATAGAAGCTGTCTCAGAGGGTTGTCATGAAGACTGAGTTAATACACATCAAACCACTTGAATTATGGCCTGTAACAATAAAAAATTATTAATATCCATCCTCTCCCTGACTGTTCCCCACACAAGGGAAACTAGGTCCCATTCTATTTCTGGCTACATGCTGTTGTCAAAAAATTTTTCTCCACATGGAACCCAACTGAAGCTCCCTGAAATTTCCACTGATTTACCTCAGGCCTATTAGGAAATGCAGAGCCAGGATAAGCTTCATTTCTCTTCTTTTGACAGTTCTTCACAGTCTCTGAGACAGCTGTGATATATGCCTAAGTCCTCTCAAGATCGAACCTCCCCAGCTTTTATGAACTTTTCCTTATATGGCAAATTTCCCAAAGTTTTCTTTATCCTTACGTTCTTTCTTTGGGTGCATTTAGATTTGTCTGCCTCTGAATGCGCAGTCTCCACAGTTGTCAAGTGAATGGAATTTCCAAGTGTGGTCTAAGAGTGGGCGATTACAGGAGACTAGTAGTTTTTGTTAGCCCAGATATGCCATTTTTTCAGTCATAGAACCCACTAGGTACAGCCACAGTTCATATTTGCCCATTCATTCATCATTGTGGTCCATGTACTTCTGATATGCTTAGAGGAATAAAAAATATTCTCATATTCTCTCTCTCTCGCTCGCTGTCTGTCTCTTTCTCTTTCTCTCTCTCCATGTGTCTCACTCTCTCAGTCTTTTGACATGAATATGAAAGAGATAGTCAAGAACTCCTTTGTGTATAGACCCATATAACTAAGTACTTGCAATATTAGGCTGAATATTCTGCAAAACCAGTTCACGGCTCACCTTGATGGGAACTTTTATCTGGAACTAAATTTGCAAACCACCTGGGTGATCAGTCACTCTGACCGCCAGAGAGTTGAGGTGACTTACCTAACCTCACATATGGAGGTGGATCTGAGAATTGAGTCGGTTTGAAATCACAGGCTACAACATGCCTGATGCCTTCTACATGACGAATTCCACATTTCTCTTGCACACAATTTCACATCATGTAGTCTACTTCTTTCCCAAAGATATTCATCGGTAACACTTGGTAGGTTTTCCAATACAGTAAATCAGTGCACTTGACTGGCATCTCCACTGAAACATATCTGTATGTAGGCATGGTCAGTGATGACTGGCCAGCTGAGAGCCATACTGGTGTTTTAAGAAAGACCTGAATATATAATAATGTTCATATACTGCAGATTTCAGAAAGATAGAAGAAAAGATTTTGAATGTTTTCACCATAAAAAAGGTAAATGCCTCAGGAGAAAGATATATTGAAACTGATTAAAATACTATACCAGGTATATATATATTAGAATATAATATGACAATTTTGGCTAGGTGTGGTAGTACACACTTGGAAGTCTAGCACTCTGGCAAGCCGAGGTGAGAGAACTGCAAGTTCGAACCAAGTCTGGGTAACTTGGTAACTTAGCCACGATCCTGCCTAAAAAATACTTAGCAAGGGCTGGGGATTATAGTTGACGCAAAGGCCCTGAGTTAGTTGCCAGTATTGGGGGGGGGAATATATATATATATATATATATATATATATATATATATATATATATGAATTCCAAGAGCTCTCAGAGAATTTTGTATTGTGCATCTTTTAAAAAGCAATTAATCATAGATTTCACAGGATATGGGCATCAGTCCCATCTTTATTCGCACAATTATTTGGGAATCTCTGTGTGTGGGTTTACGGTAACAGGTGACTTGTCTAAACATTTCCTGGCTGTACTGACTGACAGATGATCTGGAGCAGGAAATGTGGCAGTTCAGTTATTCCCCTCCAGAGTAAAAATGTCTAAATACACATCTGCTTTCTTGCCAGAGAACGGTAACACAAATTTAAATGTAAGTCGTGGACGTGTATGTATAGCTCAAGAACAAAAAGCAGGAGAAACCTAGCTCTAAATTACTTCTCAACCTGAAAGTGGTAGAAAAGAAGTGCAACAAACAAGCTCCAAACCTGAAACAAATCTCAAGCCTCTCAGTTCGCTGCTTCCAATAGACAGGCAAGAGCAGACTGCACTGATTTGCTCTGCTAACATGACCTCTCCCTCTTCTCATTTTGTCTTGCTTAATTCTCAGGGCACTCTCCCGTACTACAGTTTAATAATTCCGTGTAGGAACACCCTCTCTCTTGCTTGACCGTACACTCCTGAGGGAGGCCAGAAGATATCGTGTTGTCCTCTGCCATTTGTGCCATCTCATAATGGGACAACGTCCTATCAGTTTTCTCAATATCACTCTTGTTTTTTCTAATCCTTTATCCACATGGCAGGCTAAATGACATTTTAAAAACAAATCCAGTCATTATCTTTCCTTCTTAAAAATCCTTTACTGTTTTTCTGCTTTTCTGAGGAGGAATCCTGTGTGTGTGTGTGTGTGGGGGGGTGCCCTTTTAAAATGACCCAGGAGACCCTATAAGGCCTGAAACTTGCTCACATCTTAGCATCTTTTCCACTCCTTCTTCCCACACCAGTAGCTGTATCCTTTCAGTACCAGGGATACACCATTTTCTCTCCCAGCCTTTCCATCCTCCCCCAATCTTCCTGGGGTCACCCCATGTTAATCAATTCACTTCTTTAGTTAAGAAGTCATTCCTCATATCATGTTCAAGCCGTGATATCCCAATGTTACACGCCATAGTCTTATCCTAAAAATTGTCTTTAAGAACTTCCCAAAGTGTATTTTCTGATACACTGGTAGAACATGATATAACCACACCAGGAAAATGTTAAATCCGAGTTCTCAGAGCCTTTCTAAACAGCCATGCCAGAAGGAGGAGTTCTATTTCTCTCTGGAAAATACAATGTCAGTCCAGGCATATTTCTAGAGTCAAAAGAAAGTACCCTAATGCTGAATGAGTCACCCACATCATATTTATTAAAAAAAGAAAAAAAAAAGAAGAAAGAAAGAGCCCCAGGCCAGAATGTGTACTTTATGGCAGACTGGTTTCTTTGGTTAATGAGTTTAATATGCACAAGGGCTCCCAGAAGATTAGAGAGAAGATCAAAGTGGAGGTGAATTACCATTGTGTGTTTTGGAAGTCCCACAGGCAATCCCTGATTCACAGCCTCTGTGGTACACCAGTCACCCCAGTAGAACATGTCAGGTCACCACAAATGCACCACAAATGCACCACACCCAGACTCATCTCCTTTACAGCCCAGCTCATAACTTCATGAGAAGCCTAGGGTCAAAAGAAGAGGACCCCTGCCAGATGCCAGGGACAAGACCCTTGTCAAGAATGACTCTGTGTTAGGTGTCAAGCAGGCAGGTGCAGACTCTGGGGCTCAGGTTCCCCGATCTCTGAGTATGAAGGGGCCTTTGATGACCCCGTTAGCAGCCTTGCAGGGGCAGCGGCAGAGGCACAGGTGAGCACAGGGCTGCACCACCCGGAGCACGGCGGGCAGGGCGATGGAGTAGTCTAGAATTTGTTTCATACCTATCCTGTGCCAGCTCCTCTGCTCTGTGCTGTACACCCAGTCTCTCAGTCCTCCGTCCTTCAGTTCCTTCCATGCTTGGTTAGAATCCTACAGACAGCTTATTAAGATGCCTCCTAGATAATGAACCAATCTGGCAATTCACTCTTCTTTCACCTTTTGTTTAAAAAAAGTCTCCATCACTACCTATTGACAGAGTCTAATATACCTGGTAAGAGTACAGGGAAATGAGTATTTTTTTTCAGACTAAGCAATTTAGTTAAAAAACAAGTAATCAGTTCCAGAGTCAAAATTCTTTCCTAGCTCTCTTCCTTCAATAAAAAAGGGTAGGAGGTCTCCCTATCTATATAGTAATATATATGGCTTAAGAGATTTGGGGGTGGCAACCCAACATATTCATCCAAAAACAAAGATCTCACATTGCGGTGAATTATCCATGACTGATCTCGAGGTGCCTCTCACCACTCCTATGCTGCTTGGTAGATATGGGTCAGAGAGTACTGAATTAAAAAACAGCCTTGGCCTCTTCAACTTTTATTCTTATATATTCATCTTATTGCAGATTTCTGGACATCATTTTATCCCTTAACTTAATAATGTATGAGTCTTTTATAGACAGGTGTCATGTCTAATCACCCTGTTCCCAACACTTCTTAATATACTTCATAATAGTCTTTGCCCTAAATAATGTAACTTTTTTCACTTTTACCTCAATTTCTCCATTTTTATGGCAAAAGTGATAATTATTCCAACAGATATGTAATGAAATATATCTTTAACATGCCTGTATAGATAAGAAAAAATTATTCTTATTTTACTGAAAAAGCAGCAGCTTTTAGAAGTAGATTTTTAAATATCAACACCTTAAGTATATATCAGAGAAAGTTAATGGAATTCGAAAAGCTTTTCAAAGTTTGGAGTGAGAACAATGTTATATGCTTTTCTTACTATTAAAGAGAATTTTTAAAAAATCGCAGCTTGATTGATGGGAAAAATTTCTGTTCATGATGGTAGGCAATTGAAAGTGAAACAGACACCTAATTCTTTAGTGAGACATGACATGGGCTACTACATTTTCGAGAAGCAAATGTGATGAGATGTACAGATTATGAAAGATATGATGGACTTTTGTTCTGGAAATACTTTGGGAAAAAAGATCACATAACTGCAAGTTTCTGACAAGTGGAAAGTATCAAGAATTAACCCGAGAAGTTTCCTAGGGAATTGTTCAAGGAATTGACAAAATACAAAGAGAAGGAGCAGAAATAGTATCTATGTGTCACCTAAGGTAATGAAGCATGGAGATAAGAACAGGAAGATCCAGTGATTTATCCAAAGATATTTCAGATTACTTCTTGTTTTCTAATTAATGAAATAATTAAAAGAAAAAGTCAGAAGATTCTACTGATAGTCAAGACCAAATCTACAGCAAGTTTAGCAAACAAACAAACAAACAAACAAGAAAATTCGGCCCTTAGTCGTGTCAAATGAAAGGGATGGTGTCTTTGTTCCTTCAAAAAGGATGACCTCGCCACATCCTTAAGAACAGGTGATTCAGGAAAATCTCAATCAACGTTACTGAAATTTGGCAAAAGTATTCACATTTCCTTGACTATAAGCTTATGGTGTTATGGTGTAAGCTTACAGCCCCTTTGAGGCATATCTTTAAGGAAGTTATAGGGAAACGTAAATAGATTCTTAGAAATAGAAAAAAAATAGAAATAGCTCTTTCAGCATAGGTTAATGGAAGATATGTTATCACTAACCTGGGCAGGGCAAATGGAGAATTGATACATTAGGTTACCAAGGCTTGATAGGGAAATTGCCAATTTTTACGGAAGATTTGCAGGATATTTGCTAAAGACACAGAAGGAAGGGCTTTCTGTTTATAAATGTGTCTCTTTCTCTCAATCTTTCCAGTCAGGCTCCTAATTTAAGTTACCAGGATATATCACTTGCCCTCTGTGAATTCTTCCTTCACACATTGATTTGAGAGGTTCTGTTTTTATTTTTGTTTGGCTTGGTGATTTTCCGCGGATTTGGTTTCCATGCAAATCTGACTACCGACTCCTCATGTTCTGCCCCTAACAGACATGCAAATGTAATTTTTCACATGACATCTTCTGTTTCTCCTTGGCAATTTGTGTAATTTCAATGATTTATCTCTTTATTTAATATCTTTGCACAAATTTTTAAGGGGGCTTTTTTTTTTTTGTACTGGGAATTGAACTGAGGACCTTGTGCTTGCCAGGCAGTTTCTGTGCCACTAAGCTACATCCCTGGTCCTTTAAGTTTTAAAGGGGTTTGGAATTTTGTTTTGCTCACTGCTAATATCTTACATTTACTTGGAGCTAAGTGTTTAATGAAGATTTATGAGATATAAATATGCATATATAATAGACACCTCAAAGGATATGCATATTAATATATATTGTGTGTACATATGTATGTATATTTGTGTTAGTGTATATATATATGTATATATATACACACACACTGTATGTATGTGAGAAACTACAGGCTGTTCATTGCTGTCTAGGAATGATGAAAACAAAACCGTCTTAAATAATAATGTTGCATTTCCTATACTGTTTTCATGGGTGTCTTCCGAGTAGCTCACTAACTCTGTACGTTCTAGTTCTCCCAATGAGCAGTTTAGCTCTAACACTGTGCACAGAGAAGAGAACAGGAAGTTGACCCAGGAACTGAGAGTAGTCTAATATCAGCAAGGGCTTTGAAATAACCAAAGGTCTTATTACCAGTGTGGTTGATTTTCTGTAATTTACAACACATGTGTGTGGGTCATGTCTTCCTACTATACTATCTCCAAGGGGCTCTAGCTGTTTTACATTCAGTTTTTTGGTGTCCTCACAGGGCCCAACTTGGTGCTAAGCATGAAGCAGATCAATGATGTATTTGTAACGATCTGTATAACTTTGAAACAGGATTTGAAAATGACTGTTGTGACCGCTAATTTATAAGACTTTTACACGCGATCCAAGGGCAGATTTGCAAATTGGTGATGTATTTAAAGAGGCCGCACTGGGGACTTTTATATGGTTAGAGCATGGGAAGGTGGCTTTGCGGGGGTACTTCTCAGAAATGTCTACTTTCCTGGTGAGGAATAAGAGAGGCTGCGGGCATAGAGCAAAGAGCACAGGCTTGAATTTTCACCTCAGAAACATTTAAGTGAGTTGCTTCTCTTTAAGCCTTGTTTTCCCATTAAAATTCCTACCTCACCAGTTGTGTATGCACGGGAAAGTAATTAGCATAGTGTGGGGGCACAGGAATATCTAAGAGGGGCAGTTAAGAGGTTTATTAGAAAACATGTCCGTGCAGATAAATTTGTGAATGTTCTTAGGTGCATAAGAGTACCAAACTGGAAATAATCCAAACGTCCAGAAACTGCTGCCTGGATGAAGAAAATGTGGCATATCTGTATCAGCAAAATACCACTGAACAATAAAAGGGACAGGACATTTTTGCAGTAATAGATTTCATATCTTGGCTATGGCACTGCAGTGAACACGGTGGTGCAGATGTCTCTTTGAAATGTTGATTTTTCTTTCTGGATCCATACCCAGCAATGGGATGGCTGGATCTTACAGTAACTGTATTTCTAGTTTTTGAGGAAATGCCATATTGTTTCCAAAATGAGTAGAAGTGAGTAGTTGGGTTGGAGAACAAAACTCTAATGTTCTATAACACAGTAGCACAGCTATGGTTGATGATAAATTAACTGTGAATTTCAAAATAGCTAATAGAGGTTATTTTGATTATTGCCAATGCAAAGAAGTGATACATATCGGAGCAGGTAGGTATGCCAATTACCCCAATTTGATCACCGCACTGTGCATACATGTGTTGAAATGCCACATTGCCCTGGATAAGTACATATAATTACTGTGTGCCAAGTAGTACAATAAAATACAACATCCAAAATACAATAAAATTTAATCAAAGGAATGGGTAACTGATACATGGGACAATACAGTTGAAGCAGCATGGCACAGCTTATGAAATCCACTAATGAACAATCCCTAGAACAGACACAATTGCAGAGACAAAAACAAAACAAAACAAAACAAAACACCCCAAAACAAAAAAAAAAACCTGAGCAGTGACAGCCTACTGAATTTTTGGATCCTGGAAATGTTCTAAAAGTGGAGGACACCAATGATGGTACAACTCCATAAATTTGCTAAAAGTAGTAGAATTGTACCCTTAGAATGTGTGGGTTTTGTGGCATGTCAGTTAAACCGCACAATGCTGGTTTTCAAGGTTTCTTACTGTTGAGGCGAGTTCTGGTAGTAAGAAATCTCCTGCCCTTGACATCAGGAGAAGCATGTGAAAGCATAAGCTAGAGCTGTATGTGGCAGCTGGCGTCCAGGAATTGGCTTCACTGAGCACAGTGATAGCAGAGCCAGCATCTCTGAAGCCCTGGGAAATGTCCTACTTCCACCACAGACTGGCACCACACTGGGACTGTAAGTGATGAGTCCTGTGACCTATGCCCAGGGAACTGCTGGCTGTGATACACTGCCTCCCCCAGGGCCCGGTCAGAGAGGACTGGGCTTCTTAAAATGAAAAACTCTGACATTGGCAGTCCTGCTCTCTATCTTCCCTCTCCAGGTTCAACTCACTGTAGTTATTAATTAGCACTCAGGCAGCTAAGTGGAGAGGAATTTGCATGACTAGCTCTTCTGATGAAAATCTGTACATGAGGCTTATTGGTTTGTTTCCCAACTTGAAAGTTTATTGAAAGAGAGACAGGAGATGTTGACACTTGGTGCTTGGTGTCACAGGGCGACACCAAGGTACCTGGAAGACAATAAGTCAGCCACAAACATACAAGTTCTAATAAAAGGGAAATAATTGACATATTAAAATCTATATGTCCTGGGAGGATACTAAACCCATCACATTATTTAAAGAGAGAGAGAAAGAAAGCACAGTGCTCACAATACATCAATTAAAACCTGCCATTTCCCTGAAGCTGTCAGCTGCAGAGTGGCTGCCAGAAGTCCCTCTTCTCTGAGGGCATCTTGAAAATGAGCACCTGGGGCGGCTGGAGCTATTAATAGGTGGAGGAATGATATAAAATGTCATAATGCAACTTACAAATAAAAACGTGTCCAGACTCCTCCAGAAGGGAAGCAAGAGAAGAAAATGGCCCAAAGTACTTAAAAAATTATTGCATTTTCTTTTTCTAAACTCCGGCTATATATTATAAGAGAGCGCTTGTCACTTCCAAGGTGTCCAGCTTCTCTCAGGCCAGTTCTGCAGAATCCCATAACTTGCGCATGGCTGGGAGGGTCCTGCTTCCTTCTGTTCATAGCAGGGACCAGAGAGGTATCACCCCAGATCCCACTGGGAGAGTGTGTGAGAGGAAGGTGCTGGCTGTCACCTAGGTACCTAGGTATGATGAGGAAAGATGAGGTTTTCTCCTGCCACTTTTCCTTAGACTGCTTGATGTTTAATACACAGAGGGAGGAGGAATGTGGAAGTCTGCATTCATGAGAGTTTGCCAGGTAGAGTCAGAATCCCCGACTATGCGTCTAGATAGACTTCTAAATAATCACTGTGAATTTGTTCTCAGCCTGCCGATTTCTTAATAAGTCTGAATAAACAGATTCTACCTCTGTGGAGAATGAGGTTCAGTTCTTGCTGATTTCTAGAATCTAACCTTGAAATTCAAAAGCTGCATGAGCACGGACAAGTCGCTTAACTGCCATAAACATCAATCTCTCCAATTATAAAATAAGAGACTCCAACATAGTAATTACTCAAGCATGCTTACAGTTTTAAAATTCTTGAATTGTATCAATGATGTAAGAATTGCGCCCCTGGAACCGACCCAAAAATGCTCTCTCTCAGTGAGGGGTAAGGGTGGTCAGCTATGCTTCAGTAGAGGCAGATTAAAAGATTTATTTTCCCTTTTTCTTTTTAATAGCAAAACTCTGTTTCCCTCTGACCAAACTATCAAGCTTATAGTTGCTCTAATTTAACTTTATTACTCTTTTGTCTTGTCAATAAGAACACAATAGTGTCCTTAAAGAAAAAGACAGCCTTTTTCCTTTTCTCTTTGAGGTTTATTTCAGACAGTTTTTTTTTTCCTAATGAGGTTGATCTGTGTCTGCAATTGATATTGTGTGCTTTTAATGAAAAGATTTTCAAACATACTGAAGGAAAAGAAAAGACTGATTTCTTTTATTTATATTTTTTTGCTAGCCTTGTTTATTTCACAAAGTTACCTTAACCACCACGTAAGAATCAGGGAGTCTCTTTGCAATGCAGTGCATTGTGAAGAAGAGGCCTGTTTTTGTCTTTCCAGCAGTGTAGTGAGTTCCTGGTCATTCAGGGTGCCCAGAAGGCCTTTTCTTTGGTCCCCAAGTTTTCCTCCACAAACAGTAGGGGCCCAACAGCTTTAAAGCTTTTTGGTCAAGTTTCATGTAGAGAAACATTATGCATTAACTGGCATATTGGAATTACCCCCGAGGCACCATTAGTCAACAGTTATTGGACTTTTAAACCCCAGCCTCAGCTGTCCCCCAGTAAGTGGACTCCCGGGTCTTCTGCTGAGAAAGGAAAAGTAAGCATGTCTGGGTGTTCAGATTTTTCTTTTAGTGATGTTGAGATAAATTCAAGGATTTGCACTGTTCAAGGTAGGATGGTTCATAATGGGGTGGTGTTTCTCATTCTTACAACTTAGAGGGTAAGTGTGGACAAAGAGAACAGATATCCAAATCTTCAACTGTGATTTCCTTTAGCTCCTCCTTCCTCTTTTCTTATGTGGTCCTTCTTTGCTGCTCCACTCAGCAAAGCTTCTCCCTTAATCCCATTTGATTTTACCATTTTCTTGGATTCTGATAACAGCTACTAACATATAGTCCTCGCCACACACTTATTCATAGCAAGCAAAACTAATCTTGTTCTCTGTACAGAACCTTAAAAGTCAGGAAAAAATAATTTTGCAACTAGTGTCCTGACTTAAATACTGTAAACTTCACTTTTTCTCTTTGACATTCTTGGCTAAATGATTTGTAGGTTTTCATCTGAGTGTAAACTCTATGTTGGGCAGTATGGAAATAAGGAGCCAGGGTAAGAAGATGGTGATGTCAAGTGGCTGTGGCTGGAGAACTGGAAACTAGTGGGGAAGCATGGAAATGAACTAGAGTGAAGATGAGACTGTAAATTATTTCAGACTCTCAACATGAGAAAATACTAAGCCCCAAATAGAGTTAATTCAGATTTCTGAGGAGGACGGATAACACTCTTTTTCATCTGTGGTTTTGCTTCCCAAGGTTTCATTCAGATGGTCATGGTCAACTATGACCTGAAAATTTTAAATGGAAAATTCCAGAATAATTGACTCATAAGTTTTTAATTGCATATCATTATGAGTTGCTTAGTGAAATCTCAAGGCATCCCTCTCCATCCTGCTGGAATATGAATCATCACTCTTTTCTATGTTGCCACAATTTGTACAGTATATTCTCAGTAAACTACTCTACAGCCATCTTGTGATCATCAGAAGGACCCTTGTAGTATCACATCATGATGCCTGTGTTCAAGCAGCTGTCACACAGGAGCCTAACACTATGTCACAATGTCTCTGTCATTCACTTTGGCCCACCCTATAGGCGGTATGCCATGTCACATGGTCAGAAGAGGGATAAGTATAATACAATACAGAAAGATGTTAAGAGAGAGACTGAATAGTCTCAGAATTATTATTTGATCATGTTGGTATAATTATTCTATTTTATTATTAGTTATTGTTAGTCTTTTATCATGCCTAATTTATGAATAAACTTTTAGCATAAGTTTGTATGTACAGAAAAACACAGCATAGCACAAACAGGATTTTGTATGACTCCTGGTTTCAGGCATTCATTAGAGGTCTTGGAACTTATCCACTGAAGATAAGGGAGAACTGCTTTAGAGTAATTAATTGCCATTGAGGATATTTGGTTTAACAATAATCTATGAGATACAATTAGGAAGCTGTCATTGAAAAAAATAAAAAGGTGCTTGACCAGATGAGGGCCTGAACTCAGGGAGGGACTGGCCCTCGACTGCAGTGCTATGTGTGATTCTTTTATTAAGAGAAAAGCCTGGCTCCATATGGGTCCAAGTGCTTTCAGGCTAAGCACACTCTATGGAAACAACAGGTACTAAATGAATGAATGCATGCTTGCTTAATTGGATAGAAACTGACATAATTGCTTTGGACATGTTAAGAATGTGAGACTGAAGATAGTGCCAAGTAGTGAAGTCTGAATTTTTCCTTCATGATAGACAGGAAGATGGGCCACACTGATCAAACAACTGAGAAGTTGGACTGATTGGCTGAGCCAGGGTGATGATCAGATTTGCAATGTGCTGAGGCTGTAGTGGAATCATCTGGAGGGAGATGATGTGGTCAAGAGACATCATCTCTGGGCATGGAAATCAGATAGTTTTTTGAGTAAAGGTGATCACTGAAGCCTGTGGTCAAAGGTCCAGTTCAATGGCTGCAACACTGACACTTCTCAGAAATGACCCATGGCTGAATGATCCAAAGGATTTGCAAATGTAAGTGGGAAGACCTCAGACAAAAAGGTGATTTCTCCATTGACTCCCTTTTAGAGATGATTAACTGCATGTCCCTCTCTAATTCATCCTACTTTAACTCTATTGTCATCAAGCTAACTGTTCAACAAATATTTGTTGTGCATCTAATCAGTGACTTGCAGAGTTATTAAACATACTGGAGAAAAACACAACTGTAACACAAAGTCCTAACCCTTAAAGGGTTGACTTTTGACAGTAAGAAACGATTAAGAAAGTTGAGCAGAAAACAGACTATCAAGATGGAAAAGTGAGACTGGGTGGAGATGCTGATATTGTTTCAAAGTCAGTGAACGCTTCCTCAAGAAGGTACTTACTACGCACTGAGCTTCTTGAACGGCTATAGGGAAAGAGGGTTTGCAAGGACGAGAAAGCAATCAGTATGAAAGAGCTTGGATGGGGATGAGGGTGGCAGGTTTGTAGAACTGGAAAAAGGCTGGTTGGCTGGAACCGATGTAAGAAAGGGATTTGGTGAGGTCAAAGAGGGACATAGGAATCACCAAGAGGGAAAGAAAAACAGGTTAGGGATGCATTTCTTGGTAAAAGACAAACAAGATTGTCTTGATCCTCAATCTTGCAGAATAAAGCACAGAGAACCAACATCTGGTTGAACTATAGCAGATCCTTTTCATGGGCTCCTATGCCCAGAAACTGAGGCTAAAGCACTGTTCTTATCTCTGCAGTGTCCCAGTTGTATTTGCACAGGTAAGATAGAGATCAAGTAGGACATGGAATAGAAAAAGAACTGAGAGGAAAGCACAGCACTGTTTCGCAAAGATGGGTTGAGCTGAAGTATAAAGCCACTGGGAGTAGCAACGGGAAAAGCCAGCAGGAGGAGAATTGAAGTTATATAGAAAGGCAGATTGAAGGGAAGTAGAGTCAACAAAATGTCAATTGACTGCATAATTCAAGAGCAGACAGGAGAAGCATTCTATCAGCTATGCATTTGCAAGACTTCCCAAGTTCCATTTAGGATGTAGCAAAAGCTACTCTCTCAGGTTGAAATGAAAGCAGCCCTGAGTTTCTCAGATCACAATTATTTGGGCAGGTTTCTGCATTTGTGTTTCCATAACCCAGTGTGACTGGGTAAATGAAGAGAAGGCAGCAACTGGAAAGGCAAAGACATATGGATTTGGGAAGCCATTGTTGATTCAGAGAGGTGATTTCTTGGGCAAAGGGGCGGTAAATGAAAATAGGAAGAACATACGCAAATCCAAACAAAGACAGACAACCCTGCTTCTGGAGTGCAGCAAGCAAGGAGCCAGACTTCTAGGCCAGCACAGCTCACAAATGAAACATTTCAGAAAGCCTGCTAATTATCCCAAGGATTTTATTTGAGTAGCATCTGTAGCAAGTTCTTACACAAAAAGAAACAACAATTTCCAGGAGATCAAAAGGGAGAAGAAGACTGCAAATTAATTATTATGCATTGCTGGAGGACTGACTGTGCTGGAGATGGGGGAAAACTTCCCATGTTTCTGTGGTGTCATTTTAGATAATGTCTCAGCTGAGCACTTGGAACAGGAAAGAATAGAAAACATTCATACAGTAGGGTGGAAAGCAATCTTTTGTGGGGTTTTGCCAGTTATATGTTCTGAGACTTGGGATAAGTTGGTGGGGGAAGTAAGATTTAATTGTTAGTTTCATGGAAGTCTGTTCACTGCTGCCACTGTATTCTTGTATTAGTCCATGTTTTCAGCACTATAATGAAATACCTGAGGCAGGTTAACAGTTTAAAGTCAAGAGGTTTATTTAGCACAATAGTTTTGGAGCTGGGAAGTCTAAAACTGGTGGTCGCATTGATTTGGCCTCTGTTGAGGGGTTAATAGAGTCACGGCCAAAGTGTATATAAGAATGAGAATTATCCAAACAGGGAACAACAGTGAGATGCAAGGCCCAGGCTCTAGCTTTTGTAACAACTCACATTAAATACTATCCAGGAGACCAGCAGCATTCCCTTATGAGGTTAGAGCCTACCTTGGCCTAAGGACCTGCCACCAGGCTCCACCCCTTAAAGACTGCACTAAGTGTCCAGCACATGGGCCCCTGGGGACAAACTCAAATCACATCCAAACCAAAGCATCCTCTAAACTCAGTTGTCACCAAGGTGCAAGGTGGCTGAAAGGAGGTGAAGAGTTTTTCTCCATCAGCAAGATGGGAATTGGGGGCTTTTACTGACTTCTCTTCTACTTAGGCCAGAGCTTATTTCTTCCTATGCCAGAGAATTGTTTCTCTGGTCTGTAACTTCTTTGGGAATCCCACTAAGGAAAGGAAAAGACAAGAGGACGTTTGGGGCCTTGTCATCTCCTGACAAGCCTCAGTGGAAAGAGAATTCCTGGAGGTCGTTATACTTAGTCATAAGGAATTCCATAAGGAATATTTCCATTTTGGTCTGCTTTTCACAGGATCACACAGTAACTCAATGATGCCAGCTCATTCATTTGGTAAATTAAAGAAACGAGGCCCAGACACAAAAATAGACTAGACCTAAATGACTCAGCCAATCTAGGACTAGTCATAGCTATAGCACCATAGCAATCGCAGGCTGTAATGCCACCTTGTTCTTTCCCACTCAAGGAAGGATGGGAAAGAATGCTATTGTCACCCAGGATTATCTTAACTCACTCTGAAATGATATTTACATTATTTTCAAATTTTTCCACTATAATATTAATGAATTTTGTTTATAATATTAATGAATTTGTGCTTCATTCTGAGTCCACCACCCCTTGTCATTATGGACTGAATGGTACCCCTCTCATACTCTAATTTATACGTAGAAACTTGAGATTTCTATACCACAAGCTGTGACTATATTTGAAGACAGGGCCGTTAAGGATTCAAGCAAGTCAAATTGAGGACTGTAGGAAGGGCCTTAGTCCAATCTTACTGATGTCTTTATGTGAGTAAAACATTTGGAGAGAGAGAAAGTGGGACCCAGGAATGGATGTACACAGAAGGAGGACCGTGTGAGGACACGGCCAGAAGTTGCCCATCTGCAATCCCAAGTGAGAGACCTCAGGAGAAATCAACCATGCAACACCTGACCTTGGACATTTCAGCTTCCAGGACAGCGAGGAAATGCATTTTGACTGTTTGTGCTGTCCACCTTGAAGACTTTGTAGCACAACCCTAGGAAACTAGACCACCCCTTTAGAAATTATTTATTGAGTGCTTCCTTCACGCCAAATCTGTTGAATACAACGAGGCTACAACGGTGAGGACTCGACAGCTTGTGTTGCCTTCACAGGAAACACAGCACTGCAAGAGGGAAAGACATCTTACAAATCATTTCACTAATAATTACTTAATGAGACCTAAAAGTCACTGCTCAGAGCAAATATCTGTTTGAAGAGTTAGTCTTCTTGGATGTGAGAGGGTATCAAAAGCGTGTGTAGGCATGTCTAGCGCAGTGTAAACTTGGGCTCCCTGTGCAGTGCAGCTCTGTGTCCTAACTGCCTCCAACACTACTTTCTTATTTGTGAACAGTTAGCATGTCACACAGCCAGAAACTTCCACCACACAACTGTACTTCCTGACGCTAAGCAGGTGCATACAGAAACCTGTCTTCTGAACTCTGAATTCACTGCCATCCAGGCACTTGCTTTGGTGCCAGCAATCCTGCAGGGGTTCAGCAAATGCTAAAGAACAAGACCAAACTGTATGAGCAACACAACAAGAGAAAGGAGGCAAATTAGCGCTGCGTATTTAGAACAGGAGGGTCGGTGATGAAGAACAGCACAGTGGCCTAGGCAGGAAACTGCAGCTTCCTTGTGACCTCAGCTTGGTGTCCCATGGGACAATCTGCATTTGGAAGCAGCTTCTATTCGTCTTTCTGAGGTCACCTGACAATAGAGTCTCATTTTGTCTCCCATCTTGCTTGTGTCTTGAGAGGATTCAAAGAGTCCTAACATTGCATGAGAAATTTCTCTGGCTCTTTACTAAATGCTGCCAGGGATACGTATGTGGGGACACTTACTATAACCAGAGCCCGGAACAAACCCTGAATTCCTTCAGCCCTGACTGTGGAGCTCTTAATTATGCAGAGCCTTGACGCATCATCTGGCTGCCTCCTGTTCATGTGTCTGGACTCCCCAGCATGATTGCAGACCCCCAGAGGGCTGCATGCCCCACAGGACTGGACCCTCAGCAGGAGCGAATTAAATCCTTGTTGAGTTGAAATGAAGGAGAAGATTGGCTGCAACTGGCAGCTTCCCAGCTGGGTTCTCTCTTCCTGGGAAGAACCAGCATGGACCTTTGGAAGCAGCAGCCAAACAGTTAAGCCTCTGCCAGAAGACAGATTTTGGACTCCCCGGCTGGGGCAGCAGCTCTTTCTAGCAGGCATCACGCAGTAGCCGCTGGCGCTCTGTGACAGGCATGTTCTGATCAGAGGGAAGATGCTTCCCACCTCCCAGGGAACCACAGAACCTTTGCAGGGGCTCAGAGGATGAGCCAGCAACGAGATGATGATCACTTTAGGCTCGTCCATTTAAAACGCTTTGACGTACTGGCTTCCGAAGCTGGCTGAGTACCTAGAGGTTAACTAATGAACTTAAAAATAGGACATGATCGAGAGAGACAAGAATTGTCTTTCTAGAAGGCAGAAAGATCTGAATCCCAATCCCAGGTGTGACACGGAGTGCTTCTATGGCCTTGGGCAAATCTCATACACTCTGCTTCATTTTAGCTACCACTCTGCAAGGAGTCTTGTGCGTATCTGCAGACAGGTCTAAGGCAGGCTCAACTGGCCTGTTCACTGCTGCAGAGTGGAGTAGAGGAAAGCAGGCTTCCTGTCAGAGCCCTGCAAGGGGCTCCTTCCTTCCCTTCTTAACTGCCCCCTCTAGCATCACTCTCAACCTGGAAGTCTTCAAACATGAAGAAGACACTTCCTATCCCACTGGGCACCCTCCCCTGGTAGCATGCATTTTGGAGAGTCCTTCCTCTCCCAAGATCTCTCTTTGACATCTCCAAGACCTTAGTCCTGAGTCCTACTATTACAGAACTCTGGCTGCTAATCCAACTCATTTCTGAGAGTAGAGATTTTAAGGTTTAATAGTGGTTTTACATTGTTTTTTTAGACCAGAAAACATCTTCGACTCTTAAATACCTTAACCAAAAGAAATGAGAGATATTAGATCTGTAAACTTGTTCTCCAAAGAAGCTAATTTAAATATGATGCAGTTTTGGTCTCTATAAAATCATTAGCTCTGGTCAGTGAATCATTGTTGAATTGATAAGAACTGTGCTTGAAATACTTTTATCAATTCTACCACATGCCCACTCCCCAAAACTGCTAAGTATTTTTGGCTACAGAAGATTCTGTCTGCAAAAATGAATATATTTAGTATCAAATGATTAATTTCCCATATTTACACCAAGTGAAGTTTCTGATTTTTTTTAACTAAAAGAAACTTAGCATTTTTAATTAGCCCATACCAAGCAGGGGACTATTTCCTTCCCCTTTTCTGAAAAATTGAAATCACCTTGGGTGCCTCTATATAGATTTGTTCATCTGTAAATTTTGGGAACTTAACAATGGGAGTCAGTGGGAAAGATGTATCATCATAAATTTTACAGCAAATTGGATAACAACAGTACAGTTCCAGTGGAACTTCAAGCAACTGTTTGTTATTATTATTCTTATTATAGACAGATACTTGCTAACTCTCCAGGACTCCAAAAGAGTCCAATGCACAATGGATACACTGGTCAATTTGTTTATACTGCCCTAAACACCAACTTGGAGATGCTGCTGCATTGGCATTTTATCAAGATAACCCAATATTGCTGACACTGCAACTGGGAGAGGTGGTTTCTCACCAGTTCTGCAGGGGGAGCTCTGGAATACAGCACGAAGAGTGAGGAAGGGGTGAAGGGAAGAGTGAGCGACACGAGCAGAGTGGGTTTGCTTCACCTCTGCTGTGCAGGCTCTTCTCTGCCCTAGAAAAGAGGGCAGAAGACCACAGTGCTTTATGACCCCTGTATTCTTTAGAGTGCAGTATGAATTATGCTAATTATCCCACTTAAATAATTCAGACCACAAGATTGAAAACTACAATCACTCGGAACAATGCAGACTGAAGACACTGACCAACTATGGGAGTCATGAACAAACAAGTGACATCTCTTTGTCCTAAGAAGGATGAAACACAGCAACCTTTGTCAGCCAGGCTGTTATTAATTCTATTTATTGATACTTACTTGACACATGCAATCCTTTTGCTTGCTTTCTAAAGTTTAACTACTAATTGCTCACAGTTACTTCAGGGAGTGGATGAATATTTCTCAACCTGTTTGTTGAAAAGGACTTTGAAAGAAGACATAGGACTTCTTGTGTGAGACTCCACAAGTTAGTTCTACAAAACCTCAAAGAAAAGATGAAGGATTAAGTAGCAGAGAAAATAAGAAGTGTAAACAGATCCTCCAAAGGCCATAGGCACTACTTCCCACCTGTCCACAAAACACTTGCTTCCATATGCATTTATATTTGGTATGAAAATCTGTTCCCTGTAAGTGCTTCCTAAATTACAGAAAATACCCAAAGCCCACAGAACCCCACAGTGTGACCTCTCCAGAACACTGTGCCTAGCATGAGACAAAGTGCTGCTTGAGGTCAAACACACCTAGGGTCAACCACACACTGCCTCTTCCTGTGTGTGCGGTGGGGCCCCAGGTAAGTTTCTACCTCTCTGAACCTTAGTTTCTTCATATACAAGGTGGAAGGAAAGATCCCTCTCTGCGGTCTGTGGAGCTGACCCATTCAAAGTGATGGATGCATGCACCATCCAACGGAGTCACTTTTAGACACATTCGGTTAGATATGTTAATGCATGGAAACCAGATCACCAGTTTATTCCAGATTTCAGAAGTCAGGGATGACGGTTCTGGTTCAAGCCTCTGTGATCCTGGGAAGGCCTCTTCAATTCTGTGGATCAGTTTTCTTGTACATAAGAGAGCAGCATGGAGAGAGGTAGTGGTATGCTGTTAACTATGACGGGCTTGTTGGATTTTATTTCTGATGGAAAATCTTAAGAAATCCTGCCTCATCCCACATCCAGTGTCACACTGGTAGCTTGAAATTGGCCATGGTAGCAATGTTTACACCATGGAAATCAAATGCTACCAACCAACCAACCCCCACTCTTGCTCCCAATGCCTGGGGTTAAACATTCGGCAGCACGTTCAGTCACCTTGAATGCCTTGAAACACCTTGAATGCCTTATGTTCTCTTTCTCACATCTATACATACGTATGAAGTATATATATGAAGAATAAATGAATGAAATACATACAAATGAAAAATATATGAAATAATATGAAATATACTATAAATACAAAAAATGTTAATTGAGTGGCTTTACCAATTAAAATTGTTTGATTGCAAACAATGGAAGCTTCACGCTGATGGGCCTGAATACTAATAGAATGTTTGTTGGGTTAGCATATTGGACAGTCTAGAAACAGGACAAGTTTCTGGCATGATGAACTTAAAAGGTGGAAGACCCAGCTTTTCTCCACGATTTTTATTTTATCTAGTTTTATTTTTCTTCCTTTCTGAGATTTTTAAAAACTGCCCATTTCGAGGGTCCCTTTTGTCTTCAGGTCAGCAGCTCTCTCTCTCAGCAGTTCCCACAGCCTGCAACAGTGTCCATCCTCATACCTTCCTTTACTCCACACTGACTCACACCTCTTCCTACAGTTCTAGCAAATAGTCCCGAGTGGCTCTCCCAGGGCCCCAGCTGTGGCACCGGACCAGGTGGCTGGAAAGATGGAATCAGCCAAATTCGTGTGCTCCTCTCTTGGGTCCTCACGTGAAAACTGGGCTTGGCTGGCAAAGGAAAGATGAGGGGCACAAGCAGGAGGCAGGGGGAATGGGTAACCAAGAAAGGCCTGGTAGGCTATGGAAAGAAGCTTTTCTACCTGACACCAGCCATCCAATCTGAGGAATCAAATGGAGGAGATTTTGGAGTTAGAGAAAATGCAGGAAACTATTTTTCCCTTTCTGCTCCAGAAAAACTATTTTCTGATGAGAAAATAAAAAAAATCCAGTGTCAAAGAATTCAAACTAATGAAGAGTTTTGTCTATTGGCTATGCTCTGTACATGTCCCTACTTAATGAAAAGTGAAAATGTGGCATTGTTAATGTGTTCAGTTCCCTGTAACCAAAAATGAACAAGGAAACAGCTTCAATTTCAAGGCTTCACATTTCACTATCGGTTTGTCATATTTGGCACATCTACAGCCTGTTTGTAAATCGGAAAGATTGGTTCAGAGATTCTCCGCTCAGTGACGGAATAACATTTTCTTGGAAACTCGAACCATGTCATCTATCTCTGTCAGAAAATCGTCCGTGCACAATAAAGTGAAGTGTCACTACATGTCACTAATGAGAAATTTTCTTGTCCTCCCAACACTTCCAGCCTGGACACAATAACGAAGTGGCAGAAGTGGCTGTAACCAACAGCAACTCTAGAAGCTGAAGTGAAATTCAAAAAAAGAACAAAATAAATAAAAAGCAAATGGTCAACCATTTGGTAGTGAGAAAGAAATTATTCTTGTCTTTTAAATTTTCTTGAAAATAATCATATACCTAGTCCTTTTTTTCTGCACATAATTGGTCTTAAATCTCATCACATTGATGCGCCAGGATCTAAGTGTAAATTTTGCACTCTCCAAACCTTAGATGCACTTAAATTTTACATAATGGACATTATATACACAGGGGATACATTTCTTCTTGGACAGATTTGGAAAAGTCTAAGATAGCTAATTAAAATAAGTACAAACACAGTAATGGCCTACTGATTTTTATATAGCCTGCTTCTGGCAGTACTCCTAGGTATTCATAATGACCAGTTGAAGGAAAGCTGAATTCAAAAATACTTCATCTATTTGGAGTTTAACCATCTCAGAATTCTGTGAGCCCAAAGCTCAGTTTCAAAGCAAGTTTTAAAAGTGACTTCTTAATAGCCAAAATAAATGTCATAAAGTCAGCACGACAAACACTGCTTCTTTTTTAATCTCCAGGACAATAAAATCCTCATTCATATACTTTTAATCTTGATCAGCCCATAATATTACTGTATCATGAATGGCTGTCTGATTTCCAAACCTGAACATATTAGGGTGGGCAATTTAAAATGGGTAGAGAAAACACTATCACTAAATATGTTATTACTGAGTGGAAGTGACAATCATTTATTCATTTAACAAATATTTAATGAGCATGTGCTATTGGCAGGCATTGCAACGAGGAGACACATACAAGGAGCAACAAATGAGCAGGAAATATCACTAAAGAAAAAGATGTAAAATCCCATCACATGCAGTGGTCTGGGATCTTTAGGAAGCAGGCAAATAATTGATGCTTTAGTAACCACCCAGAGTCGATGATAAAAGATTCTGTTGTGCCAGACTCATTGCACAAAGGCTGAAACAAAGCAGTATATTTTCAAGTGGATAAAGTAAGTTAAACAGAAGCAGGGTTTTCATTACGAAGAGAATTAAAGTACCAACAGGATCACTTCCTCCTAAAAGACCTATTCAGACCTGGCTGAACCATCAGAAAACTCAGAGCAAGATAAAACAAACAAACAAACAAAAAACCCAAAACAAAACAAAAAACACAGAATGACCTGGTTTGGATCCTAAAAAGCTGGACATATGATCATGATCTCAGATAAAAGATGTTCTCAGAGAATACACTAGAAAATCTAACTCAGAAGGTGCTGGCAAATTTCAGTTCTATGCAATCCAGCAAATTTCTTCCATAGTGGAGGCAAACATCTCCCACTTCGCTGGAGATTCTACTGAGACAGGTACCAGAGGAAAAGATAAGTTCAGTTTGTTAAGATATCAGAGCCATAAAAATCAGCTTTTGTTCACCAACAGTTGGATGAATAAAACCAATACTTTGTATGTTAGTTGCAAAAGGTCCATGGAGCAAAGCCAATGCACCTCCAGTGTGAGCTATGAAACCTGAAATAGATTAAACCCAAACTCAAGGTGATGGAGGAGAAGAATGAGAGGGAGAGTGGGAAGTGGTGTCACATTGTATAATAAAGGAGGACTTCTTCATCTAGTCATCACAGAAAGCCCTAGAAATTATACATGATCTCCCACCTACAACGATTACTTTCAAATGCTGGATGACACCAAGGGCAGGTGTTTACAGTGAGACGCTAAAAAGTGGGACTCTCTTTTGGCTCTCAAGCTGGTGACTCACAAACAATATATGAAAGGAAATGAGCTTAGAGAGCTGGAGTATTACTCATATCTTTGTCTTCACAGCTCCAGTTAGAACTATCCCAACATCCTCGGTTGACCTCAATTCTGTAAATTACATAAGTGACCAAAAATTCCCTTCCCTACAACTATTTGGAAACCACAGGATATTTTCATAAATAGGTTTTCATAGTATGCTCCAAAGAGAGCATTCACGCTGCAAGAAGAGAGTTACTAGCAATTCCAGTCAAAGGCTATTGCAAAGACAATGGATTTTTAAGGTAGATTCATGGTGAGTGTTATTTCCAATGGCAGAGAAGCTAGAAACATTATGATCCATAGGAGAAGCACTGAATATCTTTCAACTGGAAATATTCTTACTATGAAGAGCATATAGAGTGCATATTTGGTTTTTTGCTGTACTGGGGATTGAACCCAAGGTCTTCATATAAAGCTACAACCCTAGGCCTTAAAAATAATTTTTTTAAAAAAGTTTGCGCCAGGGTCTTGCTAAATTGTCCAGGTTAGGCTCAAACTTTCCCTCCTTCTGCTGCGGCCTCCCAGAGAGCTGGCATCACAGGTGTGTACCACTATACCCAGACATAATATCCTTTAATCTCAAATCCTCTTAAAAGGAAAAGGAAAGTGTCTCAAGAAGAAGGCAGTTAACATCCTTAAGTATTTTAACAATTGCCCACAGTATGGTAGGGAGGAGCCATGTGCCCATTTATTGCCAGCTAGAAAATGATTTTTGCAGAGGAGAAATATCCTGAGTGTAATTTTCTATAAATGGCTAAATTTAAATTTCTATTACCAAACAAAACCTAGTTTTGACAAACCAAAAAATGAAATTCAACATATTCAAAAACATTGTGGAAAATACTCATAAACCTTCCCTCAGGCCTTAGACAGTCATTATTATTTTACCAGGACTATTTTCCAAACTACAAGAGAAAATTGATTGTTTAAACAATATTATTTAACAATCTCCCATTAATTGACACTTCCCAGTTGCTGAGCTCACCCAATTATATTAGCCTTTAAACAGCCAGCACACTTCCATAATTTTTAATAAAAATGGCCATTTTGCAAGGTTTAACTTGCTAAATAAGAGTATTAATTTCAATAAAGCAATTAGCACATTTACATAATTTGATATTGTTATTTTAATAGAACACAAGAGCTTTAAAAAGCAGTTACTAATATAGGAAAGAAAAGAGAGACCTATTCACATGCAAAAACTAAACTTTCGCTCCCTGATAAAAACTTTGTAATAATAGTTCTTTATATTTTAGAAATCAGTGGAATTAGTGAGTTAAAGGCTTGGGGGTTGGCAGTCAGTATGCTTGAACATTAGCGTTTGGACAGACAACTGAGGTGGGAGAGATGAATGTCGTGACAATACTTACAAGTGGGAAATGATACCTTAGGCTTTCAACGATGCTATTGCAGGGGGAGAGCTTGGTGGACACAGAGTAGGGCTAAGAGTGTTCACAGTACAAGGGAAAGAGATACAAAGGGAAACAACACCAAACTGTGTGACCGTTAGAAACATGCCACCATATTTAGATGTTTCTTGGGGTTTGTCTTTCTGATGAGCACATGTAGAGCCTTCCCCAGCAATGGCCAGAAAGTCACAGGGGCCCTCCTGGCCTTGGCTACCAGGTTTATTTTGACCAGACCTTGACGTCAATGCCAGAGGCTGGGTGTTTTTCAGGAGCCCTGTAGCTCACGCGGACATTCTCTCTAGGAACTCGCATGAGGTCCCTTTTTGTTGGGGATGGTGGTGCAGGCCGATAACATCTAGGGCTGTAGAAGAAATGTGTCGTGAAGAACGCCCTGCCTCAGCCACTTCATTTAAAATTAGGAAGACTCATCTCAGGCTGCACCAAGAATCCTTGGCAAAATGAAGGGAGGTAGTTTGAGACCATCTTCTCTGGCTCCCTTAGCATATACTTTGCCAAAAACAAGATGTAGGTGAGAAAGTGGGACAAGGAAGAGAATTTGAATTATAGGAATAGCAGGTGCAAAAGGTCTCTATCACAGGTCTGGCCTGAGTGCCTACCTGCCCGTGTAGCCTTCTCAAGTAACCCAGGCTTAAGTCTGTCACCTGCCATGTCTCTAGGGTCATGCTGACACAGACTGTAAGTCAAACCAGACAAGCTAAGGGGCATGGCAGGGTTTCACAGCAAGTTTCCAAAGGGAAACAAGAACAGGCAAAATAATGGCAATGCCTGTACCCAACCCCACGCCTCCAAGGCAAAAGGAATCAGACAGGTGAGATTTCTTTGGTAGTACAATATAAAAGGAAGAGTGTGTCTGAGAGTTTTAATGACCTAAGCTTGATTTCTTGCCAGCTCTGTGGCCTTTAAAAATTGTTTAAATTGTACTGGGCAGAAGTGTCCTAATCCACACTGCAGGCACTGCAGTGCCTTCTATCCAGAAAAAACACATGTCAAGTGCCCAGCACCATTCTTCGCACAAAATGGGTGCATAAAATCTTAACTGAAGGTAAATTTAAACCTTGGCTGGTGACGTTGAATAGCAGATCAGGGTAGAGGTGAATGAGGATAGATCTGTATTACAAGAGATAGGAGCTTTTCAACTTCTCTAACCCAGCTGAGAAAGTACAGATATATGAAGTAGTCTGTGATTTAGGTGGGTTTCTATAGATACCCATAGAAGACAAAACAAAATATGTAAAAAGCAATGTCAAGTAATTAATGGATTCATTGCTGATTCTGCAGAGATGTATTTTGGATAGAATTGGAGGTTTCATGTTGGTAACCATTTAAAATTTAAAACCCACAAATTTTGTGTTTGCACCGCTGTGATGTCTTCAATAAAACATATTTATTAACCTATCATGAAGACTTATTCTTTCAATTAATTACCAGCAATAGAAATTCAAAGCAATCAGTTCTCCAGGACAATGATGAAAGCTAGAGGAGTTCAGAATGTTTGCATTAGCAAAGCCCAAGGAAATGAAAGGCAGAGTTTGGGTGTGTGATTCCAGAGTTCCAAATGCTCCTGTTAAAAATAGTAGAAGAAAGAGAGAGGAGAGAAAGCAGGAGAGGGAAAGCAGGGGGAGGAGAGGAGTAAGAGGGGAAGGGGAGGGGAGATAAGAGAAGGGAAGACAACCCATTTGCTCTTTATGTGTGTTGGAATAATCAAACTGAATTTTCTGAGCATAGATCATGAAGCTAGACTTTAGTGAGGAGCCTTATCTGCTACTTTTCAGGGCCCCTTTCATTTAAAGCCTTTCAAATTCAAGACATATTTCTTGAATACTTGCTCTATGCCATGCAGAATGCCCATCTTGGGGGATGTAGGAGGGAAAAATCATAATCGTGATACTTGCCCCCACCAGGTAAGGATCTAGCTGGACAGCCTAAGAGGTGATAGTGGTCAGTGTCACAGGTAACAGGGCAGTGCCATTCTGCAGTATGCAGAAATTAGTCTGGGAAGGGTGAGATGGGTGGGAGAAGGGAAGTCAGGCAAGAGGGGCAGCATGAGGATGGAACAAGGCTTCTGGAGGAACGGAAGAAACTAGTGACTGTGACTTGGAGGAAGTAGCAAGGGATGTAGTTAGAAAACAAAACTCAGATAAAAATAAAGACCCCCCTCTCTGACCACCCAGAGCCCTGGGGAGCCAAGGTACTCAGCAGATGGCTAAAGGGCTGATGTGCATGGAGGTGCTCAAGACAAGTATTTATTAGGTGAATGAGTGGTGATGAGTCCTTGGACAGTACTATAAACAGGGCTACAAGAAAGGGCCCATGACCAGTTCAGCTTGATTTGGTTTATTCACTCATTCAATGGATATTTGCAGAATACCTACTGAGCGTTTTTTCTAGGACCTAAAAGAACAGTAATAAAACAGACACACTGAATTACAAAGTAAGTTTATTTGTTTATTTGGTTTTTAAAAAGTTAGTGCTAGGTAGGAGGAGATTCAGAGAGCTTAAGAACTTTGCCCAAAGCCTCATGGCAAGTAAACAGAAAGACGAGAATTTTGCTCTCGTAGTATCTTTTCTAAAGACTTTCATTCACGAGGTATGTGCTAGAGACGTAGACAAGTCCTGAAGCCTAAAGGGTACATTATATAAGCAGTTTGTTATTGCTACTAATGTATACTGGTATGACCCTGATGTAAGATACCATGAGGTTTATGGAGCAGGATGCACAAAAGTAAAGGACCAAACTCTGTCTCAATGTGACAATCACCTCAGGTAAACTAAATAGGATCCGGGAAGATTTCTTCTGGTGAGGCAAATGGTACGTGCTACATGGAGGGTCAGAGGTACACAGAACTCAGATATTCATACGTCAGTGCGCCTGTGAATGGCAGTTCCCACCTTTCCCCTAGATGCCTGCTCCAACTTCGGTACCTGAAGGCTTGTTCTCTTCAGGTTCTGCCCGCCAAGAACTTCCCTGAGCTCGGACTGTGTGGTGGGTTGTGCTGACGGCTGCAGACACAGTGGTGAAGCAGTCCTCATCTTCAGCCTAAGAGTGAATGTTTTCGGAAGAGACCGAAAATCTTCAAATACGTAGGATACATGGTCCCAAGGACATAAACAGGACAATGAGTTACAAAACAGAGAGCGTACTATCAACGCTGTTGTCAGAAAGTGTTCCTGGGATAGTACTACTCAATTTCGCTTATTCTTTCAAGAATGTTCCTAGTAAGTGTTTATTCTAGGAGCTCAAAGTCTAGCAGTAAGTTAGATGGACAGAATCTGTAAGTTATGGAGGTTACATGCTTATGCAGCAGACAGAACTCTGCAAGAGAGAAGCATACAGTACCCTAGAATGTGATAAGTGTTAAGGTAACAACAATAAACAGGGAGGGGGACCAGAAGCATGCTGCAGTTTCATTTTTTCACAGCACCTGCAGGTGGCATTTGAGCAAGGCCTTCAGAAACACACAGGTCAACAAGTTACACGATAGAAGGGTTGCCTGAAGCAGAGCTGTCAGTACAGGTTTCCACAGACACAGGTTGCTTGGCTGTGCTCATTTATTCATTTATTAGGTATTTATTGAACACCTACTAAGTGCTTGCTTCAGAACCATAAAGCAGAGCAGGAACAGAAGAAGGACATGAGGGAGCATGGATGCGTCTGGAGGAAGGACATCAAGACAGAAAGAAGAGCAAAGACAAGGGTTTTGAGGAGACAGGGTGTGTCGCATATTTGAGGAACACAGAGAGGCCCAGGAAAGCAGCCAGAGGTGGGCGGTAGATGAGGAGACTGCAGAAGTGGTTAAGTTCTAACCACCGAGGGTCTGTAGGTCCCCTAAAGACTGGGGTTTGTATTCCAGGGAGTCCCAGGCCTCCGACGGAGTCCAGAACATGACAGTCTGCATCAGGTGCCCTCCGGTGGTGACACTGAGAACGCCTGTAGGGAAGACAGCAGCCAAGCACAGGATGCAGACCTGGTGAGCAAGAGAGAAGGTGGCACAGAAGGAGGACGCAGGGGCCAAAGCGGGCAGGGGGTCTGGATTGCATTTGGAGTGCCAGCACAGCTGCAGAGGCAAGGATCTCTTCATGAAATCACCCAGGCACCATGGGCGAAGGATGGGCTGCTAAGGCTTTTCGTTGCCGAGCGAGCTTGAGCCAATAGTGGGCTAGAAAGGCAAGGTTTTTAAGTACTGACTGAAAAGATGCCTTAATTTTTAAATAGTATGCCAATAGAGTTATAATTACTGAGCACACACCCTCCTGTGTATTTAGTGACAGATGCAGTGATTACAGTGGTAAAGTCCTTCAGGGATAACGACATCGAATCCTATCATTCTGGTTCCAAAGAGGGTCGTTGGAGTTGGCTGCCTCAGCAGAGCGGCACTACCAGCCCTCCATGAAGACCCACATTGCAAAAGGATGTTTTCTGAAATGTAGGAAAAGGAGGTCTAACACTCGAGTGGAGACACATTCAAGAATTTAGTTAAAAAGTAGAGTGCTTTTCACCTCTTCCACACACATCTCTTCTCTCTCTTTTTTAAAAAAACCTGGAAGTGTCCATGAATTCTCTTTTTTGCTCTCTGAAAATGAGCAACACCTCATTCTGACCACACAGTGTTCTTAACGTCAGAGAGTGTGATTTTCTACGTTCAAACAGCAGTTTATCTCTGATGCGTGCATGGACAGGGTTCAAGTGACTCCTTTTACCAAATATTAACAGCTAATCATGCAGCAAGCTGTAGCCACATGCTTGCAGACACCAGTAATTGTCTGCCTATAGGAATCAGTGCCTGAGGGAAGCCAGAAGTGACACAGCTGAGCTCTCTGAGTGTGGCTGGTAGGCCATGGGGTGACACATGGGGCCTGAGAACCAGAAATTGAGAATGAGAGATGAGCCACCAACACCTGCTGCCACCAATGGTCCTAAGGGGACAGAGCTTCCCACAGTGTCTTTTGGAATTTTACCACCACAGCAAGAGGAAAACCTGAGGATTTTATACCTCTTACTTTATTTCAAAGCTGAAAAAGGAATAGCTAGTTACACATACACACACACACACACACACACACACACACACACACACACACATGATACTTTGCTTTGGAGGGGTTGTTTGAAATTTCTCTCGAATCATTAGAAATTGGGGAAATGAGGATGGTAGGCAAAATAGTGAACTTTCCAAGATGTCCAGGTCCTAATCCCCACAATTTGTCAGCATGTTACATTACATGGCAAAAGTGACTTTGAAGATGTGATGGGGAAAGAATCTTGGATTCTCTAGGCAGGCTCGGTCTTACTCATGTGTTCTTCTGAGTGCAAAAACCTTCCTAGCTATGTTTGGAGTGAAATGTACTCATCAGAGCAGGGTCCAGTTTATGCCACACTGCTGGTTTGGAAGGAGGAGGAAAAGGTGATGGTCCAAAGGACTCCAGCAGCAATGAGAAACTGGAAAAAGCAAGGAAATATAATCTTTCCTAGACACTCCCCAGACAAACACCATCCTGTAGACTCCTTGATTTTAGCACAGTGGAATTCAGGCTGATGTCTTATTTCCAGAACTGCAAGATAATAAACACATGTTGTTTTAAGCCACTGTTTGTGCTAATCTGTTATGAATGTGATAGTAAAGTAAATAAACAAGAGTTTTATGGATTTTGATACAAAATTAAACCACTCAAAAAACATTCTCAGCATTCTCTTCTAGTGAATGTTCCCGTATGTTTTTAAAAACCTGAGAATTAATGATTGCTCATTATATTAACTGATTTCTTTCCAAATGGAAATAGAGATTGGGCATAACAACAAGCAATGAGTGACTGCAGGACAAAGGTCTTGAGGCTGTTAAGTCCCTTAATAGTATAGCAAGTAAGATCAAAAGGGAGATGGGATGTAAGTTTTACCTTAGAAAGTCAAATAATTTGGCAACAAGAATGTAAGGATTTATTATGTTAAATATACAGGTCTGTTTTCTAATAAGTTGCCATTTGCAATAGATAACTACAGGTTTCATTCCAGCTCAGCATACAACTTCTTCTTCTGCATAAATAAAGCTCATTCCAGACCCTCTTCTGAGTAATGCATATTACAGTCAGGTAACTAAGGGAACCTAAAACTGCAGGATAATATGTAAACAGTAATAAACTGTTGCCTTCCTTCCTCTGGGCTTCTAGTTTCACTCAAAAGCTCCTATGTCAGGTCAGCCCCTCTGCTTAAATTATAGCCTTCTATTCGACTGGAGAATATATATTATTCTTGCTCTCTCTTGAATATATTTTCTAAGAAGATGCACTGAAGTAAACAAATGCAATATTTCAGAGTAAAAAATGCAAGTGAACAGAAACCTTTTACAAACACAGCAATCAGTTGCAAGCATCTGGTATAACTCCTCACTTTTAAGTGGGGTTGGGTAGAATCACTTCAGGATAGACAATAAATTCAGTTCAACAAACATACTGAGTAGCTTCTAGGGAAAAGGCTGCATTCACACTCCAGCACATGGATGAGACATGAGACTTTTCTCATTCTTACTGGTAAACCTGGTATGAGGGAACTAGGAACTAGAACATTCTTTGGCTTCATCACTGGTTCGCTCATCCAGATGAGATTGTCTTTCACTATATAATATTTCATGCTTTCTTTTACATTTTTAATAATATGCATGGTTATATTTTATGTTTCAGCGTTTTTGCTTGCTTACTTTGAACAATTTGAAGTCAATTAAGTCTACTACTTTCAGGCAGGCAATTAATATCCCATACGAAAATAATTCACAAGAACTACCAAATTAGTGGTTCCCATTTTATGTTTTGTAGAGCATTTGTAACATATAGAGTTATGTCTTGAAAAATTGCCTTTAGAAATGCTTCCCTTTTTAACTAGATAATCAGAAACAGTCTGTAATTGAAAAAAAATTCATTTAAGTTTGTTGCACATAGAGCTTCCTAAATTTATTGGGATTTAGATTCTGCCTTCCCCACCCACATTTTCCCCACAGAAAATATAGTCATCTCTTAATCTCCACCGGGTATTGGTGGTGGGACCTCTTGTGGACACTAAAACTCAGGGATGTTCCAATGCTTGATTTAAAAAGAGGAGTATTTCCATATAACCTGTGCTCGTCATCTTTAGATTACTGATAATATGCAACTACTATATAGTTTGAGAGTAATGACAACACAGAAAGCCTATACCTCTCCAATACCACTGCAATTAAAAAAAATTCTTCAGCCCTTGGTTGTCTGACCATGTAAATGTGGAACTCCAGATTCAGATGCTGCAAACAGAGAGGGCTGATGGCAGGTTATCCTCGGGCATGTGGGGGGCACACAGTTTGGAGAAGGCTGTTGTGGAGCGAGGTCACTCTGTCTGGAGACTTTTGACATCTCTGGCCACCAATTCCTTCCTAGGCTGGAGGAAGAGTCTGAAGGGGGCTGCCCTGCGTTTGAGAATGTTCAGCAGAATCTCTGTGTTTTCTCCAACAGCACCCTCCTACTTGTACACAGCAAACCTGTCTCCAGACATGGACAAGCCGGGGGGGGGGGTGCAAAACTGTCACTGACTGATAGCCATTGTCCTGAAAGATCTGCTAAAGCATCGGGAAGATTGACTTTTCTGGACTTTATTACAAAATAACTCTGGTTATTTTGATTTTACTTCCATCTTTCCATTACTACTATGCCCAAATAACAGTCACACCTTAGGCTATTTATTGTCTGTCATTTTGCATTTATTCTCAGCTCATCAAACATTCATTTCACCTTTCACCTCCATAGAAACACATTTTTTCCCTGTGGAAACCCAACTCCATCTGTTCAAGGCTTGCTTCTGGTCTCTAGCTTTCTTTGAATTCAAACCCTTATGCTTTTTCTCATATTCTAGTGTTGTCCTAAACTCTCAATTCGTGTTCCCAAAGGGCCGTCTTCCATATCTAGTTCTTTATGGTATGTTACTGAAACTCTTAGTATTGACTGAGGAAAACAACCTGGTCCAGTGCAGATTTTATAGGTGTACAGGCCAACCCATCTCAAAAAGTGTTTCCATTGCAAAATTTGCCTTGAAAGGTGATTCATGTTTTATTAGAAATGGGATCTCCAATCTGACAGTTTGTTTCTTCTCTTCTACTTTAGCTCCATTTGCAACCTATTCTTGCTTTATTATTGAAATAATTCTTTTCAACCCTCTTTTACTTATGAATAATATCATAATGATGCCTTAGTATCTAAAGAAGTATTCATAACATGAGAGGAGTTCAACACAGAAATTAATTACAAAGATGAAAGTCATAAAAGCTAAAAGTCATCATGGATACTTCTTTGGGGCATGTATGTCTCAGCTTTGTTCTCTCATCTATGTATTTTTGTCTCTCGTACACAGGTAAAAATGCTGAACATAGGTATTAGTACCATCATTATGAAGAGTAAGGAAATTGGGACTCAAATGTGGAGTGATACTTCAAAGATTCAAACCAAACTATTCATTAAAACTATACATTCTTGGCTGAAGCTTGGTTTTATTTCTGTGCTTACAAGTTGGCTATCATTAGTAGTTCAGCCACACTCTCTCACTCCACTTATCTTTGAATCACAGGGAGACTTGGCCCCTTTTACTTCTGGGCGGTTATCTGGGCTCTGTGCTTTGCAGTGCTACCAATGGCCCATCCTGGATTCATCCATCCCAGGGGATTCTTCACAGTGACTTCGTGTTGTCTCTGGCAAGGCAGAGAGGAGCGTGGTGACATCCTCATCTTAGAGATGCACCCTGACTCTGGGTGTAGTGACACACAGCTATTATTCCAGCACTCTGGGGGGCTGAGGTAGGAGAATCACAAGCATGAGGCCAGCCTGGACACCTTAGCAACTTAGAGAGACCTTGTCTCAGTATTTATAAAAAAGGGAGACTGAGGGTGGGGATGTAGCTCAGTATGAAGTCCCTGGGTCCAGTCTCTATTACTGCCAGAAAAAAAGCAGAGCCAGTAGGAGATAGAATGCACATTATGCTGCAGAGAATCTGTGACTTGTGACCACTCCTGTGAGCAGGCCTGGAACAGAACATGATTTATCAGACGATGAGCTCCACACCGACGCTTCACCACACAGCTCCACGTGAGGTCCTTGGAGCAGGGCCAGTGCTCTAACAACGCGACTGCAAATAGGGTCGGTTATGAAGATCTGTAATAAAAACACTAAAGCAAGCGTGCGATATCTTCTCTGAGCTTCACTCTCCAAGCGATGATAGAAAAAGTTGACACAATGCTTGGCTACAGAAAGTAACCATGATAGTATGCCTAAAATCAACATTAGATATGCAAACATGGGTAAGCAGAGTTTTAGGACAGCATAGCCTGTAAAAGATCACCTACTGCAAAGAAAATGGCTTTGGGAATGAACAGTAATAAAATCTCAGAAGAAGAGGAGTCAGAATATTTGAAAAATACAGAAAAACTCACTTATGATTCCAACTTGCAGTACATTGTGGGGTTTTAGGGAAACTTATGCTTTCTCTAAACATCCCCACAGAGATGAAAGTCCTTGTTAAAGTTCCACTGGCAGGTTTAGAAACTGAGGCTGAGAAAGGTGAAACATGGCACCATCTGTCAGTCATGCAGCTTGGATGCTGAGAGCTGATTCTGAAGGTCACATGCCTTGCATTTGCTGCACGTTTACCAAGCGGAAAGGAGAACTAGCCCTTTGTCAAGAAGCAAAGAAAAATTTGTTTATTTTGATCCCAACAGAACCTCAAAAGATCTGCAAGCTATTAAAAACAACTGAAAAATTAGTAAATGTTTGAGAAAGCAAAAAATTCAGAGTATCAAGTGAGAAATAAAAAGATACAAATACAACTCTTAGGTTATTTCAGGGTATCTGAGAATATGTTCCACCTTTGAGAACTTAAAATTTAAAACATTAGTTTCTGGTTGAGGATGCGGCACTCAAAACAAGGAGTTGAAGATCAAGTTAAAGAAAGCAGTTAGTGTGATCTTGGCAGTCCTGGAACATGTATAAAAGCAGGGTAAATTCAGCTTTATGTAAATTTTGAGCACTTAAAAATAAAGTTAAGAAAGAAGACTTACAATTGATTTTTTTCTTCAACTTTTCGGTATTGCAGAAAAAGCAATTGCTTGCTCAGGGAGCTGAGTTTATATAGGTCTCCAGTTCTACTGCATAGTACCGAGTTGAACTCCTAAGACTATGCAAAGCAAATCCCTATATTTTATTTTTGGCAGTTTCACAGAAAGCCATTCAACTCACTTTATGTATTAAAAACATAAATAAAATAGAATGGGTTTTTAAAATAAAAGAAGCCACTTTCTGAGCTCCTCCACCTTGGCTCATTCTGTATTCCATAGTGGTTCTCTGTACCCAAAGGCCACAATCTGGAAGTTATGTAAATATTAACAATAAAGCCAATGAGTGAAACTGCTGTTAATTCGAACTGACATTAACCCATTGCTGATGAAAACTGGTGTCTTGGTATAAACTATCAGATGAAAGGCACAGGAGGGATGCACATTTCACAGACATGACATGACAATGGGAACCGGGTGGCATTCGAGGAGATGAAAGCTGGAGTCGACAGAAGAGCAGATTGCTGGAGAAGGCATGAATGTTAAAGAGACACCTTGGGATCTTCAAAATACAGTTTTCCAGTCATCATCAACCCCCAAGTGACTTGTTTTCAAGCCTTTATGACAGGAGTTGCTGTCTCCACTGCAAAGACCTCAGTACTTTCTCATGCTCCCTGGCCAAGGTGGGATGGATGAGGGCTGTGTTCCTGCATGGCCTTGCAGGGTGACAGAGCCTTGGTGCACACTGCCAGCCACCTGCAGGTCTGGGCAGTGGCCGGAGGACCATACCTTCCCTCCAACTCTGTCCCTTTCAGAGTCCCAAGGAGTACAATGCATCTAATTGCTGGACTTCTACTTTGTCTCTTGTAAAAATACATTTAGTTGTGACACATTTTTGAACACTTGAAATGTTCAGTCGCTTTAAAAAAACACAGTGAATGAGAGCATTAAAAGATTCTCCTAACAATGGAAGCATTCTAAAACAAGCACATCCCCGAATCACAGTGGGTTCTCACTCATCACAAATACTACAATGTATTTGTATTTACTGTACTTCATGTCCTGTGTAAAACGAGAACCTAACAAGGGGCATCTTCTATTCACTATTGGCTTTGTTGTTACTTTTTTTACTCTAATTTTTTTACTCCGTTGTTTTGACTGCAAACAAAACCTGATGCCTTCATTTAATTTGGGTACATGAATTCTATATGGATGAAAGTATTTCAGAAATTAAATGGGTTTAATCTTTTTGTAAGAGATACTTTTATAGTAGATGCTGGTCGAAATCTTAGTAGAAGCCAGTTGGAAATACCTACATCGTATTGGTTGAAGTCACTGAAAATGATACTGTAATTGCACTCCATTGCTTTATGTCCTGTAATGATTCATGTTGGATAAGGTGGGCTGCCTCATCTCCCCAGCCCTCCTCCATCTGGGTCTCTACATGTAGCACCTGCAGATGCAGACTTCTTGTAAAGCTCCCAAAGAAAAAGGCAGTCACTACCTTTTATAGCTGTTTCCTTCTCTGCATGGACATGTTACCCGAGCTAAATTACTGTGACTAATTCCATTCCTGCCAAGACACAGCTTAAAAGAATATCTCCTTTGGCCCATCAGGCTAAGCCAAGTTCCTTCCTAGTATTCTTTCTCTGGCTTTCCCAGTTACTTGCTCATCCATTCTGTACTTCAGATATGCTGTAATGTTCCTTTCTCATACTACGAGATCTTCGGGTCGTGTTTATGTCTTGTTGTCCTCAGCATCCTTAGAGGCTCACCCTAAATTCAATATGACTCCTGTGCTTTTCCAATCACTGACAACTGTGGCAGATTATTCTTTTTAGAAAACATGAAGACCCAGGGGTAGAAAGCTTTGAGCTAATGCCATACAGCAGCATTTCAGGGTTTTTTGTTTTGTTTTGTTTTTAGCTAACTTTGGAAAGTCACTTCTTCAGCTCTGATGTGTTTCTAAGCCTCAGGAATGAACAAACGAACAAATGCTTCAGTGTGGGGCAGTGTGGGTATCCCAGGGGCACAGTCTGAGTTGGTTATAGTACGTAGAAGTATCCAAGGATCTATCAGGATTGTTTCCTAAGTCTACCAAATAAATCTTTCTAAGTTGCATCCTTTATCTAATTTTGCTAGGAAAGCCAGTTTGTATTACAGTCACATGTTACTTCATGGTGCGGACACATTCTGAGAAAAGCACTCATCAGGTGATTTCATCATTGTGGGAATATCACAGCACGAGCTTACACAGGCCTGGATGGTCTAGGTCACTCACTTCATGGGGTCAATCAAGAGACATGGTAAACAGGAGATGGATGATGTGGCCACCACTGGCAGAATACGGCCATACTGTTTTACAGGAAAAAAAATTATACAGAGATGTACACTCTAAAACATCCAACATATTGATACAAAGTATCTATTGCCATTACATAAGGCACTGAGACAGTCATTTATCAAGATTATCAAGTATTATGGACTGGACATAATTGTACTTGCTTTCTTTTGTATCACTGGCAGTATAGCAGGTTTATTTTCTCTGACATCATCACAAACACATAAGAATTGTGTAGGGCTAAGACACCACAACATCACAACAATTACAGTGCTATTAGGTGACAGCTATTGTCCAGCTTCATTACCTTATGGGGCTAAGGAAATTTAAAAAACATTGCCACTGGGTGTGGCTCATTGATGGATAATATGCTTAGCATGTGCAAGACTACAGGTTCAAACCCCAGCATTAAAACAACCAAACAACCAAAAGGCAATGTTATGAGGCCACCATGATATATTTGCCTTACTGTTGACTAAAACGTGATTATATGAGTGACTCTATCACCCAGGGGCCTCCATAAGTGCAGGCTGTTTATTTGTACCTGGTAGGTCAAAGAAGCCCGGCCTCAGAGCTTGGGAAGCCCAAGTGTACCCCAAACAAGAAAGTGGGATTCTGTGAACTTGGATAATTCAACTAAGCTATAGTATCTTTTTCTTGCTTTTGCTTCTAATCTCTTGCAAACACTGAGCTCAGAGCAGAAGCAGTGATGCTGCTTTTTAATATGAAAAAAAAGAAAAGCCAAAGAACAGAGCAGAGATAAGATCCATGGCATGAGATGGAGACACGTCTCAATCCATGCCTCTTTCTGCCTCAGCAGACAAAGCAATGTGTCCTCAGTCCAACACAAAGATAACTGCAGTGCCAACAAAGTACGAGAGCAGGAGAATTGAGATCACTTCACAATGAAGTAATAAAGAAAAAAAGTGTTAGAAAACTCATGGTAATCCTTACATGTGACCACACTTCCGGTTATAGACAAGACAGCTTTGTGGAATGTCCAGTTCCCTGTCCTTCCCTTATTACAACACAGACGGCTGAGTCAGAAGGCAAGGCCAAGGTGACCTCCGCTTCTTTAGGGTTAAGCTGCAATGATTTGATGTTTCCTCTTCTCAGGAGGGTTATGAAAACTTCCATATCTGGTGCATAGGGCTATTCACTCATCTTGTTGAAGATAAACCCAGGCCTAGTCAGTAGAGATAACATATTCATAACAGAGAATAACTATACGGTAACCTGAAGAGGGCCTCAATGTGGGGGATGATGAGGGGCAAATAAGAGAAGACAACTTGAGAGCAGATGAAAAAGTCTGCATGGATAAGTAAGAGAAAAAGACATCAGGTGTGGGGGGGCAGGTATACACATAAAGGTCATGTGCGAACATGCAATCATGCAGGTGTTAATAGATGTGAATGTGTATCAATGTGCGTGTGAAGTCGTGTGGAAACATATGTGTGTGCATGTGTGTGCCTGCATACACATGTAGAGGATGTAGTGTGTGCAAGCATGTGTACGCATGCATGCATATATATGGGTGTACTTTTGGGCTGATATACAAGATCAGTATGTACCCATGCCCAAGCTAGTAAAATGATTCACTGGGAAGACAGTATGAGCCAAATGAAATAGGAAGCTGAGCCTGGAGCGCCCTCAGCCAGCTTTGGCACAGAACCCTTGGGGGGGATACTACAGGGCAGGAGTTAAAAAAGCAGCTTCCTGACTTCTGGGTGGTATTTGGCACCTTGCACCAATGTTATATTTTAGAAGAGAGGGAAACAGAATCTTCATAAGGGGATTAAAAACATGGCAGAGGCTCAGGAAATGTATTCTAATAATTATTCTAATAATCACAGCTGGTACCTTCACTACAAAATACAAATGTAATTGGATGCTTTTTAAAATACTACTAAAATGTGGGTGCATACACATTCATATACATAAGTATCCAAGTGGCAATCAAAATATGGTGAATGTACAAGCTGAAAAAATTATCACAGTGAAAAACATATTGCCAAGAATGATGGGATAAGCATATTAGAAGTGAGGGGGACTATTTTGAGGGAGATTAATGGCAATAGAACTTCTACTCTAATAAACTTAAAAAATTTCAATTTGCCTTTTTTTATCATCCCTCATATGCGTATGGGGAGAAGCACAAACTACGTGAGCCTATCTAGCAGGGAATATTTGTGGATGCTGAGGAGGTTTAATATATACAATTAGATGTGTCCAGAAAGAAGACACTAAAATCCATACCCGGAATGATCATAGCATTTAACAAGGGAATTATGCACATGCTAGCACATATTGATATTTGCTAAAAAAAATATTCCGTCATTTTAGAGCACATAAATTGTTTTCTTTACTAAACTCCGACTGTAGTAGAACACTTAAAACTGCACTGTAATTCGCTGGTGTCTAGATTCATGTTTTATTCCGTACTCAGAAAAATTTGCTCAGTTATGGCCTTTTGCTTCCTTTTGGCATTTCAACCTTGCCTTAAGCTCCGCTTATATTTCTCAGTAAGACCCCTGTGCAAGGCCACTACAAAACCAGTTCCTAAACTAAGGGAGAAATAGGCATCAGGGTCACAAAAAAGCTTCCCCCTCATAAGTTAAAAAATAAGCACAGTTTTAAGAGAGGAAAAGAGACTGTGGTATAAATAGAAATTTTTATAAAATGAGCAAGTGCACAGCTAACTATGAGATAAAGGAAGAATCATTTTAAGGAGAAAACTTGTTGTATTGTCTTAATGATATGATCCTATAGATCTAGTTTGTTTTCCTGGCATTTTCATCCTCACAGTTCTAAAATCAGTATCAAAGTCATATTTGTATATTTAAACTTCCCCCAATTCCTTGTATTGAAAAACTCTTCTAAAAGATGTCATCTTACAAACTTTTTCATGTAATAAGGAGTAAAAGATCAACAGTTCTGAGTTACAAATTACTTTTCACCCCCTTTTTTGTTAAACCTATTTTCTTTACTCCAGTAATTCACTAGTTAAGGCTTAGAAATGGAAGCCCAGCATCACCTGGGGGCTAATTAAGATCTGCTTGAGGGGAGCTTAACCTACTTTGTCCTACCCTGGAGTTAGGATGAAGAAAGTTTACCCTTTTCCATAGTTTACTTTAGGCCAGGGAAGGCTCTGTCGATGAAGATGACACCTTTTAATGGATGTGGTAATAAAGGTTAAAAATCACTGAACTTACACCCCTTATAAAATTTAAACATGTGTTGAAAAATAATCTGCCCGTCACTGGTAGACCAAGGCTCAGTTGGTGGCAAAACAAAACAAGAAACCACTTTTGTTGTTGTTGTTGTAACAGGAATGAAGAGAGCAAAAACGGTTAAGGACAGAGAGAAATATGGAGAGGGGCAGCCATACTGAGAGACTTCAACTTTCATGTCCTTGATAGTCCAAGTTAGCCCGCAAAGAGCAGGTGGCTGGGTAGGTCTGAGGAGCTGTCTGCAGGCAAGCTGCACACACCAGGGAATGGCTGACAGGAGGAGACAGAAAAGGCCAGGGGAGTGAAAATGCTAGGGCCCGGCTCATTTGTTATGAATAGCATTGAAAGTCTACCTGAGAGTTGGCACAGAGCAAAGCGTTGGTTTGAGGCACAGTGATTGGCAGTGTGGGTCTGGTAACAGGTAAGGGGACCAAGAGACTAAAGTAACTGTAGCAGAAATAGCAGCTGAGCAGCCCAGGCCAAAAAGAGATGGAGAGATTGATCAGCCACCAAATGCACAAATGCCAAGTTCTAGAAAGCAATACTGCAGATGACTGGTTTTCCAGGTGATGTATTTCAACTGGAATGGATGCCAGAGCTTCTGCTTCACTCTGCCAGACCCCTGTGCTCAAAGCACAATAGTCACCATTGTGACTTTCTTTTCTCTTACTCCCTGAAGCCGGCCCCTTGCCTACTACTGGCGAATTTTTACCTCCTCAATATTCCTAACTTGGATTTCCTCTTCACAGCTAATACTATTGGGCTGGAGGTAAATAACCGAAATCAGTTTTCAGGCTTGAATCTGAATACTGCCTTTGCCCCCTATGGATTTTGAGACCTCCGGCCACGTAGTCCCTCCCTGAGTCCATTTTCTCATCTGCGGCATCAGTACCTGACACCCTAGGCCTTCACTGGGAACCAAATGAGATGGCCCACGGGAAGTACCAAGCACACTATGGTGCATGAAAAATGCTAATAATGGCTTGTTGAAGTCACAAATAATTGGCAGCTATCTTGTTTCTGCTTCCAGTTAAACTTAGATTTCCATCATTTTTTAATCAGGTAACTGCAGCAGCTACTTAACTGCTCTCCTGTCTCCCAGCTTGTCTTCATCTTGAACCTATTTTCTATATTGCCACAGCAGTGATCTATGTAAAAGGTTTGACCACATCATTCCTTTGTTGCAGATGGAATGGGGAGACAATATCCTTCTGCTCTGAAAGGCCTGCTCCCCTCCTCTCCACTGGCTACTTCCGTTCTGCCTTTCTCATGTGGCCCAGGTATTTTCTCCTCTGGGAAAATCCTCCTACTGCTCTCCTTTACTACGATGCTTACATCCTTGCTGGGCTTCTGTGCCCTTTGACATGAGACTAAGACTTCTCTGTTTATAGACCTCGCCTCTTATGAGACTGAAAACTAGTAGAAAACAAGATGGTTTCACCACTTGTGCAGTGAGTAGCAAATACTAGTGTGTTCATTGAGTATGTGTATGTGTGCTCAGGTATGTGTGTACACACACACACACACGCACACGAACACACACTTGAACACAATTCAACAGAATATGGCAATGAGATAATTTTTCTCAGAGTGATCATCACCTGCGAAGTTTAGGCTGAAGAAGACAAATTATGATCAGTTTCTCTCACTGCTTTTTTTTTCAGTTACTCATATTTTGCGTTCCTTCAGTGTTCACTTTCACTGGAGTAATTCTTCAAGGCTGAGACTGATTTAAAACAATTCACCTTAACTTACCCACAAATGTAGGATCCCACCATCCTCATCTTTGTGTCATGGTTTTGCTGCCTTTTCTAGAATTTATGAGACCAGATAGAGACGTGTCACTAAGTTGGATCAAAGGAATCGATAGGTCTCTCTCAGCCTTGTTCTTGCTTTCTCTCATCTTTGATTCCTGAAAGTCAGAGCAAATTTCTTCTGCACAGGGACTGTGAAAGTTTGGGGTGATAACGACCATGTTCTGCCATGTGTATGGCAAGCCAAGGAAGTTCCTCTAAACAGAGAGAAGACTGAGGAAGATACACAACGACAAAATATCCTGAGGCACAGAGATGGAGTGCGTGTGCTAAATGGCACATTCGTGTTCACTCTAGCTGTCCTGTTGCAAGAACAAGTGCCAATTAGAGGAGCCTTGTGGACAGCTGCCCTCTCTCCTCCTGGCTCTGACTCGAGTTCTACTGTTATAAGTGTTATGGACATTGGAGTTAAGTATATATTTATATTCTACAATGAATACCCAGCTGTCAGGGAGGAGACAACATGTTTAGCATCCAAAATAGCCTGGATGCACTGAAAGGATTACATGAAATGAAATTCAAATAAGATAGATGCAAAAAATTACACTTAGGAAAGGAAAAATAAATTATATAGAAACTAAATGGGAAAGTGCTGGGGAGAAAATTAGAGTAGGAAATCAAATAACCTAAGGACCAGAGAAGACCACACAGTGAACTCTAGTTGGGAGAGACAGGGCTCCAATGCAGGAAAGAGACTTGCTCAAGGACACCTGACCCTATTACAGTGGGACAGGAAAGGGACCAATGTCATCTTTCTGCCCCCTCTGAAGTTTCTTCCAGAGTTTGGGGGTTATACGAGGATCTGTTGTTAACACTGTCATCACCAAATAGGGCTGTCCTGGATAGGAAGGAATGAATGTCACTTGTACATATGGACCCCAGGGTAGGACTCAGGAATACAGTCATATGAGTCTCAAATTGTAGTTGAGCTACTTTGTTCTCTAGCAGAAAAGGAATGATGTGAACAGTGAGATAGTAGCTGCCATCTTTACTGGACAATTCATTCTTACAATGACTCTTTCAAAATTGAAAGGGCACCTATTATTTTGATAATACAATACATACATATCTAATATGCATGTATAATTTTATTTATTTATCCTCTCTCTCTGTTTTTCCATCACATTCTTCTCTATGGCTGGAGACACTCTTCAATTATGATTCTTTTTTAATGAGTTCAGATATTATTACATCATATTATTTTAAAATCAACATCTTAAGTGGTCACTAACAATAGAAATAAAAATTTGAGATAATATTTATTTTTCTATCCAACCCTAGATTATATCTCCACACATCAGTGAATTGACATATATTGAGACAGCCCAAATGTCCTGATTTTACCCACTGCACAGACAACTGGTTGGGCCAGAAAACACTGAGCACAACTCCATTTCTTTTTACTTTGGTAAAAATGTAGCTCACATTCTGACTTTGACATGCCTCTGGACTCAATTTCCTTATGTTATGGAGAGTCTCTGTATCAATCAGAGCTATGTATAGATCCTTCTTAAAGCTGTGGCAGTCAGGCATCTACTGATGAGATAGAAACTCTCAATTGCTCATGTGTACAAGTGGCTTCAGTCTGTTTCAGGGACCTACATTAATGCCACATGAAATACAGCAGTTTGAACAGGATCCTACGCACTATTCAATGTTGGTTTCTAGGATTTTGACAGGCTTACCATACACTAAATTTCACACTGCTATTATTAGTGCACTGTAAAGCCACTTTTTTGAGGTATGACTGACATACCAAAAGCTTCACATATTTTATGTATACAACTGGATCAATTTGGTGATAAGTATATTTCTGTGAAACCATCACTTCAGTCAACACCATAAACATATTGGCAAGGATTTCTTGGATATAGTGCCAAAAGCACAAGTGATAAAAGCAAAAATAGACAAGTGACATTACACTAAACTAAAAGCTTCTGTGCAGAAATAAATAACAATCAACAAAATGAAAAGCAACCTATGGATTGGGAGAACATGTTTATAAAAAATATAATTGATAATGGGTTAATATCTAAAATATATAAGAAACACAGCTCAATAGAAACAAAACAAATAAAAATCCCTAATGGCCTGATTTAAAGCGAACAGAGGCCCTGAATAGACATTTCTATCAAAAAAGATATAGAAATATAAAACAGGTATGTGATAATATGTTCAGTGTCACTAATCTCCAGGGAAATGTAAATGGAAACAACAATAACATATCACTTAATTTCTGGTAGGATGGCTACTGTTAAAAACAACTAAGTTTTGGAGGAAGATAGGAAGAGAAGGAAAATTTTATGCACTGTTTGTGGGAATGAAGATTAATATAACCATTATGAAAAGCAGTATAGATGTTCCTAAAAAATTAAAAATGGGATTTCATCTCATCCAGTAAGCCTGTCTTTGAGACTATAACCAAAGGAATTAAAATCAGGAGTTTGTAAATGTATCTTCACTCTCGTTCACTGCAACATTGTCACAATAGCAAAGATCTAGAGGCAACCTAAATGTCCATGCTGGATGAAGGTTGAAGAAGATGTGTTGCATACTTACAAGGGAATATTATTCTTTCATAAAAAGAAGGAAATGCTGTTATTTGTGACTGCCTGGATGAATCTGGAGGACATTATGTAAGTGAAATAAGCCGGTCATTAGAAGACGAATAATATCCTACTTGCATGATACATCTAAATAGTCAAACTCATAGAAGAGAGCAGCATCTGGAGAGAGGGAAGCAGGAGGAAATTTTAGTGAAAAGTACAAAATTTCAGTTATGAACTTGTGTATTTTTAACAACACTCTGGATCTTTCATCTATACTGTTGCTTAGTGCGGAGCACAAGAAGGACCTAGAAAAAGGAGGCCGATGAACTCCAGGTGAAGATTCGGGTCACCCGCACTTTTCCTCCTCACTGCAGCCATAAATGACAAAGCTGTATTGTTCACTCCCTTTAGCTTTTACATTCAGAAGTTAATTACGGAAGTAAACAAGTAGGAAGAAGGAGGCCAATAACAGAACAAAAGGTGATCATAAGAACATTCTGAAACTCCATCCAGAATAATCAAAGGAATAAAACAGGCGAGCTCAGAATCAAACCGATTATTCTAGATCTTTAAAAATTACATTTACAAGAAGTCAAAGGGGTAATAATTATTCTGTTTTACCCAAACATCTGTCCATCCATGAGCTGATTTTAAGTGCATTTGAAATGATCCCCTAGTTTGAGTTCAGTAGAGTTCTACTCCTGTGCAGGTAGAACATTATAACCATATTTACTAAGCAAGTATGGGGTTCAATTTTTCCTTTTCAGTATTTACCATGAAAAATGTTAAAGTCTGCTACCACTCTTTACAGTCCACTTCATAAAAAGCCCAAGGTAGCTAGAACCTAACACAGGGTATATCTTTCGTCAGGTGTTTTCTGCAAACTCAAAGCAACACATGGTTTCTTGACAGTGACGTACCTACTTCAAACCATTCCATCTCCACTGTAAATAAGACATGCCACAGAAGCCAGTTGAAACAACCATACACACTGTCTCCATCTACTTCCCTTCGCTCTACCAGTCCCAACGCACGCCTCTCCCCACACCTAGGGGCTGCTCTTCAGCATTTGCGAGGAAAGCTAGAAGATGTCATATTTCTTTCTACATCAACCAGGACAGCCTGGAGAAAATGCACAAAAGTTAAAGTACTCAAGTCAAAAGAGCTGATTCTTTCAACTCCAAAACACAGTGGCGAGAAGGAAACCCACACAAGGTTACTGCAATTCAAAGTCATATTGTGCAGATTTTATTCAAAGCCTTCTTTGTCCTTGATTTTTCTGGCCTGCACTGCCCTCTTCCTTCCTATCACTGCTGCTTCTCTGCTCAATCATAGACCATATCTTTTGGCATTTAACCCTTCTGTTTGAAAATATTTTATCTTCCTAATGGAAATGACAAGAGAAGGCGGGACATTATTTTATCAGAGGCATTTACTTTTCCCTGCATGGAATGATTTCACCTCGAGGACTAACTTTTGAATTGTAGACTTGGAATTAAATGAATTAGGAAGGATAGCTCTTGTTGAGTAAGACACACTCAGATTATAGCTCTTAGAAATACAAGATTGCTAAAGTTAAAAGTGTCGGCTAAGATCACATCCAGAGAAATTATCTGTAGTGACAAATAAAAACCATCTGTCCAGACAGGGACCGGACTGCAGATACAACCGTTGCTGTGAGCCTTGTGCCTGTGCTTATGCTTTTGTGAAAGAGAGAAATCAGGAACACAGAGGAAACCCCAAAAAAAGAGAGGGGATGGGAGGAAAGAAATATGCAAGCAAATGCTTTTGGAAAAAAAGTAGTTCTTGGAAAAGCATTTCTTACAGAAGTCACGCTGTGGAGGTAGTAGATCTTTTTTCATTATAAACAAAGTCAAATTCAAAGAGTGACATGGTCCCATGGAGAGAAGCAAAACTCCAACCTGTACATCAAGGGCAAACAGATATGTCAGCGAGGGCTGGAGGATTCAGCGCAGTGGTATAAGTGCCTGCCTGACAAGTGTGGGGTCTTGAGTTTGAACCCTGGTACCAAAACAAAACAGAAAACCCCCCAAAACAGATATGTCAGCAAGGCAGAGCTGAACTCGGATAATAAAAGAGATGACAAGGAAAGGGGAGAGAGAGGCAGAAACTTCCCAAAGCATGACATGGTATTAAACCCCAGCTGTTCTATCCTTCTTATCTGGTGTCTGGGATGTGGCTGTCCACGCGTGGGAGTTCAGAGGCCATCTGAGCTGTGTAACCCAATGAATGGATGTTCAGAGAAAGCAGGATGCCTCATTAAATAGTTAAATCACTACATCAGTGGTAGTCACATGAGTTAACCCTTCCTTTGTTGCTTCTGGGTGATTCCTCCCTACACAACAAGGCACCAACCATCTTGTCCCTCTGATACCTTCAGGGACCGAAGCACATCTGACAGCTTCCTGTGACTGTGGCAATCTGCAAAATGGCGTCAACATTTTTTGAACTGAAGAAGCCTGATGGGGTAATTAAAGCAGGATACACTTCCACTTGCCAAAACAAACATTCTCTACAAAGGGCTGAGAGAAAGTAACATTTAAAGAAACATATTTACTTTTAGCACAGTTCAGGTTGATTACAATACACACATAAATAGTAAGGAAAGGTCACCTGAAAAATTACCAACTGTCATTAAAATGACTAAATATTTATACAGTGATACAGGCAGATCCCTGCCCAGTGCGGAGCAGAGAATAGTGCAGTATGATAATAATAATAGCAGCTCTAATGTAGAGGACCACAAACCCTTTATATACCAAAAAATTTAGGCAACCTGTAGAACGATCTATGAGAGTCCTGTTATCCTTTCTGTTTTCCAAAATGGCACAAACCCCAGGGCTTACATGCCCTCCTCATGGTTCCACATGTCACTCATCAGCAGTCTATGCTGATTTTCCTGTTTCTCATTGGAACATTAGAGGATGCATGGTGTAAGAAGAAGCAAGTGATCCTTTTTTGCTAATTCCACTCAGTCACTGAAACTAATTGAAAAACCATGGTAATCATTCCACTTTTCTACCATTCTATCATTGAAAATAGTGCAAAGTATCTGTAACCTTATGTCCACACAGCGTTGACATGGTCAAAAAGGTGCCTTATTTACCCATGACTTTGTCACTCTGGCAAAAATCCCACATCTAAGGAGTGTCTAGTTGGGAGATGTAATGATCAGCTAAAACCAACCCTAACAACTAGAAGACAAAAGTTCTGTCTCACACAGACTTGCCACATTTCTTGTGTACATACGTCTAGCAGCTGTTGTTTAGAAAGTGCCACTGGTCACACTGGTGAAATGTGCCACTTGCATCACATTAACACAAATATTTTTACCTGAGTAATTCCTGCTATTCTTTTGAAACTGAAATTAATATACACGAGTTTCCCCAAAACTCACTTTTTTATTTTTTAAAGCTAGAGACAACTGTGTGTACTCGGGCTGAATGAAGTGTCACTTCTGAATGGCAATTTTATTTTTCTTGTGCAGGCTACACCAACAGGAAAGATAAAGATACTGAACACAGAATCAACGCACATATTCAAACAGGGTCTGTTTGTTTGGCTTTTAAAACATATCCCTTCAAGATGGACTGAATTGTGATAACTACAATCGACCACTATTAGCACCCTATCATTGATAGCTAGCTTTGAGCTTCCTGTAAAGACTACAGTCATATGTCCCAGCCAAGCGTGGAAGCGCAGACTCCAGCGGCCTGCTTTCTGCCCTGAGAGAGCGCGGGTACAGGGGCATCGCTATGTCAAGAGCAGTGAGGAGCCAGAGCTGTGCAGGAGGATGCATTGGGGCACTGCCCAGCTCAACGCCTCCTAGCTGTATTCAGTTTGAAGAACCACCAAGACTCACTGTTCTCAGCAGGTTGAGCGCTGGTAACAACCTCCTGCGTAGGCTGCAGTACTTCCCCACACCTGGAGCTACCGCGCATGTTACCGTTTATATAAACTGTGCTTTGGGTATTTGTGAAGTCCACAACACGAACATGCAGACTTTGCCCCAGAGATGCTGGGGACTCACCTGACTGTGCCTGTAAAATAGGTACTCAGAGAATCTTAGCTCTTCATTAATTCAGAGGATCTTAATATATATGATGTATGGCTTCTAGCTTCATATTGCATTTTTAAAAAGACTTTTAAGAAAGTACTTCATTCTATGTCCCATTTGATTTTTCTATCAAGGGAGCGATGGGATTTTGTAAATTTTTCTGAGTTAAGTGCTCTTTAAGCCTATTCCATCTTTTCAGAGAAACTAAGCATCTTTGGAAATTTCATTCTGTTCCATGATACATCATATATGTGAAGAGGCCTTTAGTGCTCAAGACGTTCTCCAAAATGCTATGCAACATTTTCTCCTAAACCCCAATATTATTACTACATTTACAACGGCATGTTCAGAGCCAGCCTGATTGAGTCGAATTCTAGCTCTCTCCATTTCTAGCTATGTGATTTTCCCAAGTTAGTTAATCTTTTAAGCCTCAGGGTTTTCTCATTTATATATGTGGGATAATAATAATTTCCATCACACAGCATTGTTGGGGTGGGTGGGGGACAATACTGAGGAGCAAAATGTTCGACAAAAGCCCGGCTCAGTTGATAGGAAACAAATCATCGCTACATTATCGCTGAATGCTACTCTGCCTCCCTCGGCCACTGACGGACGGATGCTGATGGATTCCCAAGCTGTTTAAGCTGCCAGCCACGCACAGGAATGTTGCCCCATGAACCCAGCAGGGTTCAGAATCCTTAGAAAGCTCATCAGCAGGGCATTGTTCTAAGTTCTATCTTTGTTAGTGGGGAGACCTGCTCAGCATTCTTCCCCTGCAAACCTGAGCCACGTCATCCAGAAAGTGAGGCGATTAGACTTGGGAATATATAAAGAGGCTTCTCCGAGCACACAATTCTCTGATGCAAAACTAAGGTAAAACAAGCCAAATGCTTATTTGGATTTCTCTTTCATTTCTAACTGAGCCTGTTATTTCAGATGGTAAACCTGTGACTCACCCTTGTTGATATTCATAGCACACTTTCCTTAAGGGTCAAATTATTATTACTATTATTATTATTATTATTATTATTATTATTTTGGTACCGAGGATCAAACTCATGACCTTACACTTGCTAAGCAGGCGCTTATGCCACTGAGTTAAATCCGTGGCCTGCGTCAAATTATTGAAGACCCCCACCACTTGAATATGTGGACCGTAAGTTCTAACACCCCCAGTGTAGGTCTCAAACCGAGACAAGTTTTCACTGCAACACTGTGACAGTGACTGTGGTAACTGAGATGGCTACTGGGTGACTAACAGGTGAACAGAGTACACAGCAAGGACATGGCCACCACAGATAGGGGATGGCTCACAGTCCAGGTGGATCTACAGTCGATCTGTATGAAATTTCATCAGGCTACTAAGCACAGAACACAATTGAAAACTTACAGGTGGTCTCTTCAAATTTTCCATGAAAGATTTTCAGAGCAAAGTTTACTCTGTGTAAACCAAAGCCTCAGAAGCAAGACTGCAGACAAGGGTGGACAATACTCTTCTCTGTATTGAGCTTAAAGAAACCTCAGATCGAACTGCAAGCAACATCGCAATATTTGGGACACTCCAGTCCCTCCACTCTTTGATTTTTAAGGACTTGACCTACTTTCCATCTCTGTTTTGAACACCTTCATCAGTGGTCAGGGCTGTCGTCTGTTACAGGCCCAAGTGCTTCTTTTCATTAGTCACAACTAAACGTGCGGCCTCCCCTTGCTTGCTTCTCTCTGGAATTGCCTTGCTAGCTCACTATAGGACTGGTCTTCAGTTTTGTGAGGCTTATGCTCTAAAAGGTGTTTTATTCACTGCTGTAAAGATATTTCTGGGAGCTCTTTTTTGCTCTCCTTTGCAAGGTAAGGTCAGTGCCGAAGAGGTATGGAGAAGCCCAGAAGGTGGGCTGGGCGGGTGGCTGGGACACACGGTGCTCTATTTTGGGGGGTGTGGGTTGAGCACAAGAGGGCCATGGGCGGGAATGTTTCAGCACAGGAAACTGCATGGCTAAAGCCTGATGGAGTGAGACATACGGTCTGGCTGAGGAAGGTCTCGTCCGAACAGCAAAGCAAGGCCTATGGGAAAGTGGGACACACATTGGAGGGAGACGAGGTGACAGAAGCCAGGACTGTATAGAATGAAACACAGTGCCTGGACCTCAGAGGCAATTTGAAAGCTAGAAACAACTCATGACGTCCTGGGAAAGGCAATATTAAAGAGAAGAGACCATCCTCTTTCCCACCCGCCGGTACTAAGTACTGAGCCCAGGGTCTTCACACTGAGACGCATGCCTAGCCCATTTTTACGATTTATCTTGAATCAGAGTCTCACTCAGACTTTAAGGTTCCCAGGCTAGGCTTGAATTTGAGATCCCCCTGCCTCAGCTTCTTAGAGCACTGGGATTACAAGTATTCACCGGGATTATAGATGTATGCTGTAGTGCAGACAAAGACAGCCTTTTTATATGGCTGAAGTTACTGGACAGAAAGGCCATCAGTTCAGGCTAATCAGATCTGGCTGCAGGATCAGCTCCCACAATCAGAAAAGAGGAAGACAAATAATTTCCCTTTTTAGCATTTGCCAATAGGTTTAATTTCTTGTCTACAACAAAGGCAAATATCAGAACACTTTTTTGAACGCTGAATGTAGCAGAAATGTAATCACTTTGGAGGATAATTTGTTGAGCTATTATAGTGAAAGCTTCTGAATATTTACTTTGGTGTGTTAAGCTACCCAAGCATGGTGGCTACAGATAGAAAAACCGCACTAAGTACAATGGCATCTGAAAAAACAGGACATCAAATTGATATTTTGTCATTCAAAAATATATGTTTTAAACAGTGAAGAAATAGACACATCTTTTAGAAGCTTATAGTCTCGCAAATAGCTATTAAGCTAATAAATGTGTTGTACTTTCATGATTGCAATTTGAGATAAGTACTTATAGGAAAAGCCAAGTAAAGAGGCACGGGTCCGGGTCAGAGGAATTGTTTGTACAGGGGGTACCAGAAGGGCTCCTTGTGGGATCAAAATTCACTCTGAGCTCCAGCAGATGACAGGAGCAGTCAGGGGGCAGGAGCAGTAAGGGGGCAGCGTCCAGGTAGAGCTGCAGCTCCTAGGACGACAGTGGTCTCATCCTTCAGGGGACAGCAGGTGGCATCCAGGGACATTTGTGTTTGTCTTTATGTCTTCTCCTTGGTAGCATATTTCAATTGTTAACATCACTATTGTGCTTTGGGGAATTTAATAAGTAAAATAATGATTACTTGAATGTAACCACTATGATGCTGTAATAGTTGATTTAATATTGCAATAGTTGATTCAATAGTTAGGACAGCTACTAAGTGACTAATTGGTGGACAGCATATGCAGAATGGATGCATTGTCTCTGGCTGGCAGGATTTTATTATGCTATTTAAAATGGCATACAATTTAGAAGTTACATGTTGTTTATTTCTGTGATTTTTCATTTAATTTTTTTTTTTACTATGGGTAGCTGAAATGGTAGAAAGCAAAAATTTGGATGGGGTGGACTTTGTGCTAACAGGAACATTTATAATCAAAGAGCAATTGGTCTGCGAGTTGCTTGGCTAATTCTCTCCTATGTTATATAAACTGATATCTCTTGAAAGAACATCTCCAAGTCATTTCCCCATTTCAGTTCATTTGTTTTAAAATTTATTGAGTCCTTTCATCCACAGAAAAGGAACAACAACCATCTGTGCTAATGATGAATAAGTTAGCTCCTGACCTACAGAAAGAATATGGCAAACGTCAAGATCAAAAATATGTTAGGAGCTGAATTAGATCTGCAGGCTATGAAGGGTGACAATGAGACTAATATTGGTCTATACATTTCAAGAGTCACCTCAAATTTTAACATTAACATCTAGCATCAAACTGACCCAATGACTGTTTCTGTACAAAAATTAGGAGAAAAATCAAAAGGAGTCTGTTATTTCACAACATGTAATAACAACATGAAATTCAAATTTTGGTGTTTGCAAAACAGAGTTTTTGTAGCTATGTCCATCACTTCTGTATTTTCTACAGCTGCTTAGGTGCTAACATGACTGAGTTGAGCATTGTGAAAAAGACTGCCTGGCCTGTAAGCTTAACATATTTACTATCTGGTCCTCTATAGAAAATTGCACGGAGTCAAGAGTATTTTAATACCAACACAGATGCTGCACCTGAAAATCACCATGTGTACCTCTCATGGCATCTGTAGCTCCCATACACTAGAGAATGCTGGTGTGTGAAGGAGCGTACCCAAGGACAGCAGCCTACAACACCACAAAAAAGCAGCAAAACCTTAGAGAAGTCTTCTGCCTTTTGGGAACTGACAGTTTGAGAAGCAAGCATACAGGAAAACTGTACAATAGTATGTATAGAATATATCCAAATGTCCCTTAAATGTGCTCCAACGATCATATCAACAGAAGTAACTGTGGTGGTTCTTTGCACTAACGCAAGAGAAAAAAAAATAGGCTACTTATGTACTGGTGACAATTTTCTCCCCTGCATGTAAACATTAAAATCCCTTCTGATGAACAATGTGATTACACGGTCCAGTTTCAGCGAGCGTCTATAGTTAGTTTCACTTAATGCACTTACCACAACTAATGAGAACTATTCATGCACACCCAGAGATTAAGAGCTGGGACCCAATTCTCAAAAGTCTGAGAAAGGAAAGGAATGATTAGCAGGCTCAGTCTGCACCACAAGACTTCATCCACTAAGCTCATTTAAAAGACAACATAGTAAAGAAGCAAAGCAAAGAAATGACAGAGTGAATAGGCTCATCATGAAGGCATCTCCCATGAAAACAAGACTCTGTTAATTGTTATGTAAAAGCAGTCAGGAGCATAATTTGCAACTAATTTGTCAAAGGCAGGCACAGAAATACAGCTGAATCACCTCCAGTTCTGGGGAAAGTGATGTTCTTCTATCCTGAGTGCTGGTTTAAGACAATAAATGGCTGGGTATGGGACTCACCTGGTGAGCTTTTGTTGTTGTTGTTGTTATTACAATTGCATATCTTTATGTGGTTACAGTGTGGTCTACCCATCTAGACAATGTGTAAGGTTAAAATCAGCCTAGTTAGCATCTGCTTATCCTTAAGCAATTTGTTTAAAATTTTGATTAACATATACAACTGGACATATTTATGGATCCAAGAAAGAATAATTTCCTCTCATCTGCAGCAAAATGGATGGAACTGGAAGGAATCACATTAAGTGAAATATGTAAGACACTGCAAGATAAAGTCTGCAGGTTCTTTCTCCTATGTTCAAGCTAAAACAAAACTGATCTGAAGGTAGATTGATTGCTGGCGGCTAGGAAGGATGAGGAGGGGCCACAGAGGGAGACCGGACAATAGAGAGTTTTTACACACTTCAATTTCTGGGCTAATCCCTGCCAAGGCAAACAGAATGAGGTTTGGAAAAAACCCTAAGTGATTCCATTGCTTGGCTAATTCTCTCCTATGTTATATAAACTGATATCCTGAGACCCTACACATGCTGACTTGGGGCTAGAAACGGAACTGGACAAGTACAGAGCAGCTGGAGTGGACAAGCGAAGTCTAGAGAGGGGTGGGTGTTAGAGGTTAGTGGCTTTTCTTTGTCTCTGGTTAATACTAAAATTGTGAAGTTTCTGGTGTCTTTCTTGAAAACTTAAATAAATGCAATGGTGAACAGCTAATCAACTTGCTTTGGTTCCATGACTCCAACTATTTTTTAATAGTAGGAGTAACTATGCTGGTGCCTGGAATTCCATCCCCTCACCCCATGGGGAACACTCACACCCGGAAGGAACAGGCTCATGCCCAACCTGTTGTCATATATGGTTATGATAACACACTACTGTACCATAGGCCTGCTAGTTAACACATGCTGAGATACAGGTCAGTTTTGGCATAATGGTCTATCTGCATATTGGTTTTTCTTCTGAGTCTGAAATTATCTGAGTCATATTTGTCTATCACCCACCCAAGGCCCTTCACTCTGACCCGAGCTGAATAAACCTTGTATCAATCAACTTTATTTTTGCCTACATATTGCTTTAAAACTAGGTGACAGTAAGAAGCATCTTAACTCTCATCTCAACTGTTGGCGTGCAACTGTTACCTCGCCCTCCAGTAACAACTCTTTTGCTTACCTATTGGGGCCATTCCTTTAGAGATTAATTTTGAGTAGATTGAATCAGGCTGAAACTGAATCGAGGCCAACCCTTTTCTGGAAACACAATCCAACTTTCAGGAAAATTATGTGGTTCTGTGAAAAAATTCAATTATTGAAATTCTAGCTATTTAAAAGCAAGTGTCAAATGAAATTTGGAGGAAACTTTTAAAAACATGTTCAAGTTTCATTATTCTCTTTTTCTCTGCCCAAGCAAATACCTTTGGTTGGTCTCTCTCTGGATCGTGGAGTCAAGGTTTCTTACTTTGTTGACTTGGTATGGCAATTTTTGGCAGTGGAATGGTCTGAGTTGTTTTTCCCAAAGGTTATGATATTTACATTTATTGAGCACCCTAGCTACGAAATGCCAGCCATACTGTACTGATAGCTCATTATAAACCCACGTGTTAGATCATATCATCCCTAATTACAGATGAAACATCTGAGGCTCACAAAGGCCATGTAAAATGCCCCACATCACACTTTAATCAGCACCATTCCGTGTTCCAGACCCAGTTCTGTCTAACTCCAAAGCCTGGGCTTTCAGTGTCTGTTCCATACTGCCAATTTGAACTGCACCAGCCAAACAGGCGGTCCTTTGAGGGACTAAGAGAAAAACTCACCATGGCCCGATTCCCAGCCTGAATGCATGTGAGACACTATCATCCATCTGCCGCACTCCTATAGTGTATCGAAACCATTCTAGAAGAAAGCCCAAAGGCCACTTGGACAACCTCTCAGCGGCTCACTACTTTATTTGCTAATCTAAATAACTCACTTTTTTCTTGCAGTGGAAGCACCTGACTCAATAGCTGCCTTACTGTATACCAGGCATGGGTAAGTACAACGATTCCTGCCAGCAGCACATATGCATACTGGATCAGCCTTTAAGATCTATATTTTAAAAATCATGGACACACATTTAATTAATAGCCTGCAACATAGGGGATGTAGTTTAGGCAATGCTGACAGTGAGGTTCTGTCTCAGCAATATTCCCCATGGGAGCAATTTCAAAATATCAGTCCAGGTCTGACTGTGTCCAAACCACCTGAGATGTTAATTAAAAATACAGATTCCTCAGCTTCACTCAAGACAAGCTAAATCAGACTATCCAGGGGTGATGATCCAGAAACTGTGTTGCCAACAAAACCTCAGGTAATAGTAGTGCACAGCCAGAATTAGGAACTAATTTACTAAGTTAGAGTGAATGGGGGCAATTGCTTTGGGCCAATCTATTTGACTTTTCAATATTTATTGACCTACTACTGTTTACCAAGCACTGTTCTAGACCCTGTGAGCAAGCTGCGAGCAGGACACATAAGGTCTGTCATATGGAGTTTACAATCTAGTGAGCGGAGACCAACACTGAGCAAGCAGACATATGTTTAAACAACGTCAGGTAGTGGTGCTCCAGGTTGGGAAAGAGGCCAGAGGATACAAAGGGCTACCAAGCAGTGATGCAGGGAGGAAGATAGTTTGCAGCAAGGCAGAGGGTCAAGAAGGGAGTGCTGTTTATAGTCAAATAGTGCTAAAATAGAGCTGAGACTTGCACTGCATAGTTCGTTGCAGACTTGAGGGTAAGAATGGTTAGGAAGTTCATGATATACCACCTACCTAGAGTCAGGCTAGCATCGTAGGACTGACTGCTGTGGCACCAGCTGCTCCTTTTCCATCTCTTTCCCCCACCAATGGGTCTCCGCTACATTGACTGTCCAGTATCCTCTGGGAGAACCCTAGTTCTCTCCTTCTCTGAAGTCACTGTGTCTTTTCCCTTGCGTGGAGGACACCTGGGGTTTGGACTACATCCTGTGTGACAGTAGTGACATGCCCTTTCTAAAGGACCATGAAGTAAAACATAGTAAAAGATGATTTTTTTGAGGATGGTTGCTAGGGGGCAGTAATGGGATGGCAGGTCAGTAAATGTGACTGGAGAGGTGGGTTATAACCTTGTATGTAGGTCTGTGTTTACGCACTCACTATTTGATTGAATCTGATCTTAACCAAGTAAAATGCCTGCTAATGGAAGACACCGTTTGGCTTGGCTGAGGCTTTACTCCACCTATTTGGCTCTATTTTCTTTCCTTGAAACCTCCTGGAAGAATGGAAAGGAATTATTCTTGTTTGTTCTTATTTTTTCACTTGTGAGCCAATGCTACTGTGTGAGGACTAACAGTCCTTGCAAAGTTAGCAGTTGTAGGGTGAGGAGAAATGAGGTTAATGGTAGGAAAAGGTAAGGCAGAATGGAAAGCATAAGTACACGAGATGCGGCGATATCACAGATCAACTTTCCAAATATGCCAAAATATAAGACATTGGTAACTCACAAAATAAGATTAAGTGACAAAAGTACTGGATCTCTAGAACATCCTCACTAGAGATAATCTGTTTTCAGTTTCTTGTCCAAATTTCTGATTACATTAAATAGAAAGTTTGCTGCTAGCATTCCTTAATCATCTTTGATTCTTGTGTATGTGTGTGTGCGCGTGTGCACGCATGTGGGTGTATATATGTGCATGCTCACACTTGTGTGGCCCCCCAGTTTTCTAAGGGGATTGCTTCTAAGACTATGTGTAGATATCAAAACCCTGACATGTGAGCAGGGTCTCTACAGGATGTGGTATTTGCATATCACCACTTCCTCCCACATTTTAAATCATTGCTAGATTATTCCAGATATCTGATACTATGTGAATTCTATATAAATAGTTGTTTGGCTGCATCATTTAGGTAATAATGACAAAAGTGTGCATTTTCAATATAGATACTGTATTTTTCTATATGTTTTCAATCTCAAATTGCTAGAATATTTAGATGAAGAACCAGAGGATACAGAGGTCAACTTCTGCACTGCTGTCTGTGAAATTTTACTTGCTGCTTTGTCCCACCATTTCTTTCTAAACAGCTGCAAAATGTGCTCATTTTTAAATGTATATAATTTGAGAGAGGGAATCATTTTGAATACATTTTCAGGGAAATAAATTACGAGTGGCTTTAAAGCTGTGGCAAAAATCAGGATGCTAGAAAGTAGAAATGGCTCGAGCTTGGGGAACACTATCTAATGCAATGTTTATTATTTATAGATGAAAACTCTGAGAACCTAAGTGACTGGTTCACAACCATACAACTAGTTAGCAGCAAAAATGATGACACATGTAACCTCTCAGTTCAGTGCTGTATTTCAGGACATAAAGAATATTATCTATTCATATATCAGAAGCTCTTCTCAAATGAAAAGCAAAATAATGAGCAAAACTGAGAAGCTCCTTGACCACTCAATTCCGTATAAGAACTCAGAAGCGTCAGCTGGTGCAGTATATACCTATAATCCCAGCAGTGAGGGAGGCTGATGCAGGAGGATCACAAACTCAAATCTCACTTAGTGATTTAGCAGGACTCTGTCTCAAAATAAAAATAAATAAATAAAAATAAAAAGGATTGGGATGTAGCTCAGTAGTAGAGTGCCTGTGGCTTTGTTCTTTACTACCACCACCACTGAAACAAAAAGCAAAAAATCAAACAAAAAACCCATAAAAACAAAACAAAACAAAACAAAACAAATAAATGAAATACAACACATCAAGAGAAATGGCCAGAAACTCTATGTCCTGGACTTGTTGTTTCTATTTGTGGGCCAATGAAATATCACCAAATCTCTTTGTACTTTATACAGCCATAAAATATCAAAGAAACAAATCCATCAAAACAGACAAAGAGATCCATCAATAAGAAGGAAGTAACAGTGCAAGTGATCTTATAGTATAGAATTTATTTTTTCCCTTCTGATCCTCAGATTACACTTTGAGCTTCTGAATAACTGAAAGAATGTATCCTTCCCTAAATTCCATCTCTTCTGTCCCTGAAGGATTTTCCTACTCTAATAGGAAGTGGGGTCCCAGGTTGAGGGCTGAGAACCATGGCAGATGTAAAATATACTTCTCACTGAAAGCAAGCATGGCAGCAGGAGGAGACCCTCTGGGTGATACTGAAGAGCAGATGAAAAAGTAAGCTGGGTGTCAAGCACTCTCTTTTTTCCCTTAGCAAAGAGAATTTAGTAGAAACTGCCTCCCCACTACACTGAGCCTCTACTATGCCTGCTACTGTGGAGGGGAGCTAGAGACATTGGGAGAAGAGCACAACATCAGTGTTGTAGAGGAGAGCATGGCGCATTCCTAATGACAGGACAGGGCCTTAGACATGCGTCACCAGTGATTCCATCACTGTATGCACAAATCTGTCACTGTGTAAACACAGTGACTCAATGTGGCCTCTTAAGGCAATCAAGAAATGCTGTAAATAAAAGATGTGTAAAGCTGCTGACTTAGGGTAAACTTTCATTTTATGAGCAGAAGGCACAAGCTCTAAAACATCAATTGACAAGAATAATGTAGTATAATAAATATATAAAGCAGTAACATAGCTGTTACCACCATATTGTGAACCATACGTGTTATACTCTTATACACACAACTGGCAGTGCAGTGGGTTTGTTGACATCAGTGTCACCAGGAATGTGTGAGTCATATGTTGTGCTGGGCCTGTGAAACGTCCATAGGCAACAGGAAATTTCAGCCTCATTGTGACCTTATAGGGCCACGTCAAGTGTATGATCCATCACTGATCCAAACATTGCTGTGCAGCACATGGGTGCATTTTCTTCTTTAAAAGACACACAGAGGCAAATAACTATAGTAACTACCTCATCTACTGTCATTTTTCACAGTGATTATGAAATGCACCCACAGGTCTCCTGGTGTGGGAACACAATGGACAGAAAGCCACTCCTGCTGTCCTCTTTGGGTCCACCACTGTATTTTTGCTGAGATCAGGCTTCCCATGGGATCCTGCAAACCAGAACCTGAGTATGATGGGAAAACACACTTATTCACATTTCTATGGGATCCTGAAAATCTCCAACAGACAGCTTCAACTCCTTGAGCTGTCAACATCTGGATGACATTGCTTTAGACTATACCGTGGTCTAGGGACCTTCTATCCCAAGCTCCTTCCTTTCCCCTCTAACCTGGTGAGTGTGAGACTCAGCATTCCCAGTGGAAGTCTCTCTTCCTTGCCTCCTAAATCTCTGCTTCATTTTTTAATAGATGACTCTCCTAGTAAATCTCTTGCATATCCAATTCCGTCTTGTTTTCTGGCTGTCACAGATCCTCAAATCATGCAATGGTGTTCCAAAAGTTCAACTACTACCAAACAGATAATTCTACGGGAGGTTTAAAATGAATAGCTAGCCAGGATTCAGATGTGCCCCATTGGTTATAATGGAACAGGAAAAAATGTTCTGTCAGCATTTTGTGTAAACTTATGACCACATTTAATCACCCAGAGTGTACCTTCACTGACTACCAGATGTGTCATTAACCATTTCTGAAAAAAGTGAAATAAAATCACCCAGCATGAGAACGCTGTAGAATAAGTCAATACTAACAGATGGTGTTTATTTTGTCACTGCTTGTGTTAAAAAATTACCACCTAGTCCCATCAAATCCATTTCTTTAAGGGGGAAGCTTTATGTAAAAACTGCTACAGAAAATGCAATATTTTATCAGCTGTCATTGAGTTCCTTAAAATATGAGCACTTGTTTTCATGGTTTTCAGTTTTCTAGGACATGGTGCAATACACAGGAGATGGGTTTGTATAAATCTGACACGATGGAGTATTTTGCCAGCAGCTCTGTCTTGCAACATGCAATCTGTTTTGTTTTCCAAACAAAGTTGGTACAAGAATTGGTTGGAACACAGGGGCTTTGAGGAGGAAGGCAGAGATTCCTCAGGTGAATGGTCTCTGCAGTGTGGTTTAGTCTACATGCCCTACAATCGGGGAGCACTGACATGCATTACTGCAGGCTCTTTTAGCTGGAATTCAATGGAGAATCATGAAAAAATTGATGCCATAGAACAGTGATGGTGAACCTTTCAGAGCTTTCAATGATATAAACAACCCGGTGCAGTGTACACACCACAGCTTTATCACCACTGCCACAGACGGATGCATCAAACCATGGATGAAAACTCTACCATTAGCAAGTGGGAAAGCTAGAAAACAATAAATGAGATGTGAGGACATCTGCATTTCAAAATGCACCTAATGAGAGGCACATATCAGAGTGGTGGGAGGAGCTGATTTTTGAGCCAGGCTGTTTGAGAACAAATTAGGACTCACTACTCTTAAAACCTTGCTTGATCTGTCTCTGCTTCTGTCTCTTCAAGAATCAGGAGTGATAATAGCAGGGTACTCAGTTCATGAAGGTGTAAATGTGCAGTGCCCTGGTTCAGAGTAAATGCTTTGTAAATATTAGCACTGCTTTAAGTTTTGTTACGTATTATTGTAGAATGAGCTGTGGAAATGTTTTTCTCACAATGTTCATAATGATTCTTGCTAAATGGTAAGATCGTAGGCAATTTTAAAGTGTTTCTTTTCACTGTTGGTTTATTTGTTTACTCTACTGTTTTGTTACACATATGAAAATGTACCACATAAAAAGAAGGGAGGGAAGATAAGGAAGATATGGTGATGTTCATCTGTAGTCCCAGCACTCTGGGCAGCTGAGGCAGGAGGATAGCAAGTTCAATTCAGCCTGGGCGACTTAGTGAGACCCTATCTCAAAATAAATATCTTTTAGAGGGGCTGGAGGTATAACTTAGTGAAAATGCCCTGGGTTCAATTCCTAACACAGAGCGAGAGACAGATTGAGAGAGATACTGACAGGGACAGAGAGAGAAAAAGAATGAGGAAGAACATGAGGAAGAGAAGAGAGAATGAGAAGGGGAAAGGCAGAGAGAAAGAGGAAAATGTGCTTCTACAAACACTGTGTAATTGGCTGGATAAAATGGCTTCATTTTTTCATGTTTTATGCTTTAAGTACCATGACCATTTAACATGTAAAAAATACCTCGACTAAAATGTCTGTGAATCTCAGCGCTTGTACAATAAGTTCAAAAAAATACCTGTCAGTCAATAGGAAATGGAACAAAGAGAAAACACCAACAGAACATGGAGAAATAGATCTTCTCTGATAAATAAATTGTTGGATGCATAGGCTTCCTGTTTCAGTGTTTAATTTTCCTTCAGTAAACAGTGGTCTCTGCAACCTTTTGCACATATATAATTTTACAATTTTACTGAGTAAATATACAGGATATATATATATATATATATTCTCCAAAATATATATATATTCTCCAAATATGCAAATAATTTAAGTGTGACATAGATGCTATTTTGATGTAAAATCAATAACCTAAAGAAATCAAACACCTTGTTTCTTGCCTCCCCCATATGCCCTGCAACACTTTTCCAAGGTAATCAGAAAACATCACATCTAGTCAATAACCAAACACTAACCAATCCAATTAAAGCAGAGCTATCCTTCCCCTGCTCTAGACACCTTTTAAATGTCACATACTGGACAATGTGCTTTAAAAATTTACACAAAAGATTTTTCCAAAAGTAGAAGTCTGGTGACAATGAATAGAAAGGAAAAAGAGGTGGTCGATACCAGCTAGGCCATGGTTTCTTTCTCCCTGGGATTTCAACAAGTAATTGTCAAATAGAAAGTAGAGCCCTTAAAACAGAAAGGGCATCTTCATGTTTTGAGGTGCCCTGCTTTTTACTGAGTCGTCAGCAGCTTTCATGGCTCTTGGCATCCCAGCAACAGTAAAGTGATACACTTGTCCTATTTTTTTTTAAATCAGAAACAGGTTGACCATCAAGAAAATTCCAGAACATTCTCTGAACATCATCTCTTTCCATGGGACTGACCTTGTAATACTGAATGAGGTTACCATAGAAACTCATCAGGCTCTACTTATGCTGAGACCTATCTGGCCTTTTCACTTTGTAAACATGTTTCCATTTTTAAAGCCTTTGCTGAATCAAAGTGACTGCTATGCCTACACTACCTGGAGAAAATAGGTCCTCCAAATAAACACACAGCAAACTTTGGGGCTGTGGAATAGATGCCAGAGAGGAAATGAATCTTAACAAATGTGTTACAGCTCCTTTAAACACTTAAGTCACAAAGACATGCGTCATTATTCACCCAAGATAGAAGAATTTTCCATCTCTAATCTAAAACATTAAAGGCAAGAAAAGCCATAGGCCCTACATAAAATGATCTTTTTGGTCATTAAGCAGGAATCTGTATTGCTTGGGCATTTTAAAAAACGGCTACCTTTCTTACATGGGTATAATCAAAGCCTCCTCATCAAGATGTCCTTTGCTGTAGGATGTGCAATGGGTAGATCTCGGCAAATCCTAAAATGAGAACAATAAATTCCAAATCTTATTATGTGGCATGCACTATTCTAAGTGCTTTAGTGCCATTTCTTTGTTAAACCATTGCATCAATCTTATGAGAGTAATACTTCTGTATTTCTATGCTACAGAAAAGGAAATTGTGGCTAAAAGATAGTAAGTGACTCGCTCAAGGTAACACCACTATTGGTCACAGGGATAGACTTGAACCTGTGTTATGTGGATTCACAAACTGATAACTACTTGCTTCCACATGCTGGTACCCATATGACCCTCTCCCTTATTATCCCCTCTACACCTGTACAAGACAAATGTGCTCTGTAGTTAGCAACAGGAACAGAGTTAAGCTCTTATTACCTATCATAAACTATTGGGTCTTATATTAGGTATATCATAGATACATGGTACAGTTTAATGTATGCTTCCCTCCAAAATTCTTGTTGCGATTTTATACCCAAGATGATGGTATTAAGAAGTGTGGCTTTTGGGAGATGAATAGGCTGTGAGGGCTTCGTCCTTATGACTGAGAGAAGTCATGTTGTATAAAGTTTTAAGGAGGCACTGAAGCCCAGTGTGCCCTTTTGTTCTTCCAGGTGAGGACACAGCACTTGTCCCCACTGGAGGATACAGTTGTAAGGGACCATCTTGGAAGCAGAATGGTCAAACCCTTAAGTGGATACCAGGACTTCCCAGAATCTTGATGTCTAACTTCCTGGCCTAAGAAATAAACTTCTGTTATGTATAAATTCTTAAGTATGTGAACTCTGGTTACAGTGTAACAAGCAGACTAAGCTACCTATGTATCATGAATTGCCTCAACTACACCTTTCTCTTGATGTTTAAAATAAAACATTTAGAAGATTTTGACCTAAAAACGTACTTTTGGTTTCACAATACTCCTGCAAACACAAGTGAGAAAAAGAAGCCTAATAAATATAAAGCAGTAGTGATGGTTCTCTGGGAAAGAATTACTGATCCAGCAGCGAACCAGAAGTACTAGCTACTGAGATCCTGTAAATACATGTCTTCTCAATAGCATCTGATCACCTAGGGGATTTCCTAGGAAAGAGCACAATTAATTGGAGAGGAAAAGAAGAGGAACATGAAAGTTAAGAGACTATCGCTTGACTTATTGATTAATTAATTGATGTAAGATGCAATGCATGGACCCTGAGTTTCATGTGTTTGGGGCATGAATACAGGAGAAAGACTTTACTTTGGCACAGGAGGTTGGCAGGTAGCAACTATGGGGTGTATGGAGATAAAAGGAAGAGACAGATTTTCATTTGCACAGGTGGTTTCATTTTCTCCTTTAAACTATACATTCGACTCACTTTTTTATATTCAGTATTCAGTGATACAAACATTACACAGTTCTCAAGTTGGTTTCTAAAGATGCTAAGTTCGACAGTAATGAGAGGATGGCTTCACTATTGAAGACTAACAATTCCACATGATAGCTTCAGAGTCTACATCTAAAGTGTCACTCTACCATCACAGAAGCCACCAAGACAATGTTGAGAACCAACTACAGTTTGCTGGTGTAGATCCCCTAATATCTTATATAGAGGCTCCAATCTGTTCTTTCTGATAATGAATCATGTGTTCCTGGGCTAATAGCTTTAGCTCAATATGGCACAATTCCTCTCATCTGCAATATAAAAATATTAAAACAATTGGGATAACAATTAATAGAACTTTAATGGATTACCCAAGAAAACATATGTGAAGATGACTCATTACAACAAGTTCTCAGTAAAGATGAGTACTCTTGTTAAGACAGTTACAACGATGCTACTATTATAAATGGGAAGAGGACTTATAGAAATGGAAGAAAGAAATGCAGCTTTTTGAAATAACACATTGAAGAGTTTATCCTCAAAACAAAATGCTGTCAATGACTTCTTTTGTTTTCTATCTAGAAAACGCAAAACAAAAGGTAAGAGTTTTGGATTTAGAAATCTTTCCTTTTGTCCTACCCAAGCTCAGATGAAGGGAAGAAAATTTGTCTATTGGTTGCTTGATGCCTTCTCTAAGTGCGGTTATTTATTTACCCCTTGGATACAATGTTAGGGTGTACCCTTGAGCATGGTGAGGCAGATACACACAAGTGCTAAGGCACAGAGAATGAACTGGGTTTCCAGAATGCAAAAGCCTCCTGCTCTCTCCCAATTCCAGACAAAGGCTACCCCTGTGCTCACCCACATGAGAACCGAGAGCCAGGCAGAGTCATTTGGAAAGAGCATCAACCAACTGGGACAGGTGGCCAAGGCTGAGACCATCTGTCTCACGCAGAAGCATTCAGTGGGTGTTAAAGACCTCATCAGAGATGCCTGGGTGTGCACTTTATGTTTTTCCTCATCAAAATAAATATGAGTGTTAGTCAGGATTCTTTTACCAAATTATGACTGGAGAAGAAGAAATGGCCCTGACAGTCCCTTGCCAGCTGCAGGAGTGTACCTCTGGTTTATCCCACTACCACCTCCACACGGAGTAGGCAATTTGTCTTTTGCAAAAGCTTGGGGAGCCAAAGGCAAGCACAATCACCAGCCAGCCACCCAAGAAACATTTCTTTTATCCAAGTACTACATGCATTTTTAATTGAAAAATACTTCCAATTACATTAGAATGATCATAAATAAGAGCACAATGTGTTAGAAAGTGAATCTGGCAGGCCATTCATAGATTTATTGTTATTAAAATTAGCATTATTATGATTCCATCAATTATTTCTACACTTTAGAACATTTTGTTTTCTTCCAAACCTCTTTGCATGGTTTTGTGAGTTTCATTATAATGTCAGGTGCTTCTTTCATAGGAACATAAATTTCACATCTGACAAATATGGTTTTCCATATCTCAGGAAACCATGCTATTTGGGGCACGGAGAAAGTGACAATGTTATTTCTAATGCTGGCTACATTTATTTTCTCACATAAACCCAATTATTAGCAGCTTTTGGGATTCTGTTACATTCAAGCAGATGTCTATATAACAATAATGACAATATTAGTTTTCAATGATAAGCATAATGGACATCATTCTCTTTCATATAAACAGCAGTCCTCTCCTAAGTTTAGTGATAGTTGCATCCAACAGGAAGTAGGATGACATCATGGAGATTATTTTTCTTTTGAACCACTAGGACAAAATAAGATAATATTATCAGCCAGAACTATATCTATTTTCCTGATTTCCATTTCTCTTGTACAACAAAAAAGAGAGACATGGTCTTGCCTAGCACAGTGCTCTCAAGAGAGGTAGGAAATGAATGTGTAGCTAAGCAAATGCACATGATTAACATTAACTCTTATGAAAGAAGTAGGTTTAGTTGCTGTTACTAGGATTCATTAATACAGAAGTCCATGGTAGCAGACATATCCAACATATTTAAAAGATACCATGTGTTTTAATGACAGTAGAATTTTGATACGTACAGTCATGTATCACATAATGATATTTGGATAACAATGAATTACATAGACAAATGCGGTACCACAGATTATAACAGAGCTGAAAAATTCCCATCCTCTGCTGACAGTGTAGACAGTGTTATATCATGGTTCAGTATATTACTTGTGTGTTTATGGTAATGCTGGTGCATCCTGTCAGTCATATAAAAGTATAGCAACACAATGTTTTACACTATATACTACTTTATGACCATAAAAGACTGCTACCACTTTTTAAAAATCCACAAAACTATACTTTTAAGATTATTTTGGAATGTACTCTATTTACAAAAACAGAAGTTTACTGTCAAACAGGAAAGCATGTGACACAGATGGCAGCTTCAATCAACAAGTATTTACTGTGTTTTTCTGATTTTATCAAGAAGCCAGCTGGGTGAGTGACCTAAACCGTCTATACTATGTATGGACCCCCTTTGATATCCAAACAGTGACCAAACCACCGAATGATACATTTCTCAGATTTACCTCAGGAAGCAACACACGATTGTGTATTTTTTAAAAAGTCAGTATAGGGAATTGGAAAGTTTTGAGTAAGTGATATTAGATATCATTTTCCTTGCTTTTGTTATTTGTTTTCCTACTCACAAAACAACAAGGTAAAACATAGATAACATTATTCTTTGTAGTGAAAGTTATGAACAAAGACGGATTACATTTTATTAAGTATCTAATATCATAAGCCTTGCTTTTAGATGCATTCTCGCCGCTCTCCTGATAATTCTACATATTTGCGATCTATAGGGCTGAAGGCATCTTTCATCTTTCGGTTGCTGAGCACTGGGGCGAGCACTCCCACTCCAGGGAGAGGTCCCCCAGTGAAACAGAATTGCACAGATGCAATTGACATCTGGGTCAGTTTTTGCATCAATCAATCAAGACCTGTGTTAATAAATAACTGGTTAACAAAAAATCTCACTCTACATGAGAAATATCAACATTATGAAGGAAGAGAAACACTCTCAGGGGAAAAGATTTGCCAGAATCCAACAAGAAGACTTTATCCAAATTGTTGAAAATTGTTAAACACAGAAAAATATGAGTATTGCATCAGTAAAGACAAAGTCCTATAAAAAAGTATTCTGTCCTTGTGTGTGCTCTCTCTTTCAAAACGCAGTCTCACGAGAAAAGGGCTGAGTGACACAAGAAACATGGCTGAAGAGTGAATGCATGATTTAGAGGTAAAGTCTACAGAATTACTAGCACATACAACAAAATAGCAAAATGAGAATGGAGTAATCCTATAGGTTTAGTGGTGGTAGAATAAAGTCTGATCTCTTTGGAGATGGAATGTGGCTATACAAGTGCATATTTGTATATATTATATACATAGTCATACATAAACAGGTATCTATGATTATAACAGACACATGTATGCAAACACACAAATAGTTAAAATGTGAATAGATATGCCTATACATACTTTTAATATGTATTTGTTTATATCAGGAAGGTTAATTCTAAGTATCTAATCTACAGACATTAAATATATCTACAAAAATATCCATTTTTGCATTGTTTATGGTATTCAGTAAAAGAAATATAATGCAAGTGCCTACCGGTAGGGGAATAACTCATTGTACTTCTAGAATAAGCTATAGATGTTATATGAGCTCTGGTAGAAATTCTAAATGGAAAATTACTCATGATATGCTATTTAGAAAAAGGAAATTGTACAACTATATATACTACCAAGGTATCCTTTTGTTAAAAAAAGAAGAAAAGAAAAAGTTACTCTTGCACACATGTATGTGTTAGCATAAATGCTAGGGAAATTCTGACATAATTGAAACAACACTACTAGAAGTATAGTATGAAACATAGAAGTTATAAGAGCTATAAAACAATTCACAAACATATAATTATACAGCAACAACTCTTTTTTTAGTCAGCATTTGTGTACACAAACAATGAAAGAAATGAGAAGGAAATGGTGAAAATAATGCCATCCACAGTAGCTTCAAAATAAATGGAATATCTAGGAATTAACCTAAGCAAAGAAGTAAAAGATCTCTACAAAGAAAACTACAGTATGTTGAGCAAGGAGATTGAAGAGGACATCAGAAAAATAAAGATGTTCCCTAGTCCTGGACAGGCAGAACCAATATAGTCACACTGGTCATACTTTCAAAACCATTATTTATATTCAATGCAGTCCCAATCAAAATACTAACAGCATATGTTGCAGATCTAGAGATAAATATCCTAAAATTCATATGGAACCAGGAGAGACCTAGAATAGCAAAGGTAATTTTGAGCAATAAGAGCAAAGCAGGTGGGCAGCCCAGCAATACCTGACTTCATGCTATACTACAAAGCAATAGTGATAAACATGGCACAGTACTGGAACAAAAACAGACACATAATGCAGAGAAATAGACTTGAGAATACAGAAGCCTCAACAGAGATTTTCGACTATCTGATCTTTGGCAAAAGGGCCAAAGCATATGTTGGAGGAGAGACAGCCTATTCAACAAGTTGTGCTGGGAAAACTGGTTATCTGTTTGCAGAAGAATGAAACTGGATCTTTACTTCTCACCATACTAAACTGAAATCAAAATGGATCAAAGAGCTAAACATTAAAACAGAAACATTAAATAAGTAAAACGCTTGAAGACAGAGGTGTAAGAAAGGATTTTCTAAACAGAACCCCAGTCGCATAAGAAATATCAGCCAAAAAATCAACAAGTGCGATTATATCAGACTAAAAAGCTCCTGTAACCAAAAGAATCGACCAGTAGAATGAAGAGACAATCTACAGAATGTGAAAACTTTTTGCCAGCTACTTCTCAGACAGTGGACTCATACCTAAAATATACAAAGAACTCAAAAAATTAAACCACTTAAAATTAAGGACCCAGTCATGAAATGAACAAAAGAAATAAACAGACACTCCCCAGAGAAAGAAATACAAATAGTCAACAGATTCGTGAAAAAATGTCTAACATTTCTGCATTAGAGAAACACAAATGAAAACAGCCTTAAGATTCCATCTTCCTGTGGAAAGAATGACAATCCCTAGGAAATCAAACCACCAAAGTGTTTGGCTGTGGTGGGACAGGAAGCCTCCTGTATTGTTGGCAAAAATGTAAACTAGTATAAGCAGTATGGAAATCAGTATGGAGATTTGCCAAAGAACTGAAATTAGAAATTCCATATGACCCAGCTATCCTCCTGCTAGGTATCACCCCCCAAAGAGTTTAAGTCATCATACTACAGTAATAGTTTCATACCAATCTTTATAGCAGCACAATTCATAATAGCTGAATCCTAGAAATAGCCTATATGTCCATCAACAGATGACTTAATAAAGAAAATGTGGTATCTATATATAATGAAATACTACTCAGCTATGAAGAATGACAGATTTGGCACAATGTAGGAAAATGGATGCACTTGGAAAATATGTTGAGTGAAGTAAATGAGACACACATGCTTGAATACCATGTGGTAACTTTCATTTGAGTGAGGCAAAGTACAAGCGAAGAAATTGATAAAAGATGGATGGAAAGAGACAGAGAGATGGATTTCTTGGAAGAGAGAAGTGTCCAAGGTAACAAGCGTTAAGGGTGAGGAGGAGGGGAGGAGAAAATAAGAATAAAGATGTGCTATGTACAAGAACCTGATAATCTCAATTAATGTAAGCACTATATGCTATAGCATGATCTAGGAAAAATAAAATCAACAAATATGAAAAAGGGAATGGGGAAACCCAAGGGCAGGGGCAGGCAAAGGGATTTTTAAAAAAGAAATCATTTGTAATATATACAGACAACCACTCCCAAGATGACTGTAAACTGCAGGAATTGCAAACATGTACTAGTATAAAATAAAAACAAACAAAATAACTCAAAGATATTTTACAATATAGAATCAATCAAGACAAGCTCTTTCTTTAAGGAAGAAGGTGATGGAACTATGGAATGTTTTGAAAGAGATAAGTCACATTTACTTTTATTACAGTACATTATTTCAGTTCTAGTTTATTGTTTTCATTAATCTCTTCATGTGACTACTTTATGAATTAGTCACGGGTATATACAGGAAAAAGCAAAGCACACACAGGTTTTGGTTCAGTGTTAGTCACGGTTTCAGGCAGCCACTAGGAGTTCTGGGACATAACCCTGAAACTAAAGGGCGCAACTGTACTTTGCGTCTCCACTCTTACATGCTAGTATGGACTGCCATTATTTCTCATCTAGCCAACAGCTACATGTCCTCATCTAAGTTCTCCCTAGTTCTGATGTCTACATCTTGGGTCAACTAAACTTTGCAGGCTGTGCATCAATCCAAGTCACTTCTTGCTCAAGTTTTTATCTCTGTCCTTGACACCAGCCTGACTGCAACACAGAGGACTTTCCAGTAGATCACCATTCCTAACCACATGTCCCTCTCTAAGCTCATAACGCTAGGTTTTTAAACCTGTACTATTTCATTTGCCCAAACTGTTAAGAGGCCTCTTAGCCTGGTAACCTATCCATTACTTCGTTCTCAGGGAGTCTCTGTCTTTTTCCTTGTTTTAATCTACTCGGAATTAAGGCATCCCATATCTTCTGCAAAATGTCTTAATTTGTGCTTCTTTGCTCAGTAAGCCTGAAGTTTGCAGATGGATCCTCTCTTTTCTTGCAAACCATCTTGGTTGTCCAGTACTATATATAGCATAAAATAAGCTCAACATTGGTTGGCAGACCAGTGATTACATAATTCCGTGGCTGTGCCAGGAGAGGACTGAGGAAGCAAGGCCACTCTAGCCGGAGGTTACTTTCTCCAAAGCCTGTGTTTTAAAGAATGAGAAGGAAAAGCAAAAGTGAAAGCAGAGACAGACTGGTGACACCTTAGCAGGTGGTTATAAAAAGGATGCTCCTTTAACAATCAGAGCTGCCATCATGATGAAATACAAGTCATAATCACTATTCATTCTAGAGAAAGCACCCAGCCTAACCCAGGTGACCACTGCAAAAAGGGTTCAGCTTTCTTTTTGTAAAGATAGGGAAGGACAGAAACTTCACTTTAAATTCTTCATCAATATCATCAAGCTCTTCCTGCAGAATATTGATCCGGAATAGAAATGCAGAAGGCTTAAAATGTCAGAGAATATCAATTTCTAATAACACATTTTAAGAAAGCAGCTTAAGAAATTAGTTTCTAAGTCTTCCTTATTAAATTATCCTTCCTAAAACAAAGATTTGCATGCAGCAGCCATAGGAAAACCGGTTAGGAGTTGAACTATGAATATAATGTGCTGAAATCAATCACGACCATATACCCCTTCATTTAACTAAATCTAATTACTCCTAATTTAAACTGAGTAACAGTAATGTACATCTTTTCAAAATGTACATCCATAGTATGTGCTGACAACGTACAAATTCACATAGATTCCTAAAATGAGAAAATGCTTTTATTTAACAGTCTGAGCTTTGAGATTTAATAAATTACTTTATTTTTATCACTTGGATTTCACCATATAAATGTGAAAAAATGAAAATCTTATAGCAATCCAGTTTAACATAGTATTAATGCTATTTTTTCTTGGATAGAGTTTTGAAGACTGTATAAACAGATGATAACAGGGTAAATCGCATTTTAAAGTTAGAGAGAAGTCAGAAAGTCGTGTGGCAGCTGATATGAAATTATAGGTACTTCATCAAAACCCAGCCAGCCACAACTACCTCATAACTCATGCTTAGAGCTTCCTAATGTGATTAGATTTTGAAGAGGGTGCATTTGTGCTTTGGTTTTCTTTTAATCACTTTATGCTCAGCTTGGCTTCCAACTGGCTGTTGATTGACTTCAGTCATCATGGCGAGAATAAAGAGATCGTCAACTTTGCTGAAGAAAAGTTATTAAATTTTAGTTTTCCTAAAGGGAAACATTCTCTGCAAGAGTAATTGAAAAAAATAAAATCTTTATTGACATTCTTTGAGGGAAAATACAATATTCAGCATTTAGGCTGAAGCTAGATAGGTAAAGGAAATACAGATTTGAAGCAATTATACCGACAAAGTCAGCCCAGAAAATTGGCTAGGAGAGAGGGCATCTTGTCTGCTGCTATTCTGGTCTGATTGGCAGCAATGGGTTCTTCCTTCTTTACCTTCACTCACATACTCATTCCACATGCATTTATGGGATGCCTAAACATGTAATTTATCTTTTTCCTCAAATGAAATGCAGTGTATTGGGTGCTTGGGGCTGGAACCAAAGATTAATAAACAAATAGTTGAAGGTACAGAGTGCCCTAAGCGAAATGCAGGTAGCTGTGAGAACAGAGAAGACAGAAAAGAGAGAATTTCCATGTAGAATTTACTTACTAGCTATTTTTACCAGGCTCTAGGCACTGTCCTATTGGCATCAAAGAAACTAGTCCCTTCATTGAGTATATAGGACTCTTTTTCATGGCTTGCAAGGTAGGCTGAATCTGCTATATCTGATAACAACAAATGATTAATCTCTAGCTTTTTAAAACATTTACTTATCCCTGGTAAGAAAGAGAACATATGTTTATTTTAGAGCACCTAGAAAACACGTCATAAAAATTATAAAAATAAAATACAAAAATTATTTAAAACACCATTGTCTGCTGCTGTTCATAATTTTACTCCTGAGACTTCTAATATTTTTGTCTGAAAAACCTATATTTGTGCATAACAAAAACAGTCCTGCATATACTACCTTGTGATATCTCATTTAAAGATTTTTAATATGCCATGATTATTCATCTCTGTAATGATTTTCTGTATCACCATTTTAGCAGTAATATTTTATGGAAGTAAATTCTTAATCATTCTTCAAATTTAAAACCTTAAGGCTACAACACTGTTTATACTATAGAACTGAAAAAAGTTTAAGTCTTTATCAATAAACAATTGGTTAAACTCTTTTCACTTCTATATTATAAACAACGTTGTAGCCTTAATGTTTTAAATTTGAGGAAAGATTAATAATTAATAACCACATTTGATTCAAATTTATCTGAAGATTTTTAATGTTATCAATGAAGAGATATATGGTATTTTATTTAGTTATTATTATGCTTCGATCACAGTCTGGAATATATAGCTTCTCAGAACATTTGGAGCTACCTGTTAAGCTTTCTATTAGAACAATAGAACAAATTGTTCCATTTAAGAACAATAATGTTCTGAGAGGTAAATAGGGGTCAGAAAAACAAAACATGGATATGGTTAATACGCAAAATACATGTGATCAATAACTACAGATTTTGTCTAAGAAGAATAAAGTTTAGCTTTGATTTGCTTACCAATCAAACAGAAACAAAAAATAGTATCATTCTTGTGAATAATAATGTCTGGAAAAAATTAAGAAACCATATACGTATATACTAAATCATAAAAATATTTTCTTGCAGCTCTTATGGAAAGTATTCTCCATATAGTGTAACAGAAGGTATGGTATAACAAATTACATACCTAATAACCTCATTGAAAGAAATACAATTATTTATTTTATGGACCTGTTTGGTAAAGTTTTGCTCATCAGTGAGAATAATTAAAATATATCGAGAGAATCATTTCAGGTGACATTATTCCCCTGATGTAACTGGCAACACTAAATGCAGTTTCAAAAGGGTTAGGCACGAAGGAGATGCAGTGACATTCCTCTGTCCTCTGCATTGAAAGCCAGGAGGAAGAACAGAACACGGAGAGGAAGGTCACTGACCACCAAGTGCCCTTACTGTACAACATGCATACATTTAGTTGAGAGAATTACTTGCAGACATCAGCTGATTCTAGGAGGTCATTTTCAGGTGCTCTACTGTCACATGGTTTAATTAGTTTGACTTTTCCTTGATTTACAAAAAAAAAAAAAAACCCAAGGTCCAGAAAAATCAACTTTTTCAACTGCACTCGAGGAGCAAGGGAAATGCATGTTTAATTGCACCAAGTATGGATGCAGCACAGGATACACTGTTAAGGACATAATACTTATGAGCTACCAACAAAGGACGAAAATACAACTAAGAAAATGCAGCTAGTGATTGTGCATGCAAACTGTCATCTCAGCGCTCCCTTGGAAGCTTCTAAAATGGAATGATTTGCCACTTTTCCAAGAGGCCTTCTTTGACCGATATCTCTCCACCATGATTACTCTCCCAAGCAGACAAAAATGTATACACTCTATGAGTGACAGAACAGTTTCATACTTGTCATAGTGCTTTGTATACCTTCTCAAATCCACTTATTGGTCTGTCAGAATGCTCACCAGGATGGGAGTTAGAAATGCATGTAAAGAAGAAGTATAATGAGTTTTCCCCTTTTTCATCTACACTGCATATTCCCAAATAAACCAGGAACCATGTCATATATTTTTTATTTCTGAAGGTTGATTTATGGGATATTGCTTTAGCACTGGGCAAAGAAGAATGAGGAAAGAAGGGAGCTACTGAAGGACAGAATGATGTGAACTTTCAAAGAAAAATAACTGAATTTTTAAAAAGGGCTGCACTATGAATCAAAGAGAGCACGACTGGAAAAATATAAAGAAATGAAAATTAATAGAATAGAACTACCTCTAACGTGGCAATAACTATGCCATTCATATTGTGGAAAAATTGACCTTATGTCACATGAATGTACTGTGTAAACACATATAATGAGAGGTTAAAATGATGTACCAGGGTTTAAGGGTATTTTTAAAAACCTGGCTCCATGAATGGACTTGCGACTTTGCCTATCTGTATCAATGGCGAGTCTTTGTCAAGAATGATAGAGTTAGTGCATACTCCCAAGGTTTTAAAGGTCTATTTAGTCTCTGATATTCTCTGTTACTCAGTTGACCAAAGCAGTATGGGATGATGGGGCAAGGTAAAGGGAAGTAAAGTTTCTATAATGCTATTATTGGGGTACAACACATTTTAGATACACTTTATTTAAAAATATGACTCTCAGAGTTAACTTAATTATCACTGTTTACTGAATATTAGACATAAGCCAAATCTCACTTGTTATCTTAGAGCTAAGCATTATTATTGTTGGAATTTCTTTGATGTAAACACACAGTTCCTGAAATAAGCCACAAAATTCTGAGTAGCAGGGCTGGAATTCTAACCCTCTCAACCCACTTATGAGTACAAGACTGTTGCTCATACAAAATCAATAAACTTTATGGTCAGTAAAATGGCCTAAGATGCTGTAAACATGAGCTGTCTCCCAGTGACCCCTGGGATGCCTTGATTAAAGAAGGGCAGTCCTGGTGACACTTGAACACAGTAAGCAGTTTTAACACTCAGCCCTGGCCCTCCAAGGTGCATATCAGCCACATGGGGAGAAGAGACGACGTGGGTATACACAATTTTAGAGAGCCAAAGATTGTTAGTGGAAAGCCAGGATCACTGTTGTATGTGCATAGATTGCTTTCTCTGTTGCCATGAGGCTTATATGGCAATTTACTGTCCAATTCTATATTCTTGGGTATATGTGAATACCACCAAGAATGCAAACATCTTTGCATATCACACCAAACAACAGGAAACAAGATGCCTTATCTTTCCAATTCAAAAGAGGCACAGGTCATTAATAAACCATGCCAATCTCATTAGACTGCAACATTGTTTTAAAAAATCTCATTATATCATATTGGCATTGGGCTTACTTGATATTTTCAGAGAGCTTATGTCTTACTGGGTTGATGCATTACCATTTTTTCCCAAGCATTTATTGGATAACACATCAGTTTGATACAATGGGTATTCAAAGTTGAAGATTTGCATCTGTGCATTTGTTTTGTGAAACAGTAGGATAGAGAAAGCAAATGTGAGGAATGCAAATTCGCTGATGTCTGGGGCTAAAGCTTAAACAGAGAACAACAACATAAAGATTGTGGTGTTGTGACAGGAAGACATTTATAAAAGTTTCAGTGCTGGCAATGTGGCCAGTAGTACACAAACACAATGTAAATTCTGGATTTAGAAAGATTACCTTTCTGTTAAATGATGGTCCTCTGATAAAAGTCCAGATAGAGTTACTTCTGCACCTGCATGCATCAGTGCTACCAAAACCTCTAGGGTACTACTAAGCCATTGCATGTATATTTCATTAACCCATCCCAAGATGTGGAGTCATTCCCGCATTTTACAGGAGAGGAAAGTAAGGTATTCAGATACAATACACCTTGTTCAACCTCAATTTATAACAAGCGGTAGCTTGGTTTCATTTTTTAACACCTTTCTGAAAATCACTATTTTCCCACCCTGAAATTCTGATTTTCAAATAAATGTTTGAGGTGGTCAGTTTTGCACATCTGCTTCCATGGGAAAGGTTTGAATGTGCTGTGGGAATCAGCAGTAGGTGTCAGGATTTGACTTGCGTATACACTTTTTCACAGGAATAAACATCTGGGGGCACCAAAACGGTGGTGAAGACCCAAAGGATAAACGCTGAAAGATGGCCAGGCAGAACAAAGGTGATGGCATTACTGAATAATCAGTTTTTGACCCCAGGTGACCTGACCTGAATAATCCTGGAAATTCATTTGTCTCCCTCCAAAGGGCAGCTGAGTTGACTAAATAGGCTGCTAGGAGGTCAAGCAACTTCAGTGGAGTGACCAGAGGCTCAGACATTCAATGTCAATACCCACACTGCTACACACCCTAGAGTTTAGTCCTCTTTTAAAGAGAATGTAATAGAGAAATTCTAGTCAGCAATACGTTTGCTTTTTCAAGAGTCTAATGACATCATTATAGAACACTCTAACTTAGCTGTGTGGATACAATGTCATTAGTGCCCCTGGGGTTCAGCTCAGGCTATCTCAGTTATTCTCCACAGCCTCTTGCCATGTTGCATCCTCTCCCATATGTTGGAAAAATGAGAGCTTTTATAGACACAAAAGGGTCTGCGATAGCCCCAAGAGCACACAATATTATTTTATTCATTAGTTGTCAAGTGCCTGCAGGGTTCAAACAGACAGGTCAGCAGAAGGGTATATATAATATGAATTGTTCTACACTCCAAAAAATAAGGCATTTGCGGGAAGGTGTCCCTAGGATTCAGATTTAATAGAAACTACCGATTCAATTGAGGTCTCTCAACTTTACTCCTTTTCTGAGACCCCAAGTCTGAGAGTCAGTATTTGAACTGTTATTTGGGTTTTCTTTGCAGTGACTGAATATTATTTCCTAATGTTCCCACAATCATCTTCTATACTAAACCCCAAAGCTTGTCCACCACACTCATGCCAGCAAGCAAAAGTATTTGACATATAGGGTGTGCAGTAGATCTCAACATATCATAGGTCAAAGCACAAATCCAAGGGGCTTGGCAGAAGTCAGCGATATCTCAGCGGTTTTCCTCAGTGGACAACCACGAAGATGATCATCCCCTTTACTGGTGGTGAGCACATTTGCTTTGACATGTTAAATGAAAGCATTAGTAGAAATCCTTTTTTATTCCAACATTAGAATAATTTCATTATGTTTTCTGATTATTAAAATAGTATGGATACATGGCAAAAATTTGAAAAGAATTAGCAAAAAATAAAAAGTAGATGCTTTGCATCATCCAACACATAAAACATACATTATGATAAAATATAATTTAAATTGCTTTGTATAGTTTAATCACATGTATATTTATAGAGATGGTCCTACAATTACTGGCACATCTTACACATTGGAAATGCTGTTATAAAACATAATAAACATCATTGGTTAATGTTTTTTGTAGAAGGTTTTAATGACTGCACCATCTTTTAGCGTTCTGTGTGTGCATCGGGGGTGTATGTGTGTGGCATGGATCCTCTTATTACATAAGAGGCAAATCATCCCATTCTTTGTCTTGTTTTGTCTATGGGAGAAAGAACTAATTTTGTGTTTTCAATACGTTTCCATAGAAAAGTTTCTTTTTGTTTCAGTAATTTGTCACACCATTATTCTTATTATTTTACCCTTGAGCCAAGAGTGGGTCTAGTGTTATTTTCTGAGAGGAATAAATGCCAGTGCATACACTTGTTTTTCACACCCATGAAGGTAAATTTTCATTCAAGAATCAAATATATGAGTGCCCAGCTTTGATTTTCAGATCCTCCATACTCCCTTTCAATACCTAACAGAGCCTTTCTTTGGAAAGCATAGTCTACGATGAGCAGACTCTCGGCTTCTACCAAGAGGCTCCCTGAGAGAAATGATGGGTTGGAAAGGTTGCCTGTGTGTTGCATGACCCATTCACCCCTCCAGTACTTGATGCTAGATCACCACAAGGACACATCCTTGGATCTCATTTTATGTCAAATCAATTTACCTTGAACTTCTTAATTCAAAGCAAATGTATATACATGCACATATATATATTCAAACATGACTTAAAATTTAATAATACTCTGCTTTCTTATTTTTTAGAAGTGTCCTTCTTTTGTTGATGATCTGATATGCCAAGTTGTATAGTCTTTGAATGGTTTATCCAAACCAGATTTACTAAAAATCAAATCCATTATTTTGTCATATGATTTTACACATTGCAAGATTTTTGGAGAATGTATATATTACATTAGAACAGTAATGTAAGCACTCTTTTGAAAGATGTGTTAACTCATGAAGTGATGCAATAATGATTTTAATCTCAGCACACTACAAAGTGAGCCAAAAATTTATATCTGTAGAACTGATATATTATAAACAGAGTGTATAGTGCAATAGTTGTGTATAATTTTTAGGGAAATTTTTGTGGGCATTCTGCCTGTGAAATTTCTGGGGTTCTGTCTACAGTTCTAAACTTGACTTATACACAATATGCATAGATTACAGAGATTCTATAATTAACCCAATAAATGGATTTTTTATAAAGATAATGGATAAATGTATATTTGTTCATATAATAATTATTTGTCTTAGTCTAGTTCCAGGGTTCTTAAGTCTAATTGGATGTTAAGATCACTGGGAGTACTTTAAAAATACACACCACCTGCCCTTCACCCTCAGCCAGTGATGAGGAAGCTTTGGAGAGGACACAACCTGTGCAATTCTGGAAAATTCTCCAGACAATTTGAACTTTAGCTGGCCTTGAGGGAAATTTCCAACTATCGGGTTATAACATTCCCTTGGTGATATAATGAAATGAGTAACTGAATTTAATTTGTTTTATGACTGTACTAATAAACAGGATTGGACAACAAAGCAGTCTCAAAATAAATTTCATTTTAATTTATATTGTCTTTTTTTTTTTTCTAAGAGTACTATTGGTCAAAGCAGAACAGTGAGCCAGAATACGTGATGTGAGACCAAATCATCTTGGGATTGCCTTGCTTCTCCACTCTGTCAACCACCAGGCTAAAGGTTTAATTCAGAGGGCAGAAGGAAGAAAAAAAGTTCGAATATGCTATTTATTGTCACATTAGAATAGTATGGAGAAGCAAATAAGAAATTCTTTTTGATGAATTTGGTGACAGGAAACTTCACAAACCTACATCCTTGAAAGAGGATCAGGTTTCCCATCTGCTGCAGTGACAGACAAAATTTCTGAGGGACTGTGATGGCTTGGAGGACAGCAATGGAGATACTGTAGATAGAGAAGGAAAAATGGAGATACTGTAGAGAAGGAACACCAAACAGACCCTTTAAAGACTTCCCTTAAACACAGTTCCCAACAGGGACCTGAGATCATTGGCCATAATCTAGAGGTGAGACAGGAGCATGTGAAAGGAAACACCTTCCAAGGAAGGAAGGGATGGAAGGTAGAAGGTGGCTTTCCTGTAAATATGCATGCAACTGTGCAATGCTGCGTTGTCTGCCTGCAGGGCTGACTCGGGTAGCAACACTCGTTCCGATTAGAATGATCAAGTCTGTGAATGAGTTCTCACACGGATCTCTCAATACACAGGTCTCTGGTACGACAGTAATAGAAAGAAGAATGAAAACAAAGTGCTAGCCAAAAGAATAAAATTCACAAAACGAAACAAAAAGGACAGGTTGTGGATATACCTTCGCTGACACTGGATCACTTTGCCCTTTCTCATGTGTATATGTTTAGTAAAATTGCACAGCTCCCTTTGTCCTTATCTCAGGCCACCTTGGGAGTTTTGATGCTTAAAATTACAAAGAGGACAGAGAAGGATCGCAAAGTGTTCCCTCTTGGATATACTGCCATCCATCTTTTTGATGTGAAACATCTAAAACCAAATTCTCAAAAATAATTTTCCACTGAGCATTTATTCAGAGCTCTGTTTCTCTGGTGATTCTTAACAAAGGTTTTGTTGCCTGTGCCCAGAGGAAAGACTAATTTAAATGTAGAAAGAGACACTTAAAAAATAATGTCATCTGTTGGCAAAATCTCTGAGGGTATTACCTTCCTTTCACGCATGCAGGGAGCTCAACCTGATTGCATTTAGGGTTATCTTTAGCAGCTCTATTCTGAATCAAAACATTCTCATGAGGACTATTGTTCTAACTAATCTACTTATTAAGCTTTTCTTCAGTTTTAATAGTCTTTTATTAAAAAAAACTCAAAGGGGACAGCTATGGATTTTGCAATTATTAGCAAGGAAAGAGCAGTTTATGACCTAAACCACTGATTTTTCTAAGAATGTTCATTTTTTCAAAGCAATCCTTTAAACCATTACACTAAATTAAAGGCAGTCCTTCCCCCACCCACCACTCTGGTCTCTGTCCCCAACAAAGTACAACCAGCGGGAAGCCGACTATCCTCCCCTTTGGATTTGGCAGGTGAGATGTGAGACTGTAATATAAAGGAAGGAGATGGAGTGGCAGAGGGTGGCATTTAAGAAAAAAAATCACACTACACAATATTTGTGAGTAGGATGTTCAAAGCTCTGTTTAAACCAATCCTTTGTACCACTGAATACAACCGTGTGACTCTGCTTTTCTTTATGCTTCCTCTGCCTTCCCTGTCTTCAGGGAAGAGAACAATCATTCTGATTAGGTCTTCTCTTCTTTCTGTGTTGCTTTTGTCGGGCAAAAGCTGTTCACATATTTCTTTTGACTGAAAGCTATATTCACTCAACCAACTAAATGAAAATTTTCCAAGTTTTTATTTGTTATTAAGGCATTTCCCCTTCAATATACAAACAGTATACTCCTTGTAAACTAATAAACTCTTTATCCCACATCTAAACACAGGACCCATCATACATCTGAACACAAACAAAACACAAAATGATAGAGAAATATATGATACACCATACATAGCATCCACAAAAATGCTGAGAAACATAACCCTACGAAAGTCATATTGGACATCCTGGAAGCATGTCTGCTCTTATAATTTTTAAAATTCACCTGGGACTTTCCAATGGGAGGGAGAAGCTTATAATTCTGTTACCCAGATGCTTAGTTAAAATGCAGCACCATAGGCTGCTAATTCATTCCTTGACTCCCAAGGAATTATTTCATACTTTTGGCCTTTACTACCTGAAGTCAATGTTTCTACATCATTCTCACTTAAGGACTGTTAGTATCATCTAAAATGAAAATGACAATTAAACCTCCCTCTGCATTGGCAAATTTTTCCTAAAGCACCAGGAATGCTCTAGAGACCCACACCTGCATTACAGTGCATGAAGGATACTAAAATTTATATTCATGCAAATGGGAGTGAGTCAAGGAATAGAAGCACTCAGTACTGGAGGAATATTTCTGAAATATATTAAACACCATAGTCATGTTAATGAAATCCTCATAAGAGACGTGAGGGTTAAGGAAAAAAAAAGCAAGTCTTGGTATCACAAAGTAACTCCATTAAACAAGGATTTGATGTTTTACACAACATTTCATAAAGGGGTCTTCAGGAAGTTGAGGAAGACTCACTTCAATGACTTTGAACTGGCATCCTTAAATAAACCAAGTTGCCCCAGGAAGGACTGTAGAGTGTCAACATTTGGCCTACTCAGGGAGTTGAGAAGGATTTTCAAAGGCAAGGAAACCAGATTATATTTTCTTTGTTGGAGCCTTTATTACAAAAATTGTGCGACCAAAGAGCCAATGAAAGAATTTTTCTTGCAATACAAGGTCAATATATTTTTTGATTTGCATGAAGAAATAAACTTCAAAATGGGGGTGCCCCTTGCTGTTTTTTCTTTAGATAGAAGGCTGCTGGCCACATGTGAAGTTTTTAGATGGCGAAACTGAGACATGTAGGGATTTCATATGAATTTGCAGGCTTTGTGATCTTGAACATGCAGTAGAAGGTGGTTAACACGTAATACCCTTATTCTACTCAGGCAGCAGGAAATCGTTGGTAAGAAGTGGGATAAACGCTGTCTAAAGAACAGGAGTGAATATTAAAGAATCATACTGTCTCCTCTCAGCTGTCCATGGCAGATTCTCTTGTTTGCCTACTCAAAATCCAGTAGCTATTTTTCCAAGCCCTTCTTTCATAACCAAATCTCACTTTTATTCATATTAATAGGTGCTCAGAGGTGGTATGTGCCACCTATACCTGGATGATGACTTAAGGTTTGTGTAATTAACTGTTGATGCTATGCATTTGCTTGACTGGTAAATGGGTGTGCTTAACAACTGTCTAAAGAAACATGAGGGAAATAGACTGCGTGATCCTAAAACCACTGAGACGCCCAAGGTGACCCTTTCCCAAGCTTGTGCTCCCTGGTTTCTATGCTGGCATGGGAGATGAATGTGTGTGAAGGCGAAGCTGCCTGATGTGACTCCGTGAGCATATCTGCCTGACTCCAAGACCTTGTTAAATCACTGACTCAATACAGAAAGAGTCACTTCTCCAGACCTAGTCACCATACTTTTAAGTCAGTAGTAACAGTTCAGTGTCTGGTTATCTTTGCGAGTGAAGAAAACTGTAAGGATATATCCTTCCTGGGTCAACTTTTCTCCCCTGAAGCACCCTGTGAATTTACAGAAGACCTGTATAGAGTGGTAACTTCATACTCATATTCTAAGGGTTCTAGGAGGCCCAAAGAGTATCCAAAATAAGAAGCACCAAGCAAACTATTTAGGCAGGTCGGGTACTGAGACACAAGGCAATCGGCACTGACAAGTTGTGCTTTGTGCTTGAAGTACCATACAAATGACAACAAGTAACGGGACAAAATTTTCACATCAAAATGTATACCAAATCTGATGAGTTTCAAAGTAGTTGAGTACCAGGGTGTGGCTGTATTCTTAAAAGCTCATTACATCCGAGTGCTTTACAATATTTATTTGGACCTAGTATGTAGAGTAATTTGCACAGTTTGCCTTGCAATTGTCCTAGTTTTAGCGCTAAATGTCTCAGGAATCCTTAGAGTCTCAGGCAAATCAAGATAGAAAGTCCCACATATGGAATTTACCACCAGATTAAGAAATTATCTAGATACTTTGATGCTTCTCTCTGAAATATATAGGCATACAAAATACAAGAAGAATTAAGATTGAATTGAAGATAATATCTTTGACTATCCACCTTTTAGATATATAGGGAAGGAGACCTCAGACAATTCTTGAAAAGCAACCTAGTATAAGTTTGCATTAGGATAACTGTTAGGAAAAGCTAACAGCTTATACATTGTCCAAAAAGATAAGCCAGATACTCTCTATACTCTACTTGTACTACTTTAATATTTTTCAATAGTATTTAGCATTGGCGATGCACACAATAGTATTTAGTATTTAGCATTTAGCATTGGCGATGCACACAATATATTATGTGCATTACAATGATATGTATATTATACAATAATTTCATGTTTTATTTTCATTTAAAATTAATATTCAACATAATATTAAATCTTATTCTGCTTTTACTTTTGAGGCAGCTGAAGTTTAAAGTTTAAAGTTTAAAGCTGAAGTTTAAAGTAACCAGCTGGGAGTCATTCGTATGTTATATTTTAGGAGAACAGTTCATATGTTATATTTTAGAAGAACAGTTTTGCCATCATATCTAAGTAGATTTAGTTTTGGGTCCATAGTATCATGAAACAGTCAACACTTACATGAATTGAGTTAGAACATACTCATTGCCATTTCTTGGAAGTTTCACATTAGTTTCTTTGAAACTGCATATTTAAGCACAAAAGCTTGGAAAAAATGACAAATATTCACCGAGAAAGATCTCTGCTGGCTCAGGGTCCAGTTGGTACAGTGCCCTCAAAGATCTACCATTTATGAAGTCCCTGTGCCCAGCAGGAAGATGTCCAATTACAGGCAAATGCCACATCTGGCATCTTTGCTGATAGGAATCACCTGTTTTACACAAATACTTCTGACTCGTCCAGTGGAAAATCACACAGAGCATTTCAAGTAGTGGAATAAGAGGTTACTGAAGCAGAAGTCCTACATTATCTGTTTGCAGGAGAGCAATGAGAAGGATGTTGGTGATTTTTGATCTGATTGTATTTAGAAGATAATGTCAATGAAAATTGAGTGTTGTAACTTGTGCAAAGTAAATGTCGGGGCAGACTGAGACATTTAAGAATGAGGAGAGAGGTCACTTTCCAGAAAAAAGCATTCCATTTTATTAACATTAGAACTATTACATGCCGTATTATTTTTGTTTTGTTTTTTGGCAAACATCAAATAAGATAATTGAGAGAACCCAATGACAAAGCATTAGAGTCAATTTATAGAAAGATAAACCCAGAGTGGAACCACAAGTGACCTCATTTACTTGGTTAGTTCAAATCTCTGTTACTCAAAGTGCAGGGCTGCTATGACAGCTCATCCAAAGATATTTCAGTGGTTGTTTTCTGAAAGGTTGGTGATTTATTTAGTACACACTGGTACACATGAAATTTTAAATACTTTGAAGGTAAAAACACTGTCTCTCTCTTAAAGCCTATTCTGTCCCTGACCTTCCAGATGTTTTAAAAATGTGAAGTGGGATCGTGAGGAGCTTTTTGGGCAGGATTTTGTAACCATGATGAAGTTCTTTATCCACACATGATAATGCCGATACCACCAACAGAAACACTGGGAAATGCTTCATTTGATGGTGTCTTCAGGCAAAGCTAAGTAATTTTATGTGCTTTAACTTGTTCATTTTTCATAAAAGTACTATGACAACTCTGTCCTTGATCAGGAGGGAAATAAAAGTTCAGAGTAGTAGAATTTGTTCGGGGGTCACACAATTAAGACACGGGTGAAGTTTGCACTTGAACATGGGCTGTTTGACTTCATAATCCAATCTCTATATCACTCACTACATCCCTCCACCTGCAGATTCTACTTATACAATGAGATTTATGATACTCAAAATCGTATTTTAAAAAGACTTCAGGGTTTTTTAGCCAATGTCCTGACTAGTATAAGATCAATTCCATATAAAGTGGCGCCTTAAGGTTGTACAAACCAAAAATATAATGAGAGTTCTTGGATGACAGATTTCTCCCAGTTAGGGATGTCCCCTTTGAGGACAATATTAAGAAGGGCAACTATCATTATGTCACACCCATGTCCCTTGGTGTTACTATAAAAGACAAAGTACAGAATAGTGTTCACTATAAGTCTTATCCCATATGACTTTTTGATGTTCTTATGATTCTTAAAATATATCTAAGTAACCTATTTATATAATTCATCAAAATTAACCATGAGGAATAACTGAATCCACTGTTCCTTGTCCAACTGGTAGCAAAGGTGAAACCATTCTTACTAGAAGAAAGTGATGCTATTTTTGTGGCTTGTTTTATTGGAAAGAAAAGAATTGGACTTTGAGAAGATGTGGGTCATTTTTGTTTCTGCCTCTGAGGTGCTGGATGACCCCGAGCAGGACAAACTGGGAGCCATACTTTCTTCATTAACAAAGTGAGTGACTCAAAGCCAGGGCACTTTCCCTCAGGGAAAGGCTGCACTAAAACCATGTCTTACAGTCAGCAAAGAGATAGGCAAGAGAATTTTGTTTATTTAATGCTGAATTGTAAAAGAAGAAAAGATGTCTCCTGAAATATTCATAACCATAGGCTTGCTCTCAAGCAAAGGGGATTCAACATTTACATACCAGCATATTCCAAGAAATCTCAAGACAAGAAATCAAACTGGTCTTCAGTTGGATATGGTTTATAGAACCTGGCAGAAGCCACCACAAATTTCTGTGCTAAGATGGAATAATGCAACATCAATTTAAATCTCTCAAAATATCTACAGGTAAAGTGAAGATGACATCAGCTCAACCTTCAGAACTGCACAGCATCTAAGGAAGCAGGTGTTCCTGAGCCATACTCAGTAGAAACAAGTAAAAACAACATTAGGTAGTGGAATTACAAGACTCAGATGGTAACATAACTATATTTAAATGTTTTATAAAAGAAGCAAAAAAATGAGCAAGAAGCAAGATACTTTCAAGAAAGATTAGATTATAAAAAGAACTTCCAGAAATGACATATCCTAAATAAAAATTCAAGAAAGGAAAAAATAAAATCATTGAAATAAAAACCTCAAATATATATATATATATAGATATATATATATATATTCATATTCAGTGGCAGATTAGTATAAGAATATATAAGAATTTTATCCATAATGCTGAAGACAGAGACAAAGAGATTATACTGGGGAGAAGAGATACTCAGAAATATAAGTGACTATACCTTACATAAATTTAATTAGCACTGCAGAAAAAAAGAATTACAGAATGTGGTATGATAATATAGCTTAGGATTTTCACAGCTGGTGAAAATGCTGAATCCTAAAATTAAGAAAACTCAGTAAATCCTAAATATGATCATAAATGGGAAATGTCTGTCTACCCATAACTGAGAAAGCTGTGCAACCTAACAATGACAGTATCTTTAACACTAATAAGAATTTAAACTTTAGGCCCCAACCCCAAAGAAAAAGTTTCTCACACAAGATTTCCCAGAAACAATTTAGGCTAGAAAACAGTAAAATCTTTGTATTTTGTACTAGGAATTGAACACAGGTCCTTTGCACTGAGCCATATAGTCAGGCCTCCAATTTGAGATCCTCCTGCCTCAGTTTCTCACAGTTCTGGGATTACAGGAGTTCATCAATATGCCTGGCTAAAATCCTTTCAGTTTTAAAACACTCAAGGGCAATAAATGTCAACCTACAATTGGATAGTTGGCTAAACTATCATTTGCTGATGAATAATAAGTATTTTTCAGACAAACACAAAAATGAGAATATATCAGCAACAAATTCTACCTAAAGAAGTAATGATTCCATGCTCAGAGACCCTATTTTAGCTTGTCTGAGTAGAGTTCCAGTCACTCATCCATCCATCCATACATGCATCCGTCCACTCATCCATCCATCCATCTATTTACCCACCCACCTATCTATGCATCCATCCATCTTTTTTCTCACTTACTGGTCCTTATCCATCTATTTATAATCTGTCTATATGAATATATAGTTATATTATATCTAGTATTGCACCTAATACTAGTATTAGGTACAGTAGTACCTAGTATTGTACCTAATACATTATCTCTAATATACCTATTTAGAGATTACTTGTCTATCTAGAGATATAAATGGATTCTTAGTTTTTAAGCCACTGAGTGGGCACTCCATGGAGAAAACTACTGTTGTATAACAGGGTTTTTCAAACTTTGATGTGTATACAGGGCCCCTGGGGAACTTGAACTACGAAATCTGATTCAGTAGCTTCAATTTCTACATTTTTAACAAGCTCCCATATGAGGTTGGTGATTTGGACCTGCAGACTACAGTATCAGCAGCAAGTTTCCAAAGGAATAGTTTAGGAAGATAAAAACTTACCTCAGGGGAATGACTGAGACTCAAGGGGCAATGCTATACCAAATATTTGTTAAATATGTGGCTGTCTAAACAAATATTAGTTGTATAGAGTCATGAAAATGTTTATACTTCTTTATAAAAAAGTTAAATATGACAGGATGCTTAGAGTTTTATTATTTCAAGATATTCATATTGTTCTCAAAGTGTACAGGATGGAACACAGAAAACTGTAAAAATGAATGATACAGACTTTTGCAATTAGGTTGGAGAGACCATAAAAATATATCAAGCAAATGAATGTGCTTCTTTGTTGTTGCTGTTGTTTGTTTGTTTTTCTGTTCGAGACAGGGTCCTACTATGTAGCCCAGGTCAGTCTTGGAACTTACAATCCTTCTGCCTCAGCCCCCAAGTGCTGGGGTTACAAGTATGCACCACCACACCTGGCCTAGGAGACTTCTGAGAGTAAAAAGGGGTGCAATTAATTATCATGGACAACAAACACCAACCAGAATCTCCCCAGGCAAAGCAGTACATGTGGTCAGCTTCCCTCAAGAGCTGGACAGAGAGTGGGAGACGGGCGAACAAGCAGCATCTCTGCTCTTAACTTTCCCTGTCCCACCTCATTTTTCTACATAAACACTCACTTGAGGAAATAATTATAATGGGTACTTGTTAATTTTGCCTGTCTAGCACAAATTCTGCCTATTTTTGGTAGCTGCTCCTCAGTTTTCTTTTGGGAAAACCATACATCTCTGACTCTCTATCCATTTTGTCATTCAAGGTCAACTCCAGGAGTGGGAATGGTTTTGCATTTGTCCCATCAGCCATCCTATTCCACTAATTTGAGTCGTAGGATACAGCATAAACATTTGAGTCAGAGTCTCCCAGGGAGAGTCGATCCTGAGAATTACTGGGAAAGAAACTATTTTTCCTATTGGAATTTCATCTTGAGGACAGAAAAGAGACATACACTAGTTCCTAAAGGCATGGTTTGCACCACTGAATTTAGTCAAGCGTGATGCAAAACATATCCTTACCTGTTTAAAGTTAAGGGAGGCAATATTTCTCAAGCTTTTTTATTTAATTGTATTTACTTATTATTACTGTTTTTGTTCTTATTGATTTAAACAATTTTGAACTGGATTTCTCAACCACAAAATGAAAGGCATAATTTGTAAGATATATAGTTTGTGGAAACCACTTGCTGAAATTAACTTGGCAGTGCCTTTCTGTTCTTGTGACATCAGTCAGCTGGCACCAGCTAAATAAGAATGAATATTTCTTTTTTTGTTCCCCAAGGGCTATTATTCAAATCCGGACCTTGATAGAAGAATGTACTTTCAAAATGCTTACTATTTCTCCTAAAAATAAATTTTCTAAGTCAACTCACCTTACAATTGGAAAAACGGGCCAGATTAGCACAAGCTGAAATTTGCATTCTAAGAGAGGAATTTTATAAAATGTTGTTTATGATCTGATTTTTAAAAAAACAATTGAAGGCACTATCTTAGATAATAGAAATTCATCTAAAACACAGAGGTTAGAATTAATGCTTTTGAATTTATTTGCTTCTAATTCTAAAACTCATAACTTAACACTATTTAAATGCATCCTTGTCAGTATTCCAGGGAGAGAAACAACAGTAAATAGCGTACATGCTCAGTTCAAAGTGCCCTAATGACATCTAAAGCAAAATATCTATTATTTTGCATTTCTTTTGAAGGCTTGACTTAAGATTCTAAAAGACTCTAGATTTAATGTATCGTAATACTCTGATATTTTTACATTACCACCTAAGTTTTTTTGTATATTTTGAAGATAAAATGAAAATATACCTTTGAACAGATGTGTCACAAGTCCTTAACCATTCTTGGGGCAGAAATCCTCCAATATTTTCTGAACAAATGTTGAAGAAGCAAATATGGCTGAACATATACATAGCATACATACACGTATACTTCATTTCTTAGAGGATATAAAATAATAATAAAGGCAGGGAATGCACTTAACTTCAAGTTATTAGTTATTACTTCAATCAGAGTTTTGAAACCTGTATTCCCAGAAATAAAATTTCTTTTTTTTTGTACCAAGGATTGAACTCATGACCTCATGCTTGCCAGGCAGGCACTTATACCACTGAGCTAAATCCCTGGCCGTAGAAATAGAATTTCTAATGCCAATTGCTAGATTAAAAAACAAAAGATTCTCTGAGAAAAGCTACAAATTCTCCTTACAGGGTTCCTCAGAGTATTTAATATTTCAATGGGCCTTGTGAATGTCTAAGATGAGAGATCAGTGAAGCAAAGGTTTTAAGACATAATTTGACAACCAAATTTAATTTTCTGTAACATCTCCTATTAAGAGTATTCTACAAAACTCACTTTGAGATATGCTCCTGGTTCCTCACTGCTAGTCTCCAGAAAAATGACTGAATATTGTTTAATTCTAGAAAGGTACTATAGAGGATAGTGAGATAAGTGAAAAGTTGCTTTATGAGCTCAGATACAACAAATAATTTACTGTTATCATTGAATTTACTTTTATCTTATTCAGGTGTATATATAGAAAATGTGATGCAAAAGATAATTTAAATGTTTGGGTCATATAACTCATTAACTTAGGAGGGAGGGGTGATATTTTACCATTCCTCTAGAATGTATTATATGAAACACATCATGTGGGTGAGGGTATACATTATGTTCATCTCTCTATACATTTCTTGCATAGAGAGAGATGAACATAACATATAGCTACTACACTGAACAACTGAATTTCACACAAAGATTTTTTTCTTGCATCCCCAGGAAATGAAGACCTTAGAGAAGCAGAGAGATTACCCCAGATGCAGAACTGATCTGCATAAATTCATCAAAGGATCACACTGTGGATGCACAGATTATTTGAAAGAGGAAACATTTCGAGCAATACTTAAGGAATGTCTGAAATAGAAAAGATAGCATTTCAAAACTCAAATACGGTTCCACATTTCTCACGTATCAATAAAATGCGGATAAGTGTGTGAAAGAGGGTATTTGAGTATTTCATTTACTTTTTGTACTCAACCACATATTGGGTTATTCCTTATTGATTTATGATTTTATTAAAGCTCCAGGGATATGTTTTCCTGCACACTAGTAGTTGAGGATTGAATGTGTATCTGATATTTTATAAAGAACATGTAGAATGCTTCCTTGAAAAGTTTTACCCTCTTTTAAGGCAATACTTAGAATAGGAGCCAATACAACAAAACATAAGCATTCTTTATTTTCCTCTTTTATCTTATCTTTGTTCCACAAGAATTTAAATGCAAATGTGAAATAGAATGAACACCAACAAATGCATCCACTGCTCCCGCAATGTAATCACTGCAATCTATAAACCATAACATGCTCTCTTGTGCTGTCTGCTTACTGTCACAGTATTTGGTGCTTGGAAATACATTCTGTGGGTGTTATTTTGCAACCAAATATGAATAGGAACACTGAGGAATCATCCCAGTGTTTATGTGAAAAGAGTGTAATGTTTGCTTGTGCATGTATGGAACAGCTTTATTCTTTATTTAACTTATTTTCACAAAACAATTAAGGAACATGTATTTTTAGCATCAATAATTAAAACCAGGGAACTCAGAGGGAGGGTTGCTGTGGCTCAGATTTGTCTATGCAGGGTTTTCTATCCTCGCTATTAACAGTATACTATTTCTTATAGTCTAATCTATTCTAATTTGTTGTGTAGTTCTTGCAACTTGCTTCTTGCTCTTAAATGAATACCAAACATCCCAAGCCTCGTAAATTATCCTATGTGCTGTCCTAAGTCAATTACCTGCAATTGCCAGTGCATTAGAAATAGCCCAAGGGGAATGGACTGGTTTCCAATTAGTCTCACCTTTAGCAATGTTATGTTCTGAATGTCGCCCAAAAGTCATGTGTTGAATAAAACTTGATCATCAATATGAGAACATAAAGAGTTACGACCTTTGGGAGGTTATTACATCACAAAAGGGGAGCCCTTGCCAATGAGATAAAGGCCTTTGTAAAACATGCTTCCCACAGTCTTCAGCCTTTTTTGTCTTTCCAACTTCCACCAAGTCACAGCAAGAAAACTCTCTCAAGACACTGAGTGTCAGAGTCTTGATCTTGGACTTTCCCACCTCCGTAACCATGAGCAATAAAACTCTGTCCTTTATAAGTTTCCCTGTCTCAGATATTACTTCATAGAAACACAAAAGTCCAAGACAAGCACACATAAACTTTCAGTCAAATTGTTCAGTGACATCTCTGACTACAAACTCTTGAGCCTCTACTCAAGCTTGAGGTATCTGGAAGAAGCTGTGACCACCTGGATCTGGATCCCCAGTGACAGAAATACACATGCTCCAGCTTCCTCTAGATCAGAGATTGACAATGGAAGGCCCTGAACCAAATCTGGCTCATTACTAGATGTTTTTCTACAGGCAGATTCATTGGAACACAGCCACCAATTTCTGCCTAAGTACTATCTATGGCTACTATCAATCTTCAATGAAAGAGCTGAGTACTTGTGATAGACTGTTTTGGGGAAATACTACAGGGCCTAAAATATTTATTGTCTGAGCATTGCCTTCTATTGATCTCAATGTGTTATATTGCTGTTTCACTATTAAAATAATATACCAAAACATTATGGTACCACACATATTTCATCTTCAGTATATCCAAAACTCACTGAAAGCTTCTCATCACATTTAATTTCTTCCTCTAGACTGCTAGTGTTTTGACCTATCATCTGTGTCCCTGTACATTTTACTTTTCCTTTTCCCTCTTATGCTCTTACTCACCATGTTCCAGGTAGTCTAGCCTCTTTCCTCACTCTCACACATGGTATATTTGTTCACACTTCAGCATCTTTGTGTTGGATACCACTTGTAAAACAGAACACATCCTCTCGCACTTTTTTTTTATAAGTTCAATGTATATATTGATCTGTTTTGCATTTCTACATTAAAATGCCTAAGGCAGGCTTTTCATAAAGAAAAGATGTTTACTTTGCTTACAACTTTGGAGACTGAAAGGCCAAATAATGTGTTTCAGGCTCTTTCCAGAATCCGCTTCCTCAGCTGTGTCACTGTTTGAGCTGACAAGGAGGACAGCACAGGTAGGAGTGAGAGGTCGCAGGACTAAACAGGAAGCTAGAGAGCGTAAGGTCCCATTATACCTTCTGAGGCCACACCTTCAGAGACCCACAAACCACGGAGCAGGCTTCCCATCCTAAACGCTCCATTCCACCGTTACAGCGTCAAACTGAGGTCCACACTGCAGCACCTGAACCCTGGGGAACAAACCATGCCCAAACCATAGCAATGTGAATGAACGGAACCCTCACTGTGTGCTCAGTTTACACCGCAGAGTAAGAGCTACTTGGCCCTACCTCTTAAGTACAAGGTTTAATGTGAGACAACAAGATCTCAGTGAAAAACATAATTGGAAATGCTATACTGTTAAACAATAGATGCTCTTACAGAGAATAATAATAGAGTCCTGATATGCATTAGCAACTCAAAGCTTTTCTTACCACTGGTATTTATAGCAAGATCTAAATCAGCCCTATTCAAGAATTATTTTATTTTCATTTGACTTTCTATAGTGGGTATCTACTAAGGAAATTAAATAGATGAATAACCTATTCCAACATCTAGCTTTCAAAGAATGAATTCCAGGAAAAAATCAGTATTCTTCACTTATCCAAATTCTAAGCCAACCATTGATGAATGTTACAATGCTTTATTTACTGATACCTAGCAATGTATTCTGCCTACACTATGGAATGAATGAAGAAAGTGAAAATGTGAATTATCTTATAAATGATGCAAATCCCTTTGGTCCAGAGGGTTTATACACATCTTTGGACATCTTAAAAGGTTTGGTTTTGTGTTTCAGAAAAATGATACTTTGGAGAAATAATGTATCTTAGATCTAACTATAAAAATCTTGGGGTGAACATCCTCTACCAGTGATGTGAACCCTGTGTTCTTTGCCATTTTTGTCCATCCTAAGAAGACTGTTGAAGACCAAGGACACAAGTACTAGGATTTGATACTTGACCAGAGTCTCAAGAGGTAGTATTTGTTTAAAGAGATTTAAAGTTGCAATGACTTGGAGCCTGAGTTTTTAGAATGGCCTGCTATTCTTGTTTCCTTTGTTTTTTCTCTCTGGACATAATATTTAAGGCTCAGTGCAAAACTGAAACTCAGGATTTTTGTTAAAAATGACTAACAATGTCAAGTAAACCCAAATAGAGAGACCCATGTAAGCAGGGACCCCGGATAGGGTGCAAACCCCAAAATCTAGTGGTAGTTCTTCTCTTCACAGGGATGAATGCAGATGCAGCTATCTTGGGAGCAGAGTTGAGCCAAAGGAAAGGCCTGAACTGGACAGTTGAACCCTAGGCTCTGGCAGCAAATCTTTTGTTCATTTTGCTCTTCCTTTGTTATACTCTGCCTGGGGACAAAGGAGCCTACTTGGACTTCCCTTGACTTCAAGAGTGAAATGTGGTATAATTAAAGTAAACTAGAAAAAAAAATTCATTCATTAGTTTTAGACTATTTAGTCCTATTAAATCCAGGTTTAAAAAAAAATCTGTAGGTTCCAGCTTACATCACTGGAGCTCTGCATTGTGCTTAGAAATACAACTCAGTTTAGTGCTACAGTCGTGCTATGACTGGCTTTTCTTCATTTCACACACAGTCTTCCAAGGATCTATAAAGGGAAAAAAGGCCTAGTTCAGAACAGGATTTGCAGCTTTAATGCTCTATCTTGGACATCTTCATTCTCTACATCTACTGGCAAAGCTGTTTCAGGGCAACTCAGAGTTAGATCACTCCAATTTTTTGATAGATGACACCATATGCTTTGATTAGCCAATAGTTGAGCTAAAATAAGCAAGACCAAATCACTTTTTCTCTAACAGATCTACCTACAGATCTGTGAACACTTTGAAGCTTCATGCTTCCAAATTTTGAGCAAATGCGATGTGACTGTTACAGCAAAGCCTCATGACGAAGTGATTTTGTTCATGTTATTGTGAATTGGCATTTGGCCCAGAATACGTGTAAAATAGCACAGTAACTGTTTCAGGTTCCAACTGTACCTCAGTAATGGACATCTGCTGTTTGTGTCTAGTGTTGGTAGGACTTTTAATCAAGGTACCATACTTAGGTTCTGTAAAGAGGCTGACTTATGATCACAACCAGAAATGTACTGTTCTGCAAATTAGTCTTGAGTAGAACAATGCAAATTAAAAATTGAGTGGAATCATGTAAGTTAAACAGTTGGTGCAGACTGATTCTATCTATGCCTTCAAGAGACTTTACATAAATTCTTGGGACCACATTCTTTGGAGTTGTCTTGCTTCTAGACAGTTCCAATGCTTTTTAAAAAAATATGTTCATTTGTTTGATTCTGATATTCTCCTATAAAACATTTTTTAAAAATTTATAATGATTTTGTTTTCCTTATAACCAGTGAACCAACACTGGTACATTCACAAAGTAAACTGGATCTCCCATAATGTTTAAATGACAAACAAAATTGCATATGAAATGAAGATAGAGTGTTTATAGTGCAATGAACTGATCCTGTAGGCTGCTGCATTGCTTTAATTGTTCCCATAATTTATTTATTTAACACTTTTATTAATAATAGGTGCCAGCTTGGAAACAACTTTGCCACTGAGAATTCTGATGCAAAAGTAGCACATCTGTGCTGATAAGGTGGCTCCTTATAGATTGACCTAGATAATGAGTTGCATAATTCAGGTTTCACAACAGAAAATGAACTACACATATGTTAACAAAGGAGTTAAACCTGCATCATTTACCCCATTTCCTGTTATTTCTAGATGCACACCTTAACAGTATTATGATTGTTTAAATACGAAGTGTCTCTTAAAGACTCATGTAGTCAGGGCTTGCTCTCCAGTTCTGCAATGCTCAGAGGTGGGGCCCAGAGATGTGGGGCTGAGATGTGCCTGGATAATGAGGGCACTAACCTCATTGATAGGTTAATCCATTGATGGGATTATTAGCCAAATGTGTGGCTATGAGGTGGGTTCTAGCTGGGAGAAGTAGGTCCCTAGGAACAAGTCCTTGAACAGAGTATCTTGTCCCTATCCCCTTTTCTCTGGCTCTTCCTGCACTCTGATTCGTGGCTACCATGACACGAGTTACTTTTCAAACTACACACTTTTTAGGACCCAGCAGACCATTGACAAACCTCTGAAACCATAAGCCAAACTAAATCTTTTGTCCTTTAAACTCTTTATGTGAGGCATATGATCACAGCGACCAAAGCTGATGAACACAGAGTTTATTATTTTGTCTCTTTGTTGGGAAATATGACTTAGAGATTTTTAGAGTAGTGTCATTAACAAATCCTTCATACACTCAATGTATGTTGATGATGACTTCTAAATGAAGATAGTCAAGGTAAAGAAAATATGGATTCATAATGCTAATGAAAATACAATGCCGAATATTTTTCACTCATGTGCAAAAGGTGAAAATCTTTTAAATTTACAGAAATTTTCTAAGTTCTTTCTATGTCACTAGGGCAGACAAGGCTGCAGTAAGTTGGAGTAATAAAAGGAGCAAAATTTAAGGAAACACTTACTCCCCAGATGGTGTAAGCACAGAGTTGGCACCAGAAAGTGAGCACTTCCTTCAATGTTGAGGTCACCTCACATGCCTTACTGTAATCTGGGTCCTGTCTGCTACACTAGTCAAGGGCCTTCAAGAAGAACACTGAAGTCTGGGAGAGCATAAAAGCAGCTCATAAAACATGATAAAATAAGTCTGTGCATATAGCATATGTATTATAGCCAAGATGCAAGATGTGTAATGGTAAGGAGAAACTGCAGTGCATCAGTAGTATCAACAAAGGGTTCATGAAAAATAGAGGTTGAACATCCTTAATATGAAAATCCAAAGTCTAAACTGCTCTAAAATCTGAAACTTTTTGAGTGCCGTCAACGCAATGCTACTAATGAAAAGTTTCATACCTGAACTCTTGTGATATGTAACTGTTAAAACGCAGGTGCGTTGAAAACACTGCATGAAATTAAACATAAATGAACTGCATGTTCAGACTTGAGCACCATTACCAAGACACCTCCTGTGGTATCTTGTGTCTTAATATTAATCTATTTGAAAATATTCCAAAACATGAAAAATTCTGTAATCTGTAATACTTTTAGTCCAAAGCATTTCAGATAAATGCTCCTCAGTAGTATTTGAAATTGATTGACCATACTGTTTATTCTCAGAAAATACAACCAGCAGTGGGAAACCATTGACCTGACCAAAAATTCCAGCAATGTGCTGACTTGCCAGGGAAAGGAGAGAGCTCAAGAAGCAGTTTTCTTTTTTCTATCTCTTTCTAGGTTGCCTTTGTCTTCCAGAAGGCTTGATGGCTCTGGTAACTCTAAACTCTAACTTCCTTCCTCTTAGATTCAAGTTTTAAAAGGAATGCTTTTTCTACTCATTTCTCTAAAAGCTCTTAGAACAGCTGTTTGCTAACTGAAGTAATGTGCCACCCTAAGACAACTCCCATCCTTGGAGAAATGTAGTGTAGGTCTCATGATCCACAGCTGGTTGAAGTCCATATCCCCACTCAAACTACCTTGGTGAAGGCTTGAAAGAATTGGAAGAAGATATGAGACAGGCAAAAATAAGGGTTCAATCGGTACGACTTTAAATGTGGGTCAGATACTATGAGAGAATCAGATAATTTGGGGATAGGAAATAGTAAAGAACAGGTAGAAAGTATTAGGCAATACTCAGGATTAATAAGTTATCTAATCAAGATGAAGGAAATATGTATTAAATTTTGTATAAATATGTAGTTACTTACTTGTTCTATTTTTGTTGAATTCTTTTTTTCTACCCTGCTACTTGTGTGTTTAATCTCTCTTTCACTGGACAAAGTTTCATGTTGGTATTATTCAATGTTGTAACCTTGTATCTTGTATATTACTGGCTTTCAATCATTATTTATTAAAAGTGGAAAGGGATGAACATATAGCATAATTTATGAAAGGAAGTTAGCCTACAAAGACATGCAGGTTGATACTGTATATGACCTTGAAAGTCCAGATGAAGAGATGAGACTTTATTGTATAGCTAGTAAATGTTTGGAGGTTTAGATATCAAACAATCAGAGCTGTAATCTGGAAATTTTATCTAGCAACCAGGAGAATAATAGAATATGCAAGAATGTGAATGACCCACTGGGAGATTATTTTACCCTTTCAGGACCTGGTTTGAGAACCAACCATGACAGAAGGAAGAAAGCAGAAGTACAAAGTGAAAGAGGAAATAGAAAAAACAGTGAGCAATAAAAGTGAGAGAGGGATAGAGAGGAGTCAAAAGGAATGGGATGATGACCATGGTTGCCTATAACACAGAAGACGGCAGTCACAGCTACTTGATCATTTGGGGAAGGATACGATGAATTCCATCTTGGGCATGCTGATCGGTAATTCAAGGAAAATACATTCCACTACCTGATAGAAATGCAGGTATGGATTAAACACACATTTGGCGTAAAAGATTTCTCCTCATCAATGCAGAAAAGAAAGAGGAGGGTGAATCAATAGAGGAGGATAATGATGAAGGGGGAGAGAAAAGAAGGAAGAAATTTAAGGCCAAGTATTACTGGTAAATATGACAGCATTTGGATATTATTCTAAATACAGTACAGTGAGAAATAATTGATCATTTTAAACAAAAGACTCATGGTTTAATTTACATTTTTTGAAAGATGACTTTGGATGCCATTGAGAGTAGTTTTATGGATAAATAATTTCCAGTCCTAGAGATGGACCCATAATCCATGACTCCATATTCTTGGCCTGGCCTTGCTTATCAAGGTCCTCTTCATTTTAGACAAAACAAAACCCTATGATTAACAAGCAAAAGGAGGAGGAGGAGGAAAGAACAAAGGGATTGCTAGCAAGGGATTTTAGTCCATGTTACAGACGTAGAAACTGAGACTGAGATAATACAGTAGCTGGAAAAAAGTGGCCCTGAAGAGAACCAAATGAACACCTTTGCCTCGCAGTTTTAACCGCTGTGCTGTGCTTACTTTTTGTGGGCCAGCACATGAGCTGAACTGACCATACTTATCTGAGTAATGCACCTAGCAGACAAAAACTTAGAAGTTTGTGTTCAAAACAGAAAGGACTGCTTTGACCTGCACTGGAATAGAGAGACTAGGGCGTTCACCCAAATTCACACAGGCACTTGCAGCTGGAGATCAGCACAAGGCTGCTAAGTCCCACGGGGCAGAGAGTTTTCCATTGGATCATGTGGCCTCTTTCTACGTTGATGCCTACTGCAATCTTAAGAGCTGTGTATTACACTTGTAAGTCTGGAATTTTTATCGTAGAGATTACAAATTAGTGGCTACAGCAACATAAAAGTTAATTTTGATGATAAGGATTGAAACAGGTGAGGAACAAACAGTTTGTTTTCCCTGAGGTTGAATATCATCTACCAGTATGCATGCAATATACAGCTTTATACTATGTCCGTTAAGTCTTTGCCCAGCCTTGATATATGTGCCAAAACTCAAAGAAGGAAATTATTGCGCAGTGGGAACTAGTATGAGAAGTGATTCTCATCTGAAGGTTGCTGCAGAGTACGCATCCTGGGTTGTTTTCTCCCCTCAGGTCCTTGCCAACAGACTATTTTGTACTCATAATAATAACTAACATAAGAAACTACATGCAAAAATTGTGACGTAAGGATTTAGTTTTTACTTTTAAATCTGATAACTTTCTCTTGGGACTTTTTCACTACAGTTAAAATAATTGTGTAGGTGCCTTCATTTATATTACTGGCTTCTATAAATCAGTGGTAGAATCATAAACCTGATTTCTCTGCTTTTGGAACTATCATGGCATGCACAGAGAGTTCACTGACGAAGTCTACACACAATGCTTAATCCATTCTTTTTGCATATTCATAACAAACATATGAGCTTCCTACTCTTCAAGGTAACGTCTGCCTCTCAATCAATGTTGTTCTGCCTCCATGCATCATCTGGTTTTACTTTCTGCAGTCACTATGGCTCTTATTTTTCTAAACACCCTTCACATCACAAAAGAAATGGCTTCATTTTGCTAGGGCAACAATTGCAAGTAAAATCGAGAGCATCATAATGAGTCTCAAAGCCTTAGTGAGCACACTCCTAACAACCTTTCACAGGTAGATCAGCGTTAAAGATCTATTACCCAGATCTCATAAAAGTTAAATATATTTCCCAGGAACCTTAGTTGAATTAGGGGCAAAGCCAGAAAAGAATTATTACCTCTCCTTTAGCCTTTAGGCCATGTTACAAGAACAGATACACCATCAAACAACTTCATAAATGTGAAGAAGCTAATTAGAAAATTAATTTCCAATTATGCATATAGAACAAAGTCTGCTAAATGTGGAAGGGACCACAGCAGGGAAAGTCAAAGCAATATGGAAATTCTCTCAGCTAGGAAACCTGCTTCCTTCAGAAGATTATAGGTATTGAGACTGAGGGAATATGGTTTCTTTTATGGAAAAAGACCCTCTGGCTTCATTTTTCTGGGCTTGGGAACTGACATTTTTACTTAAGATTTTAGGAAGCCCAAAAACTGATGGATGGGCCAACTCCCAAATATGTGGGATCAAGGGAAATTAAAACAACACAAAATACGACAACCTACCCACTATTCCTTTCAGTAACTAATTCCAGAGTTTCTGGGTAAGTGTGGTTTATCTATATGGTTCAAATTCCACTTGAAAAACTGGAAAATTTACATGCATAAGAATGCATATTTTATCTTTGAAATACGGAGCAGTGCTTTCTAGCCTGAGATACTCTGATACAAACCTACTACTTATAGAAGGACAAGGGATTCATATACAAGAAGCTCAAATAGATTACATTACTTAGATACTTAATACACTGTTAGCACCCTGAAGGTACACCATGACAGCCTGGCTCCTCTAAAACACACCTATAGAGCTTCTGACTGTGTTTTTCAAGGGTATGTTCATGTTCTACCACCGTTTTAAATGTTTTTCACATGCAATTAAAATGAAAATACCATAACAGGCTGTGACATAAGAACAAAACATTCTCAGAAGATTTCTCCCTGTGTTTTTTTTTTTTCCCTGAGCAATGAAAATTATCTCTTTGTCAGTCCTGTGGCATGGTCACAATGCAAGGGCCTCAGCCGAGGGAAACATGTTCATTAGGAGAACTGTGTTACTAGGCAAGGTGCCAGGCTGTGTTACCTTGTTTGGATGAGAAAAGCGAGCTGAGTTTTCCAGCACCACCTGCCCATCAAACCCCTGAGAATTTTTCAACCTTTTTGGTCAGCTTGGGGGATGTCAACTTGCATCAACAAAGGAAAGGGCAGGGAGTTTGACTCCAACCCCATTGATTTCATATTCTGTGTCACAAATCAAGGTAGGATTGCAAGAGGTATTCATAGTAGTGGCAAACAGGAGTTACTAAGAGGGCCGGGTATTGCAAATTCAGATCTAAGGAAAGAATTTTCAAGTTGCATAAGCTGCATGCTCTTTCTGGTATGAAAGGTGTTTAACAATTTGATTCTAAAAGTTAACGTTCCACTACCTATGAGACTACTAGGGCTCCGGAGATAGGGGTGCGCTACTAAATCAGAAGGGTGCCGTGATACAGCCAGATGAGCCAAGTCCGTGTGGCTAAGGTGAAAGGAGCAATGCAGGCTGACCCTGTCTCATTTTTCTGAGATGCTCTAGAAAAGTTGCCCCAAAGTTCCTAAGATCAAAGCACAGGCCTTCAAACTCTTTGAGAGCACAGCCTTCAAACCACTTCCTAGTCCCTCAAACCAATTTCAACTAGTAATTAACTGATCCCCAACATCAAAAGGTGAGGCGTCCCAGGAGGAGCTGAGGAAGATCAAAGCCTTTGGTGAGGGGTCCCCGTGCACCTAGCCCACCCTCCGCCTCCTTTCCCAGACAGACATCCATCCGGCTGCAGCGAGGGAAGAAGCGTCACACTGTTTCTCACTAGAGACCAACATCAAACAGACTTCCTGGCGCTGTGAGGAGAAAATGAGGAGGCTGCAGGTACACGCCATATGGCCCAGGTTTTCTAGGGTGACCTAGGTTTCTAACAATTAATCCTATTATCCCCATTACTGGGACAGAGTCCAAAACAGGAAAAGTAAAGAAACAGTAGAGAAAAGATGTACTTAACATATACAATATGATAAACAAGTGATAATTGTTTTCTCTGTCAACACATGGTAGAATCCCTAATTCTTTTCTTATGATTGTGTGTGTGTACTTTATATAAAAGGAAACGACATTGCACACTGGCTTTAACTAATAACAAAATCCCACCTAGACACATTTGTCTAACCTCATCCTGGGCATACGCCTGGCAGAGGTGGTCAGTGCCTGTGGAGAAAGGGTCATTTCCTGCACTGCACTTACTAAAGCATTTTAGTGTGACATTCTGAAATTTGCTTGCTTATTTTACCTCCCACACCTTCGTTGGCACTACAGCTTGGCTTCCGTGGTTTTGCACAAACGAATGCACATATCCGGATGCACCTTCACGGATCCTGAGGGCTGCCTTTCAGACGGAGAAAATCTATACCCAAAGCCTGTACAGAGTTTGTGCCCCAGGAACTCTTTGAAACAGAACTTCAGGGTGACTTGCAGTCAAAATATACTGAATGATGGTATATAGGAGATAAGTGAGAGGGAAAGTCAGCGTGGGGCTGGAGTTTCCAAATCGGGAAGGAGTCTGCCAATATCTTGAGTTCAAAACATCTAAAGTCGAGTCTACAAGCACAGCCCACAAGTGAGGGTCAGACCCCAGGACACCAGCAGACCAGCTATGTATCATTCACTCCCCTGCTCTTTGAGAGTCTCCACCCCTGAGCAAGAAGTCAGCAAATGCTGAAGGAACTCAGCCCCTTCCCTTTGCAGTGCCCTCCTTTCCTTCTGTCTATTTTCTATCAGTGGCGCCATCTTTCTCAACAGTCAACAACCACTTGGTTTGATCTTTAGCTTTATTCTGGATCCATCAACTGCACCAACTTCTCATCTGTCTGTCTGTTACCACTGTTGCTATGCTAATCTCAGTCCTTATGACTTTCCTGTAGATGATTGCAAGGCCTTGTTCCAAATCACCTCACGTAGGACTGTTGGGGTGATTTCTCAAAATGGTATCTTTGATAGCACTATATTCCTAATCCCTGGAACCCATGAGTGTTCCACTTTGCTTACAAGGAATAAATCAAGTAGCGAAATTGCTCTACCCTCCACAAATGATCTCCAGGTATTACGTGACTTTTTAGTTGTTGCATTCTCTTCTTGGTCAAATCCTTTTTATGAGCCATCTGGCTTGCCATAGTCTTTACAGTACCAATTATATGCCTAACACTGGGATGGAATGTCTTTTACTTTGGATTTGTGCTTTATTTTATTTATTTTTTTTGTGATACTAGGTATTAAACCTAAGTCCTTTACCTCCACAGCATCTAATAGCATCTTCTAGAAATAAACCAGCTTTCTGATAATGACCCATTACACTGATACCATCAGAAAACAATACCCAAGGATAATAACACAAACCTTTTGTAGTAAAGAATAGCTATGAGGTAAAACCTATTTCTTGGAATGCATAGAGCAAAGGAATATATATATATATATATATATATATATATATATATATATATCTTGCCTTTTGTTTTTCTTTTTATATATGACTCCTTCAGGAATAGCCTTTGTGAAAAGATAAAAATAAAGATATCAAAATTAACTTTTTTGATCTTTCTTTCTCCAAACTAACGTTGATAACATACTGTGAAACTCCTATTTATTGGATGTCCGCTGAAGGGTTTATGAAAGCATTCCCTAAAAGCTCTGTTGTTTATTTCCTTTTAATATTTCATGTTTACAAAAAAACCCAACAACAATAAAAAACAAAAAACAATGAAAAAAGGCTGCTTTCTAAACTACTTGTTGGCTGCTATGATTTCCTGTGACTGTCCAGTGGCCCCAGCCCTGTTTGTTCCTGGCCCCCAGCTCTCGCTCTATGTCTGAACGTTGCTCGTTCCTTGCTGGTAGTGCCGCCTTCCATCCCAGCAAGCAACTTACATGGGTTCTTCTTTCACCTGAAGCACACAGTAGTTGTTTTACGAGACCAGGGAAATACCATAGAATGAATCTTTCCTACTTTTGCATAACATACCAAGAGCTTGGAAGTCACCTGATTTGTTAATGTGACTGAGGATCAGGTAAGAGGGGACAGGATTGGTTCTTTCTGTGCTATGTAAAGAGACAGTTTAGCATGATCGTTGAGATGAACTGGAAGATCAAACAGAACTAGAGTTAAGTCTTGGCTCTGATACTTATCAGGTAAGTGATTTAGAGCAAATGACTTTATCTCTTGGAGCCTCAGTTTCCTCATCTGTCAAGTGGGAACAATGAAGTTACATTTTGTAACTCTTATTATAATTCCTACTGAAACCTCCCAAAATCTGCAGACCAAGACTTGATATGTAATGGAAGCTACCATTTACTGAGGGCACACAACTACCTTGACAAATTCTATCACCACCAATTTTCCCACTGACCATTTTTACATACCCTGTGAGGTTAAGTCTCGAAATCTGCATTATGTCTGCAGAGACTTCTCCCACTCCAGAAAAAAGGAACATAGCATTTGCCCAACTTAGAAATTAAGAAAAGACAGAAAGGCAAATGTTATGTGAGACAAAAATGAGCTGAAATCTCAGCCTGCAGAGTATATTCAGGAGCTCCAGGAATTTCATGTGAAACATCTTTCCCAAGCTGGTTTAATTTTGTTAAGTAATCAACTTTATATGACCCATTTTTATGTAGCATGTGTACCAGAAGCTTTTTTGTATAGTTTTTGAGCTCACAGTGGCATGATTTTCCAGAACATTTATGGCATTCCACAACTCAGCTTCTAAAGAAACTTATTATGAAATTAAATGGATCCAGGTGGAAAATTTGAGAGGGTAACTATTTTGTATGGAGCAAGGACAATGTGTGAATATTCCAGCAGTCTGACTTGATATTAGAACACAAAAGAGAATGAAATCAATGAAACTATGAGATACTGAATTCATTTACTTTCAAATATTAAAAGTAATGAATCATCTACTTATTTTCAGATTCCTATGCCTCATCTTAATACGATGATAAGTTTTTACCTACATTACATTGGTTAATACATATTTGTATCACAGCATCCTCTAAGTGAATGCCTAGCTTTTTTTCCTCACAGTACTGCTTTTATCTTTTCATCATTGTGTGATTGAATAGTCTAGTGGGAAATTATTGAAAAGTGAAGTAGGGGAAGCCAACACTTGACAGGATGATGCAAGGGGACAGTCAGCCAAGGTACCGTGTGACATTCAGAGAACGATACCCTCCACTGAATATTACTCTTCACATGAAATGTTTCCCTTCATTTTTATAATAAATAAAAATAAACAAATGTGATATTTAAAAAAGTTTGTAACAGAATCTATTGAAAATATTTCAATATTATTATTATTCCACAAATAATTATTCCACAGTGAAAAAGAATGAGCCACTCACAGAGACTGTGTTGTCGGTAAACCGTTATACAAACAGAAGCCAGACAAAGCCACCACAGACCGTGCGATCCCCTGTAACTATATTAGCCATTTTCCCTTCACTGCAACAAGATATCTTACACCCGCAAACTACAGTAGGGAAGTTTCATTTTCGATTTTGGCTTCATGGGATTCCCTCTATGGTCTGCTCTGAGGCAGAAAATCACGGAAGAGTGGAATGGAAGAGGAAAGGTGTTCACCTCATGGGGGGTCAGAAGAACAGAGCAAGAGGAGGGATGCTGTGCCCCAAAATAAAGCCATGTAGGGCCCTAGGAACCCACTTCCTCCAACCAGACCCTGGCCCCTAGGGGCGCACACAGCTACTAACTCATTAGTGGCTCCATCCTCTAGTGAGTGTAGGGCCCACCCCCCCATCACCTGTCAAAGGCTCCACTTGTGAACACACAAGACTTTGGGGGTATATCATAGATTTAAACCTTAACAGGCAGGAAGTGTCTAGGACAGGCACCTTTATGGGGATAGGAAGGAGTCCTGCCTGCCTACAGCTGGGTGTAAGAATGAAGACTAAATATGAATTGGCATGAAGAATCTTACTGGGGAGAAAATAGGCTCTAAAAGTGATGTATGGTTATGGTATATGAGTAAAGGTGCTAAAAATCATTCGATTGTACACTTACAAGGGCCAATTGCATGCTATATAAAATAAACTTCAATAAAACAAAAAAAAGAAAACCTGGAAGTCATAATTAATACAAAGTTGATTTAAAAATAATTTCAGGGAAGGCTGCTTGACAGTGAAGCTTTCCACTGGGGTGTCAGAAACATCTTCAATGGGATCCCCGGGGCACTGCACTGTGCCTTCCTGTGTCGCATGAAAAGCCTTACCATTCTCTGTAGAGGTTGTTTCCAACACACACTCCAGAGAAGACATCATCACTGCCCTTCCGCTGTCTGTCTCCCTCTCTCCGTCTCACACACTCACATACTGTGTGCATACACTCAGGTAAAGTTGGATTTGATCTCACAAATCTCGTGTGGAAATTCAAATAATGTCCTTGATTCCTTCTTTGAATTCACTGAGTTTTGTAAAGCTTTGCATTTCTTCAATTGAACGATGCCAAGTTCAATCCACTTATCGTTCCATGTTTTATTTTTATTTGCCTGTGTTTGCGGTCCACAGTGATGATGTTTATCATGGGGAGCTGGCACATGCATATAACATACCTTAATACATTTTCTTTCTTTCTTTCTTTCTTTCTTTCTTTCTTTCTTTCTTTCTTTCTTTCTTTCTTTCTTCTGGTACTGGGGATCAAACTCATGACCTTGTACTTGCCAGGCAGGTGCTTGTGCCATTGAGCTAAATCCCCGGCCCCTTAATTCATTTTCATTCCCTTCTCCTCTCCTTTTCCCCCTCCCTCTATCCCTTGGTCTCCTTCATTTTTGCAAAATACCTATCTCCCTATTTCCTAGTATCTATCTTTTATTTTGCTCTTTAATTTATTTGTACTTTGGGTTTTTCAAGTAATTGATATTTACACTTGTGCATCTGATTTTTTTTTTCACTTAAAAGTGCATCCATTTTCCTACAAATAACTTACATTTGTCCTTCTTTATAGCAGAGTAGTACTTCATTATGTTTAAATACAACAACTTCTTTAACCATTCATCTGCTTAGCTTTTGCATGTGTGGTCTTACATCTTTTTATTTTGTTCTGCTATGCTTTTTATTTTGTTTGTGTTTTATAGAAATCAGAAACTATGGTCTTCTAACACATAGGTAATATGGGAAATTTAGATAAAAGCTCACAGTAGGCTCAGTGTAGTATATAGGAAGCTTGAATGAATGAAAGTGGAGAATATCTATTTGTATGTGTAATACACTTTTTTCGCTGGTTATGTAAGTCTGTCTGCCAACAGCACAGAGTGGAAATGAGCTTGTTTTGTAAATCTCATCTATGCTGATACTTAAGTTGGTGCATTTAAGATCATGTCTCTCTTTTTACATCTAATCTCCTCCTCATTTCCTCAATACCTGCAAGTTTGGAAACATATAAATAAAGTCAAAGGTAAAGAGAACACAGGCTGATATTTTTTTACCTAAGTTGGGAAGAGGGGAGAAGGAAAAGGGAGATGAGTAAGAGTCATTGCTGTGCCAGGAATGGTGGTATGTTACTGGTGTTTTAAAATATAAGATTTTATTTTGCGTTTTCAACAGTTCTTTGATGAGGAAGCTGAAGCTCAGAAAGTGGAATAACTAGCCCAGTACCACTGGGTTTCAAGTGAAACAGACAGATTGGACTCTCATATCTATTTGCATCATTACTACAACTGACTTTGCTGCTTAGTAACTTTTATTATCTTAGTAAGAGTTGGTGAATCATCATAGTAGATACGCTTTGTTTCTTTGTCAATTCCAAAATAACTATGTGAATTAAACAATAAAAATTCTGGGAGAAAATCCCTATGACGATATTTTCAAGAAGACAAAATTTGTTTTAACACTGTTTTTCCTGAGCCATTCCAAGAAATTAGTTACTTCTTTATCAAACTCTGTAATTGGAAGAGTATCTCTGCAGATATAATGATCTGCTTCTGTAATCTTCCATGACCCAAGATAATAAATTATTGGTCTCCTTATCTTATTGTGAATAAAAACTTTTTTGTGGTTTAGTGGTTCTCTGATACTGGATTCTCTGAGCCCTCCATTATGGAAAAAAAAGTAGATAGTAGATTCTGATTCAATTTTGTTAGTAAATTTTGAAGTAATACTGAATTTTATATTTTTCAGTGAACGTTTAGGAACATATGCACCAACAGAGTAAGGCTTCATTGCTATGAAAGTTGCCATCTTGTTTACCTTATCAAATCAATTAAGGCAAAGGTTCTCAGTCTGGAGAATACATTTCAGTTCCTTGGAGGGCTTGATAAACCATAGGTTCTTTGGATGGATCCCAGTGTTTCTGCTTTAGTAGGCATGAGTTTGACCCATGATTTTACATTTCTGCCAGGTTTTTATGTAAGAGTGATAGACTGATATGTGGATGATCATTTTTTGAAAATAACTACATTAATATCAGAAAATGGAAAGATATCCTTTGGTCTTGGGCAGGAAGAACCAACATAGTGAAAATGGATATTCCCAAAGTTGTCATACAGATATAATGCAATCCTAATCAAATACTATTAGCATATCTGACAGATCTAGAAAAAACATTCCTAAAATTCATTTGGAATCAAAAGAGACCTAGAATAGCAAAGACAATTCTAGGCAACAAAGGCAAGGCGGGAGCATCACAATTCCTGAGATGAAATTATATTACAGAGCTACTTTGATAAAAACTGCATAATATTGGCAAAAAAATAGACCTAAAGATCAATGGAACAGAATAAAGGACACAGAAACAACTCCAAACACACTAGCTATTTTATCTTTGAGAAAGGAATCAAACACATTCACTGGAAGAAAGATAGTCTCTTTAATAAACAGTCACAGAAAAACTGGCTTTCCACACGTCAAAGACAAAAACTAGACCCGTGTCTCTCACCATGTACTAAACTAAAATCAAAATGAGGCAAAGTATAGGTGTTAAAATAGAAACACTAAGTCTGCTGGAAGAGAGACTAGGTAGAACTCTTGAAGCCATAGGTTCAGGCAAACTTCATGAACAAAACCCTGATTGCATGGGAAATACTACAAAGAATTAACAACTGGGATCTCATCTTATTAAAAAGCTTTGCACAGCAAAAGAAATCAACACAGCGAATAGACAACCCACATAATGCGAAAAAATTTTAGCTGGTTGTTCCTCAAATCTATATGTATTAGAAAGAATTGAAAAAAGTCAGACCTCTCCCAAATTTAAAGACCCAATCAAAAATGGACATGTGAGATGAAGAAGTACAGATGGCAAATAAATATATGAAAAAATGGTCAACAACATGGATCATTTGAGAGAGCCAAACAAAAACAATGCTAAGATTCCATTTCACTCTAGAAAGAATGGCTATTTTTCAAGAAATCAACTAATAACAAACGCTGGCAGGGTTGGGGCAGGGGAGTTAGGAACTCTTCTTCACTATTGGTAGGAGTGTAGACAGGTGCAACCACTGTGGAAATCAGTGTGGAGGTTCTTCAAAAAATTAAAATAAGAGGTTCCACTTGCCCAGATATTTTCCTTCTTGGTATCTTCCCAAAGAGTTAAAAGCATCATACCACAGCAATCAGTGCATACTCATGTTTATATAAGCAGTTTATAATCGCTAAACTTTGGGAACAACCCAAATGCCCATCAACCAATGAACAGATAAAAAAGATGTGGGCTATTTTTTAATACAGTGTAGTACTACTCAGTCATAAAGGATAAACTTGAGACATTTCTAGGTAAATGGATGCACCTTGAGACCATACTGCTATGTTAAATAGATGGATGCATATGTGTAAATATTGCACTGTGTCCATGGTGTGAGAAACTGAAACTATAAATAAGAACTAAAAAATATAATAGATATTGTGAGATAGGAAGAAATTATTCAAAAGGAAAGGGATGGGGGAAGGAAGAAAAAAGAAAACAATGAGAAGAGAAGGTTAAAATAGAAACAAAACTTTGTAAATAATGAGGGGAAGACGGAATGATGGGAGTGGAGCGGAACGAGAAAAAGAGGAAAGAAGATTTATCGCGTACAGGTATAAACGCTTATGATGAATGTGATCATGATACACAGCTAAACTGTACCAATAAAATTAACAAAAAAGAGCAAAAGTAAATACCATAGAAGAAACATATATAATGCTTCTACTTCAAATTTTATACCTCAGCAGGCACAATCAGACAGACGAAGAAGTCAGGCAGTATAGCGCAGAGCATTGCTCCGGGAGTTAGGAAACTTGGGACTTAAAGTTCCAGGTCTTCCTTAATGGGCTGTAACCTTTAGGTGTCAAGTCATAGATACAGACAGACTGCAGTTTACTCATCCATAAAGGAGAGGTATAGGACTGCTGAGAGTCCTTCTCAAGAATGAAATATATGACACAGCATCCTTATCTGTCTTGATGTTTGATTCTAGGTGTGAGACAGGAGAATACACAAACCAACTAATTCATGTAAAAGTAACTAGGGGTTTAAATAAACAAAATTGGGTGAGTTTTTGGCGAATGACTGGATACAATGTTACTGTAGCCCAAAGTGCAGGTTTTCTCTGATCAAGAGATGTCTAAGTGGACCCTTTGATGGCAAAAGTAAGAGTAACCATACAGCGATAAGTAGATAAAATTACTGAATTAAGTGCAATGACTCTGGCATAAACCATTTTGGTTTTATTTGAGAAGCAGGGAAAAGGTCAGTATCGTGGAGCCAACTGAGTAAGCAAGTAGTAACACACATCAGAACCATTGGTAGAAGATCATTCAGTTTTGAAGGACACACTAAGCAGGATAAAATTTAAATTGTTTCAGGCTAAGATGAATCACTGGTTCCATGGGCAGTGAGCAGGTTTACAAAAATAATCACATAGCCAGACATGGTTGTGCTCATCCGTAATCCCAGCACTTGAGAGGCTGAGGCAGGAAGTTTGCCATAAGTTCAAAGATAGGCTGGACAGCAAAGTGAGTTCAAAGACAGTCTTGAACTATGCAGAGACTCTGTCTCAAAAAGACACAAAACAAAACATAAACTCACAACTAAATCAATTTAAAAAATGTTGACTTCTGAATAAATATTTTTCCTAGTTTATTTAGCACATGAATGACAAAACAGAAATTAATACACCAGTCAAAATTGTGTCTTTGCCATCGATACTTTAAGGATATTACTAAGTATCATAAACATGGGAAACTCAAATAATAATTAGGGGAGAAATCATATGGAAATTGCTAACAAACTCATTAAAGTGTGCTTAATTATTGCAGTGGAGGGTTAGCAAGAGGATTGGAGCTTACCAAATAAATCTGTTTGCACATGGATTGATATGCTTGTATCATAATTACTCACAGCTGCTGGACTTTCTAAGTTTATTAGGAACTTAATTTCAAAACTTTCATGCTGAAAAGATTTTCTAAGACAGAAGTGCTAGCCCAGTGCCAGTAATGAAAGCATGGAGCATTTCTGTAGCAATTCTTTTCCCCGATTACTTACAGAGTAACTACAGATCTCCTCATTATACATAATGAAGTGGATCTGCTCATTTTTGATTTTCACACACTTTGCAGAAAGAGCAAAGCCTCCTGATTGAAACTGCTTGAGCTCTGTGATGAGAAGTTTCAAGTAATATGTATTCCAATTACAAACCGATCTCAGAAAACAGGCTTGATGCCTGATGTATTCATTTGAAAGCAATTCTTGGCTAAATTGATCTTTAAATAATCTATCTATATGCTTGTTAATTTAATAGATCAACTGACATCAGGAGAAGACAGGAGTGCTTCATCCTTCACACTGTGTCTTAGGGTTGACAACTAATCCCTCTTGGTGATTCATTTATTATACTTTACAAATTAGAAGAAATGTCCTGGGTCCCTGAAATACAGCTCAAGCTATACCCAATAGTTTTTTCTTACTCACCATCAATCAGAAAATTAATGCTGTGCTTGGGCTAGTAATTTTGATCTCAGTCTAATTTCTTGTCTTTGAAACTGATGGCTGCTAGCCTTAGTTAGGGTGCTACTGATGTAAATGAAGTGATTATTTGCGCCTGAGGGACGTTCTTTGTTTCTGAGGCTCCTTTCAGATGATCTTTTAGGAAGTCTGAAGGATATTTAATGAGAACAATTTAGTAAAGACAACAATAACTATAGAATAAGCCAATACCAATGAATTTTCCAGCACATACTTATGCCAATATTCTTGTGCCTGTTTTGTCTATAGGAAACAAACCACAGTCTTTTATAGCCAAAACTTTTAATTCTTGTTGCCATTTACTCTGAATCCTAGATCCCCACACTCCCCATTTTTTCTCAGACTTACTCTGTACTGTAAGATACCCAGGCCTACGTCTACTTTTCTCCTCCTCCCTGGCATGTTCTTCCTTGCTTGAATTAAAATCCCACTCAACCTTCAAGGAGCACATCAACATCTTTCTGGATGAAACAGTTTGCTTCATTCCACTGCAGGCAAAACGAATATGTAAATAAACTCTAGTTTAATATTAGTGCATTTTTTTACAATTATAATGTTAATAGTGATAGTAACAGTCACAGTGATAGCAAACACTTATATTGTTCTATGTGTCAAGTGCTGTTTAAATTCTTTGCACATTATCGATTTTTTATAACAGTCCTATGAGCTCAATGATGTTATTTCCCCCAGTTTTCCCTGAGTAGTGGAGGAAGTAAGAGATCAAATAATTGGTTCTGGGTTACTCAGCTAAACTGACCATGGTCTGGATCCAGACAAATGCAGCTTTCTGTATTTTAGTCTCTTAGATTCAATGTTGGGCTGTAACGCCACTTTGCAGGGTAATGAAAAGCATGAGAAGAATCTAAAGTGCTTAGTACAGTGTCTCAAACTTATTTCAAGAAGTGATTATTTTATTATATGCAATAATACTGTTATAAAGGAAAATTTAAAATAATAATTAACCAATACATGATACCTTTATGGTTCCTTTAATGTATGAAATATAATTTGATCATTTTAGGTTGATATCTCGAGAGTGAGCTATTGCAGTTTCTGCATATGAGTCCCCAACTCACATACATGATTGTGGTACAAAATAAGCACTCTATAAACACTGAGTAAATGAAAGAATGAATAAATGAGTGAGAAAACTAATCCATGAAGATTTTCAATGGGCTTTTTCCTCTGCTCAATGGTTCCCTGAGGAATGGTGCTAAATCCTTCAAAAATCAGACAAATATTAAGCCACTGGAGCATGGATTAAAATCAACTTTTCCCCTTCCATTTCAATGAGTTATTATTTAAAATAAAACTCACAAAGCAATATTTTAAAGAGTCTACATCTTGAAGTAAAACATGGAAATTACTGATTAATGCAGATAGCCACTCACCAATTTATATTCTTGAGCTCAAGAGAATCATTTAGCTAATTGTATAGGTGATTATTATGCTTTTCACAGAAGTGTGTATCATGCATTTAGAATTTTTAAATTGCATCTCCAAAAGAATCCTCTTAAATCTAATTATTGTATACTTAGAATTTTCCATAATCAGCTAAAAGACTTACTTATTTCTTTAAAGACAAAAAGCTTTAAATATGTGGAAATCCTCTTGTGAGAAGGTGAATTAAGCATCCTAAAAAATAATTAAGTAGACTTTTTAAGTAGACTGGAACGTACAGTCAAATAAGTGGACTATGACAAAAATAAAATTTTTTTTTTAAAAAATCTCATATCTCTGGTCAGATATATAAAGCTAATGTGGTATCACAAAAATACATAATAGCAGTACTGTTAGGATATTGGGATGATCTTTCAGAGAATATTTGAAATAGTGTGCTAATATAGCTACTGAGTTTGAGTAATAGTTGAAATTACTAAAATAGGATAGCGATTAGTTCGACTTCCTATATGCTGCTTTTTTGCTTATCCTATTAATAATACATATTTGCCCTCAGAAAACATTCTCAAAAATAAAAAAAATAAGGAAGAAAAAAAGACCTAAGTAAGAGATAGTAACCTAATTGCTGTTTTATTATAGTGGATTTGGGTATGTATAACTTTTCATTGATGTGACAAAACACCTGGAATAGATACATTATAAAGAGCAGGTTTCTGGAGATTTCAGTCCATGTTTATCTGCCTCATTATTCTTGGACCTGTTGTGAGGCAGTACATCATAGTTGTTGTACACAGTAGAGACAATCTCTCAACTTATGGCAAAAGGGAGGCAGAAAAAACAGGGTCAGATTTTCAATATTAACTTCTAATTCATGCCCCACATGACCTAACTTTTTCTACTCAGTCTTATCTTTTAAAGCTTTTGCCCTCTCTCAACAGCATTGCAAACTTGGGAATCAAGTCTTCATCACATTGGCTTTTTGAGGGTATGAGTTATACCAAGATACAAAGAGAAAATTAGAAATTTAATTTTCAGAGCTGTATTAGTAGTCTGAATTTTATACTAAGATATGCTCATCTGAGTTTTAAAAAGACACAAAAACCACATTCCATGTAAACTTACTTATAAACTATATACTGCTACATAATATATGATATTTTTGCATTTGCTACTAAAGGTATACAATATTTTTCAAGGATGTGGTAAAATATGTGAAAACAAGTTCAATAACTCCTTCCTGAACCACACGAGAAATACTGCTCTACATAATGACAACATAAATGTTTAGACTTATTTCCCAAATGGTGCTTGAACATGCTAGTATCTCATAAAATGCTGATCTGCCAAAAACTTAAACCACAGACCCATCAATGAAAATCAATGCCTAAATATTTCACTTATGTTCATAAAAATCTCATTCTTATGCTCAACTCTAAGACTACAGCTGTAAAAAAGTTTTTGAGGACAAATGAATGCTTCGGGGAGGCTTTGAAGGTTTGTTTAACAGTTCTTCCCTTGCTGAGTAAGTGGGAAAACTTAGGGGATTCAAGTGGGATTGCTCAAACTTAAGTACATGATAAAAGAACTTTATTTACATTTTCTTTATGAAGGGGTACTGCAGAGAGAATGTAGAACTACAATGAATCAAAGCTATCAGTGCAGACACTGGTTGGCGATGCCTCCATCTACGTGGTGGGATGACCTTGATATAGTCATCTAACTCTGCTGTGTCTCTCTTAAAAGCGGCAAATCACTAAATTTCCTCAGACATTTATGGAGCCTCTTCTACACACTTGTTATAATTTGAAATACTAATGTGAATAATTAACCTCAACTCTTTTGATTATAAACTAAAACTCCCAAAGGAGGACTCATAACTTCATAGACATTTCCTCTAACTTTATGGAACTTTAGCATTAAAGTTATTTTAAGTCTTTGCCAAACATCAGCAGAATTGCTTCCTTGTCAGGGGCACTTAGATGTACTTCCTGGAGCTACAGGGGAATGTAAACACTGGCCATTCCACTCTCAACTGCTAAACATATTAAAAACAAAGCAAAGAAAAACATGGTTTCCAAGGTGGTTAGGTCGTAAGATTCACTGGAGGTGCTCTTGCACCCATGTCCCCAACCCTGTAGTTTATGATTTAGTACATCTGAAACACAAATTTGTTTCCAAGTTTTCTAGCAACAAACTTAAGGAAGAAACACAAATGGTTATCACACCCATGGCATGCATAATACAGAGACAAACCAGTTGCTCAGGGAATGCCCAACTGTTCCTTATAACAGGAGGAAATTTCTCTCTTGGGACTGAATCAACGAAACAAAGCGAAATTGCTGTTGGTAATAAAAAATAGTACTCTTCACAAAGGAACTGCAAAATGATCTACTATGGTTTTAGAGATACATTTCCAGACACAGTCTTCCATTGTTTAACCAAACCTCTCTTTTGTAGAAACGTACCTATAGGAGAGTATAGTAATAGAATTATGGAAGGTAATTAGTAGAGATTTGTGCAAATATGAAAAGAAAAAAAATGAATAGAAAAAAAGGAGAGAGGGAGGTCAGGAAAAAAAGAAAGGTATAGCAAATCTGTGAGGCCCCTATATTTCTAGGAGCCAAGCTAAGCCATCTATAGTACGTAGTATTTAGAGGCTGACTGGCACTAGTCATACAATTCTGTTTTCAAAAGATCCCTTAAACTAACACTGGGAGAAGCTTCCAATAAAATTCTACCTGATGCTTTTAAGCAAAGTTACTTGGATTAAAGTCGCCATTTACCATATGTTTTCAAGAATATTTTCACTGATTTGCTTCAATTAAATGTGAATATCTTCTATGAACTTCTCTTTCCAAATTCTCATTTTTCAATGGCTAATTCAAGTCTTAAGTTTTATTGTTTTTGTTATTTTTTTCTAGAATCTTATACCAACTACTCCTAGCCCTAATCACTTTCATTTTCAAAACTTTTTGAATTTAAGCATCCACAAGTACTATATATTTTCTTAATCGGATAGGAGCGTGGACTCTGAAGAGAAAAGCCATGTTTAACAAACCCATAGATATGGAAATGACTCAGTGTGTCTTCTCAACTTCTGCACTATTACCATTTCTATGGCTGCATTTACTAAACTCCACTGTATCCCCAACATTCAGCTCTAACCTGAGCTTCTGTCTTCCAGGTATCTCCAAACAGAGGCATCAGCAACACCTGGCACTTCAGACATCCAAAATTAAACTTTATTTCCTTCTATTCCACTGGCACTGGCACTCTCTGTTATACAAGCTAGAAACCTTGTAAAGGTCCTCAGCTTTGCTACCTGGTCCTGACTTGTAACATATAACCGTGTCAAGTTTATTTCAGAAAAAGATGCTCATAGGACAAAGAAAGAAATAAAACATTGTGAAGTTATTTGAACTTTTTTTTGATCTGTGTTGGGGAGATTAAGAGTAGGGTGATTTTTCTCTTAGAGATTTTTTTTTTGCATGTTACATGAAAATAGCACCTGTTTTGTGTAAGGTACTATACCGTATACGACTGTATTTATATGCCAGTCATCTCTACTGGTGTGTTCCCAACAGAGGCCAAACAAGTTAGGAGATCACTATGGGAACTAAATGGTAAAAATCTTAGTCACTTCAGAATTCATCATTGATTTATTTCTCTCAACTAGATAGATTTAAATATGGCTTCAGCAGCTGCCCTACAAATACTCATTAAAGAGCCAATTCAATATGGGGTGCTGAGTAGACTTATTGATTCTTTACTTTGTGTCATTTTGGCATTTTACTACATGTATATGTATTCACATATTTCGTAGTAGGCCAATTTATTCACAAAAAAAGTGGGAACAATTGTCTCTAAGAACTTGTTCTTTCGTGAGGAGTTAGCTGGCATATTTGGATCCAAAATGCTTTGTCCTGCAGATGTTGTCAAGCACTGCTTAATTAGGCAAAGACTCCCTATCAGGTCCTCATGGGCATGAAACCTCTAGAGGCCCCTTGAGAGGGTCCTCTGTTGTAGCTGAGACCCTGGGTAGAGCAACATGTCCAGGTGTTGTTTAAATCCCCGACTCAATCACTGCAACTGTGGGAAGGCAGAACTAGACCTATTTACAGTCACATCCTCTGGGCAGAGAATGTACTGCCAGGACCAATGATTATTTGTCATATACTTTCTACCTGTCATTGTGGTGGATGCTAAGGAATCTGATCCTGAGCAGTAACAACCAAATTCCTGACCTCACAGTGTTTACAATCAAGAGAGAGGGGCAGATAAGTAATCAGCCAGATCAATAACTATAGTCCACGGTATGCCTATGATACAGAAGGCCAGAGTGTTTACAAGACTGTGTGACAAGTGTCCTGACAGCCTGGGGAATTGAGATCAGGAAGGACTTTTGTGAATAAGTGGAAACTCAGGCAAAATCTGAAAGAGAAACAGAAGTTAATAAGCAAAGGCTAAGTGGGTTTGGCATATGGAGAACAACCTTAGCAAAGACAAGACTGAAATGATATGAAGCAATTCTCATAAAAGGAATTGGTCTTAGGCAAGAATTGGTCCTAGGCAAGAACTAAGACACTAAGATGGATCTGATGAAGAGAGAGAGGCCAGATTTCCAGAGGATAAACACAATGTGGTTTTTAGTATTAAAATAGGAGGAAGCCCCTTGAGAGAGAGAGAGAGAAAGAGAGAGAGAGAAAGAGAGACAGAGAGAGAGACAGAGAGAGAGACAGAGAGAGTGAGCACGCACACGAGAGAGAGCGCTAAGAAGGTACAATATAGGTAAAATGGTCCTACTGCTGTTTTAAATTGATGGAAGTAGATGCAGGGCAGAGAACCGGCAGGTGGGGCTACGTGGACACAACAACTGCTACTTCAAAAGGAATCCAGAAGAAAGCTGAAAGTGCCTTGAAAGGGACAGCAGCCATGAGCAGAGAGAGGAAAAGAGATGGAGAGAGACTCAGGGAAAATTCACCTAATTTGATGATGGGTAGAATACAGGAATGATGGAATGGAGAGAAAAAGACATCCTAGAAGTTACACAGTTCTTTGCCAAGTGATATCTATAAAAAGAAAAGTCCCCTCTTTAGTATTTTTACTTCTTCCTTTCCAACTTTGGCATCACTTCTATAAAAATATGTTGAATTCATACTAGTTGTAATCCAATTAATACTCATTATTTTTCCATAAATATATGCATCACTCATTCAACCATTAATGAGGGCAGAGAAACATAGTAGAAAAGCATGGACTTGGGCTTCAGACAGAATTGAGTTCAGAGTCTAGGTCTACTACTTAGTAACCTTGGGCAATCATTCATCTTTATTGTACTTGTTCCATTGGTAAAAATGGCAGTAAAATACTTCACAAACCAGTTGGAATCTTAAATATGTATCATGAAAGTGCTTGGAACAGTAGTGAGAATACAGAAAACACTTAGTGAGTGTTAACTCACTTCTACACCCACCAGAAGGGCAGTCATAAACTCCCAATAATGCCACACCAGAAGCTTTAAGACCATACATATGCAGGCTCCTGCCTGCATCAATCTCTACTCTTTTTCACTTACTTTGTATTCATAGGCCGTGTCTAACTTCTTCCTATATCTGACGACATCCAGCAGCATTTTGCCTTAGGACTTTTGCTGTGGCTACTTCTGCTCCTTGAAACATACTAGATCTTTCCATAGCTATCATGCTGTCAGGGTTAATTCTTAGTTCACATGCCATACACTGAGTGAGTCCTTCCCTGAATGCCTTGTAAGAAATAGCCCCTTTTCCTGTCATTCACTATTCCTTTAGTTCATCGCCTTTATTTACAACTCAAATTGCCAGCTGCAGTTATTGTGTTAGTTCACTTGCCAGCTTGCTGACTACCTTTCCCAACTCTAATGCAAGTGTCAGAGGGCAGGGATCACATCTATATTAAACCCCAAACAGTCACAACAGTGTACAGTATGCAGAGGACACAATGCATAACAGTTGAATGAATAAATGAATATATAACAACCTCAGGTACTATAATAGAGCAGCAGTGATCCAAAACCATGCTGGCTATACAAGGACACTGGGGAACACTTGCGTAGGTAAACCAAAAATAAATCAATCTTCTTCATAATTTTGCCTCAGGTGACAATATCCCATTCTGGGACTTGCCCAGTAGAAAAAAAAGCTACTCACAGATACAGCTTTGTGTATTTCTGCCTTGTTAATTTCCTTTCTGAGTAGCAACACTCTTAGATGTTATATTCCTAGAATACTGTTCTAGTTTGGCTTTAAATAGATTATACACAGTGACTATATTTTAAATAATAAATGTGTTGGGAATTGGGAGGGTTCAGTTGGAGATTTCTTTGGCAACCGATGGTTGCTGAAATGACCAGATATTGCTTAGGGACTCTTGATACCACCCAAAGGAGTTTATTTTGTTTTCCCACAGCATTGTCCCATTTCTGCTTCTCCCTATTTTTTTTTTTTCTTGATTGAAACTGAACAGCAAGACACAACAAGCAGAATCTTTCTGGGTGATTCTAACACACCCCAGGTGGTGTCACAAGGCACAAGAAGTGCAATGATTTCCTCAAATCCCACAGAGTTTTATGGTCTTACTGTAGTTGACTCTCTGCATAACAATGAGAAAACCAGTCCTGTGTGTTTACTGGACACAACAAAGGTGAGTATGGAATGTTATTATCACTCCATCAGTAAGCTGTGGAAGTGTCTGGTGTTTGAAAAACACGATCCTGGTCTACATTCTAGTGTGAAGTCGATTCATGTACTTGCTCAGACCTGGATTTACTATGATTTATTTAAACTATTTCAGCCCAGAGAGACTGTGGTATGAAAATAGTCAATTGAAAAATATATACCAATGAGGTACTGGATATAGCATTTAAGTGCACAAATTTTACAGGCATAAAAATTAAATATTAATAGTTAATATTTACAGAGCCTTTAGAATATGCCAGGTACTTTAACATGGGTTAGCACATTTAGTTTTTGGAAAAGACCTAGAAGGTCAATATTATTACTATTTTTCTTTTACAGATGAAGAAATTGAGGCTTGTAGAGATTAGGAAGCTCACCCAAGTTCATCCAAAGTGGCAAATCAGGATTTTAACCTGAGTTCTTTGTCTTTCCCTTGTAGAAGTCAAAATTTTAAAATGAAACTATTTGATTGGGTCAACATCATGTTGTACCTCTTACACACTATGAGACTCTGCATCTTTAAGCCTAGCCTGTTTTTTATAATTTGGAAGATGGAGATGGTTATATAATTTACTTCACAGATTGTTTTGGGGTTTCTACAGAGGACTAGATTTATGATAAGTGTTTAATAAATTATGATAATAATTCAATGTTATTATTTTATGTGATAATAATTCAATGTTATTATTTTATGCAAAGATGTATTCCACATTGAACTGTGGAAGACTGAAAGGTAATCTTAAATTCCAGTCACAGAAGTGTCTAATATACAGAGGATACTATACAAACTTCCTTTTATGTCTGTCAATATATTTGGAAAATAACGTAAGCAATAGACAATGAGTAACACAAGAGTCTAAGAGCAAATGATCAGCTGTAGAATACTAGCAACAATAATGCTCCACTTAAGGGTTATTTCATCCATACCTAATCCATCTGCTATTCTTGAAATGGAGTATTGTTACCTCCTGTTTCCAGGTTAACCTGGGGATAGACAAGTTAGTTGTTTAAGATCATGTCATTAGTAAGTAGCAGAGGAAGACTAGGAACCTAGGTCAACTTGTAGAGCCTGCATCCTTCACACTGCCTTATCCTGTGCCCTATCACTTCCCACTGCAACAGGAGCTCAGAGGTGGAGGGGCTCAGTGAGCATAAGAAGAGGAAAAGAAAGTTCTAGAAAGGAGGCTATTGACCGGAATCTGTAGTATAGTTTCAGGAAGCAGAATACCACCCAAGATCAGAGAAATCCCATATCATGAATATAAACTGTGAACAGAGAAGAACATGTATGGCATACATAATATCACAGGGGAAGATAAAAGAATGCAATGTTGGGAAGTAAGAAAAATTAGGAAACTAGGAAAATTAGCAGTTAAATGTTAAACTGCTGTGTTTGGGTCACACCTACAATTTGCTGAAATAACCAAAGATTTTTAAATAGGGAAGGAAGAAATTGAAAACAGTATCTTTGAAAACTGTCAATACAGTAGGTACATGGAAGGTGGGAAAAAAAGTCACTTACAAGGTTTCCAAAGAACACAAAACAAAATAAAACAAACACTTGAACATGGCAGTAGAAATAATAACTAACAGATAAATGCTGCTAACTACTCAAAATCAGCTCCTGCCATAGCAGACTTTGGAAGAGGCCTGGATATGTTTTTAAATTCTCCCCAATACCAGGACACAGAATTACTGTATCAGGTGTGATCTCTAAAACCATGCTATTCAAATACACAGTTCCTCACAAATGTGAAACATTCTTGTGGTCATTTTTAACTTGTATAATTCCTGTAGTAGGATCAGCGTATTCAAAATAATATGTTTTTGGGGGCTGGGTGTTTAGCTCAGTGCACAAGCACCTGCCTGGCAAGTGCAAGGTCGTGAGTTCGATCCTTGGTAATCAAAAAGAAAAAAAGAAGTTTTCTCTAGACGTAACTAGGAAAAATTAAAGTAATAAGGGATAGAGTTAGAGCAATGACAGGCTTCTGTTTTAGAGAATCCAAGTCCTATAATTGTAAAAATTTACTGAGGTACATCAAATACACACTCTGAGTACTTTGAGGTTGTTGGGAAAATTGCTGTGAGAATTATCTGTCCTTCCTCATTATAATATCAACAGGTGAACCCTAGCGTCTAGTTGGTACACTGATAATGGAACCCCACATTTTCACTTTTCAAAGGAAACTTATAGACTGCATTTCAAAGCCCAGATGAAATCCAGTTAATAGCTGAAATTGCTGTTTTCTTTAGTGTGTTGCCTTATCTCTTTTTAACAAGCATTACTTACTAGGGCAATTGCACTGAATTCAATCCATTATCTATGGATTAATTCATTTAGGGTGGTTTAAACTTTGGGAAAATGGGTGGGTTTTAACAATCCTCCCCTCAATTCCACAAATTGACACTGTAAAACAAGTCTCTGCCATTTTTATGGAGGCTCCAATTCATGAAATAAAAATCAATGGAGACATTTCCTTTCCAAGCCCTTGTGTCATTGTTATGCTCCTTTGGTTGTAAGGAAAGCCTTTGGGTACAAGAAGGACAACTATAATCAGAAAGAGAGTCATTGTCTTCGGGAAAGCGAGAAAGCGTGAACAATGCATTTCTAGGCCAATGTCCTTACCAGCAAGGTCGCCCCTAGTATTACTGCCTTCAGGGACAGGGACATTGCTTTAGCATCAGGCAGTCCTTGTCTGTCACAGGGCGGGTGTTGGGAAAGTGCCTAGGAATCTGAACTGAGCCTTTTCTGAAAAGCAAAACGAGGTTAAATATCAGGAGAGTATGAATGATTTCCCTTTGGCTTGGTGTTGCCCTTTTTGAGTGATTTTAGTTGGTAGACAGATTTGTTTATGTATGAGGCAGTGGTTATGAAACAGTTTTAACTGGCTCTATCAGAATCAGCCAGGGCTTTCAGAAAGTAACAATTCCCAGGGCCCCAGTCCCCAGAATTTGTGATTTAGCATATCTGGACCAGTTCCCAAGAATCTTTATTTTTGAAAAGCTTCAGGTAAGTCATATGCAAAATTCGAGTTTATAAGCCACAGGCCTAGCCAAGTCTGTTCTCTATTTATAAACAGCTACTCAACCAAATGAACAGGGAAGACTGGAATTGTTTTATATACAACTCGAATCAATGGTTTTAGTTTTAATAAATATTGCGACCAACCTGGGAGCCATGGAGGAAATATACTTCGAAAAATAACATTTTATTGTCCAGCATGAGAATGCTCTGTGTAGCTGAAAGACCTTGCTGCCCAGAGACCTTTGAGTCTCATTTTAAGTGTGATTTAAAAAAAGTGACAATTGACCTCAATGTTTAAGTTATATGGGGATTATAAAAGTTGAAAATTACAGAAATATAATGTGATAGTTTTAAAGCTTCTTCCTTCAATAGGCAGAGCCTAATTTTCATTGCCTTTGATGTAGTCTAAATTCAGTGATTCACTCAGAGGGCCAGAACATGGCAGAAATAACAGCGGGCTACCCAGGAATCAGATACCCCGACTCCAAGGACTTAGTGCCTTTTATGCTTCTATAGCACAATATAGCAGGCCGAGTAACTTACAGAAACATAATACGAATTTATTTCTTACAGTTCTAGAGGGTGAGAATTCTAAGATGCAGGTGTTCCCATCTGATGGGGACCTTCATGTTGCATTTATCATCCCATGGTGAAAGGCAGAAGGATGACAGAAAGACAAACAGACAGACAGAGAGAGACCTCTCTTTTCAGAGTAACTCACTCTGGTGGCAACTAACGCATCCCTGTGATAACATCATTCATCTATTCATGAGAATAGAACTTTCATAACCTAATCATTTCCAGAATTCTCACTTTTCTACTCTTGCTTGGAGGTTAAGTTTCCAATCCATAAACTTTGGGGAGCAGTTTGAAACCATGGTACCTAATAAACCCTTTGGATAATTGCACTTAGGGCAGAAAGCAAACTGTGACCTTGTGAAAGGTCTTGAGCCAGAACTACCCAAGTAATTCACTCCCAAATTCCTGACTCAAATAAACTATGAACTTTATGAAATGTTTATTGTTGTTTCAAACCATGATGTTTTAATGGTAATTTGTTACACAGCAATAGGTAACTGATACACCTAGGAAGACTTTTATCATCTACTTATAGTTATTTTGGCCTCTACTTGTGTTTAGTCCTTATCTGAGGTACTCTGACACATAAATTAGTATACATGTCAGTAAATTGTCCATAGCTCATAAGTGGTGTTGTATGTATAATCTCTTTAAAAACATTCAATATAAATGTTTAAATAATAGCATTTTGAATGACTTCAGTGAAGTGGTATGCACTGCTATAAAAAATTAAAGTAAATACAGACTAAAAAGTGAATGTGAGTCATAAGGGAAACTGTTACCGGAAAATGATCTTGTTATTTTGTGAATCTACATCACAGCACCTAGAATTAAATTTCTTGGTAATAACAGGCAGCGCAGCACAGAGAACAAATTGATCTTGTTCCTAGCATTGCAAAGACCTTGCAAACAGCAAATTCAGAACACCAGTGGCGACGACTGCTATGCAGTTGATGAAGATGAGTGGCGAAAGTCTGCGCCTGAACCCACTGTGAAAAGGTGAGGTGAAAGCTTTCCGTTTTGGGTAACTGTCATAATTCAAGGAAGTGATTTGCAAAATGAGGCCTCAAGGAATGGAACACTGAAACATGAGCAAATATCTTGGAAGTAGGTGATGAAAGAAGAGAATGTAGACTTGCTGAAACATTTCTTAGTGAATCAGGATGCCAGAAGCACCTTGTTTATAGCTGTTTATTATGTCCTTATTATGTTATGTATCTGCAGCTAAATATTTCAGCCTCATGTGTGGTAAGCAGATTGTAGAATAAATTTTGTCACTCCTAGAACTATGTTATCTGATAATAAGCCTGAAGTGAAAGAAATACCATCATTTCTTATTTAAGTAAAGCTCCTGAATCCTGAAATCTCCATTGAAGGGAAAAATATCTGCGCTCCAGAACATTCTTTGCAACTGGATGAGTAACTCACTCTATCAGGATTCTTGTCTTTGGGAGGGGAAGAAGTAATGCATAAGTTATATGCACATATTGGCAAGTAAACTATGAAAAGCACCTGTCACTTAAATAATGAAATCTCCTAAAGGAAATATACTTTATTAGATTATAATTGGAAAGAAAAGAAGCCAAATCAAAGAAGCAAAACAGCTTCTCTGCTAGCATGTCTCCCAACAATATGCACACATATCTACCACACAAACACATCTCTAAGATATGCGACTCAAACACACAGCCAGTTCTTACACACAACTACCACCAATATCAAGACATAGTAACACAACGAACACACAGCCACAAAAACATACTCCCCAAAACTCAGCAGTTACATCAGCAGAAAAACCAATATGGAACTGATTTGAGAAAAAAAAAATGGTCTTGCTGAAATTCCCTCTTAGGCCAAAATGTGAAGCAGCAGTTGTAGAGAACAGAGAGTTTGCCCATCTCTATTCGATTCAGATATTTGAATTCAGCAATTAAAAACAATTACTGTGCTGGCTAAATAAAATTATGTTGGCTATGATGTGGGCTGTAGCCTGCCAGACTTTAACTGATGGCAGACTTGGAAAGTGCAGGTCAAGGAAGAAAGTAAAAATTGAGTGGAGCTTGTGAATCCAAAATAAAATTTAGAAAAAAATCTCATGTGTTCTTTGAAACGACGAAGAGAAACCAGACACATTGAGGAAAGGGGATCCAGCCATCCCCAGCGATCATCTGTAGAAATTATGTCACTTAACAAACAGGGAAAGGAAAATAATAATTGGTAGAATTCATTATTAGAAAATGAACCCAATGCAATTAAAGGAGGGAATTTTAAAGTAATTTACCTTCAAAGCAGTTGTTTCTGGAACAAAAAGGGGAGCAGCCGTGTTCTTTGGTCTGGAAGCCCCAACTTATCTACCATGTTATATGGCCTTATTGTGTCATTTTATTTTGGAGGGCATGATTTTAAGAGTACTTTTTGTTTATTTCTTAATGTATGCCTTATATATTTTCCCTGCCATAAGACAAGCTATTGTGTATTTTATATTTTAAAAAAAGGTAGCCACAAGAGGAAATTGATAATTTAAGATAGTGCTTTGGCAAGAATGAAAGAGAAATAATAGAAAAAAAAACCAGCAAGGAAGAGATGAAGAAAATCCTGCCCTGCCAGTTCCTCTGTAGCCCATTAGACTGGAATGTACATACAGCAAAGGGCTTTGAAACCATGGCTTCCCATGTGGCTGAGGGTCTGCCATTTTCATCCCAGAAACACTGCTTTAAGCAAGTGCCACCTCGCCAGCACCTGAGGGGTCTTCAAACACAAGAGGAACTGTATGTTTGAGACTTGAGCAATGCTCCCACTTGCCCTGTGTAGAACTGGAGGCCTTATCTTCTGATCCCTCTCTAAAAACTGAATATGGGAGAGAAGGAACCTAAACCTTTGCCAATATTTGGATAGAACTTGGTCAGGCAGACATTTACTGAATATTGCTTCATTGTTTAATCTAATTTTTCATTCTTTTAGGGAATTAGCTCATTAGCACAAGATAGGTTTTAAAGCAAAGCACATTCTCTATCACTGCATTTTTGTAGAATTTTCCCTTTTCAGCATTGGCATTTCAGAGATGTGCTGGAACTTCTGCTTCCTGTCTGATAATACAAGCAAATACATGGAATGGAACAAAAGTAGAAATACACTCATAATTATTTTCTCTGTTTCACTCATTTTGCTTAAATTAACATGGAACAACTGTAAGTACATTAGAAATTAACACACTTAGATAATCTTATTAGGATCCAGTATAAAAAACATTGTAAACATGCACAGTTGTCAGCAGATATTTCTCCTGAGTATTCACATACATTAGCTTAAACACTAAGATTCTTATAATACAATAGGAACTTCTTATGAAAACAAAAATGAGGTCAATTCTCAAATTTCCTGGGCCTAAAAATTTCCCAAGGAAATTTGTTGAACATGCACATTAATAGCTCCACTCTCAGAAGTTCTGAATTCACAAGCCTACTGTGAGGTGAGGGCACACCTTCATTTTCAGGTAAGTTCTCTGAGCTGCTCACGGCTGCACATGGTGGCACTCTGAGAGGATGAGGCAGGCTCTCCCCAAGTTTGAGCCCAGCCTATGCAACTTACTAAGATTTTCCCTTTAAATCAAAAAATGAATAAATGTTTGGAGATGTAGCTTAAAGACCCTGGGTTGAGTCCGCTAGAATCCCCCACCCCTCAGAAGAAGTATCTCATGTGACTCCTGTGCAAGTAAGCCGTGAGCCACACTTTGAAGGCAGCTCGGTTTATAAAATGTGTTTATTAATCACATTCCTGTGAGGTCTTTGCAAAGGACACAAAAATGAATGCTGAGGTGCCTTTGCTTCACGAGCTCACAGTGCTGTGGCTGTAATGGTGTGAATCTTCTGTTTATATAGCATTACTCCATTTCTCTACCTACCAGGGGAAGGGACCTGGTGAAGTTCTTATTCACATAGAAATATTGCAGGCAGTGCAGCGAAGGCTTGAATTAATACCCTTACCATGCCCTGGAAGTGGTAGTGACCTGGCCCCTGCTTACTTTTCTCTGTATCTGCTGGTATTCTCCCCACTTCACCAGTCTTTTCATCTTAAGGTGTTTGAATTTGGTGCACTCTCCCATCAGCCTCACCATGGCTCCTTTTAGTCATTAAAGTTTCAGCTGAAATGTCACACCATTCCTGCACAGCTTTCTCTGGCAGTCCAATCTAAAGCAACAACAGCAGACAGTCTCCAAAGACACCATCCTGTTTTATTTTCCTCACAGTGAGTATCATTAACTGAAATGATCTTATTCATTCATTTATGTAATCATTGCCTGGTCCTCCCAATGAAATGCGCGGAGAGCTTGTCATTCTTTTCCATGGTACAGACTTTGCTCCCAGTACAGTACGTAGCACGCACAATTACTTATTAAATATTTGTTGAATGGATGAAAGGATAAATAAATGTCTGAAGTCTTTTGCATCCTGTTTCTCTTCTTAGTGCTGATGTTGGGATCAATAAGAAAATGGAAGTATAAGGGGACTGAAAATCTAACATAGTCATAAATGTAAAACATTCTCACATCATTACCATCATTAATTATTCAGAGATGGTAGTGAATTGAGATATTATTATTATTATTGTATGGGGAGAATACAAGGAATTTTTTTTGTTATTTAAGGGTTAGGGAAAGGAGAGGATAGGGAAGACTAGAAACACCCTCTAATCTGAAGATAGACCAGAACTCTAAATTTCTTACAAAATCAGACACATTTCCTCTCTCAGAACTGTTACTCAACAGAACTAAAAGAAGATACAAAGACTAAGTCTACATTGATAGCTCTGTCATTTACAAATATCAACATTTCAATTGAGGCAAAGCTGAGCTGATGGTATACAGAAGTCACTGGTTTTCTAAAGTGCAAGTTGAACTCAGTTATGAACCAAAAACAAAACACCAGGAAAATCCCCAAGTCAAAATGTAAACCAAACCTGTTGTTAGATACTTAGATTGACAAAAGCAATCACAACCCTAACCTACTCACGAGTTGGAAAAAAAATAGATCATGGTCCAAGAGTCCTGTGCTTTCTCAAAGGTGTTTTTCAGTCAATTATAATGGAGATGGAGTTGAAAGTACATTAGATTTACACTGAAAAGAGACCACTTGAGCCTGTTTCTCCTCCTGAAAGGATGAATCTTTTTCAGTTCTCACCCAAAGCGCCCCACAGCTGTGCCCTGTCCTCCTGGTGTATACCGATTACCGTTATTACAGAGACATTTTCCTAATTGCGTGTACCATTGTCAGAGCTGAGGGCAGCTCTAAATTAGGCTGCAGATGCTCCGGCTGCCCTGCATAACCAGCCACCCAGCCAACTATTGACCTCAGAGAAGGTTAACAGGCATTTATTGACTCTTCACATTTAGCACAACCCTACTTTTAAAATACATACATATATTCATTATTAATCACACTTTGCTTTTAATTCTCCCAGGGAGATTTCCCTTGGTTCTATAGGCACAAGCTTCAAAACAGTGTGAGCCACATCTAAGAGAATGGGACAGAGTTTCACAATTTGGATTTGTGCCCATCACCATGAATCTGTAATTCCTACTCATTTTGGAAAAGTAAAAGTCACAAGGAAAGTTCTTCCAAAGTTGGTGGAAAGAACAGCAATGACTGAGCAGATTACCTAAGCTCTAGCCCAACAAGAACAATGGAACAAAGTTATGGGCAATACTTTGTCTGATTTCAACCTATCAAAAATATTGCATTATTAAGTATTTCTTTTATTAGTAGTAGAGCCAATGCTTTACTAGGTCTAAGCACTTTGCATGTATAATTTATTTTAATCCTCAAGACAACCAAGAAAGTCAATATTTTATGTCTCCATTTTATCAATGAGGAAATGTAAGCACAGTGCTTTATTTTGCACTGAAGCTACTTTAAATCACACAGCTAGTAAGCAGTAGGAAGAAGATCTAGTCACACCTGCCCTGCTCCAGAGACCATGCCGTTAACACCCACTGTAACTGTAGAATTCCCTTTTCTAGGTCCAATTTCACAGATAAGGAAGCAGGGGCCACAAAATTTTATGTCATCTAAAATCAAAATGGTAGCTTCTGATGACAGTTGGAACCTGGTGCACTTAACAGTGAGGAAGAAGTGACGACATATTCCAAAATGCCAAAAGTTGGTGGTGTACACCTGCGACTTGCATTGAGCTCTAACAAGCCATTACTGATACTGGCAATACAGCATGGACTACATAGTACTGAAAAAAGTAAAAGGAAAACAAAAATAAAAAGAGAGAACTCTCTGCCAATTTAGGTCACAAAACAAAATAAAGCTAAGCAATGCAATTGAAAAATTATATTTCTGGAGCTTCTTGAATATCTGTGTCCCCAAACAGAGGCAGCATTTCTGTATGACTGTGACTGCCATGCGGGACTGGAACAGCGGGCACCCTGAGAAGTGAAACACATCCTCTCCACTTGGCCCAAGAGAGAACCACCCCAGATGTCTTTTTACAAGGACCATCATGACTCTTTGGACCTGTGTGCTTCACTCACTTCTCGAAAGTGCCTAACTCCCTAGTAGGTAAAATTTTTAGATGCCAAGTATAGAATCTTTTCCTGTTTGCTTGTTTAAAGAAGGGTAAACTGACACCTTTATGGGTAGCAGTCCAGACAATGAAAATCAGTGACAGATGGGAGAGGATCAAAGGCAGAAAATTCCTAGCTAAGAGCAACAAAACACAAGTTGCTTAACAAGAGATGAGGGCATTTACTGCAAAGCAGGTAGATGGACTCTCAGCACCTTCTTCCCACGCGTACGTGACTGGGACATAGTTTGATTTGCTGTATTTGTACACACACTTAATGAACTTATCAGTAGAATGAGTGGCTCCCATTATTCACACTGAGCACGTGCTGGTGTGCAGCTAAGCATGCGATCAATGCGCAGCAAAGCTGCAGGTAATAAGCGTTTTGCAAGTTTAACAGAATGCCCATCCTAGACAACATAAACAGGGGTATCTGGGAATGGGTCCAAGGAAAGGTTCCTAGATGATTCCAGTACATTTCCTGGGTTGACCGCCACTCATCATTTAAGTGGATAAGGGCGCAAAGATAAAAGGAGACCATTCCAAGGAATGGTCAGGAGCATGTCTTCAGGAGTCAGGATTCCTGGGTTCTAGTACCAGTTCTGCCACTTACCAGCAACCATGAGTGACCCTGGGCAAGTGACTTTTCTAAACTCCTAACAGTAATGGAATAAAATTAAAGCAAGGGAATGCATGTAACGTGCTTAGATTGCTAATCATTCAACGCATGATAACCATTATTGTCACCATCATATGTTGTTAATGGCATTGACTTTCCTTTTGAGGGACGGGTAATTAGTGATGAATTCTGTCACAAGCCTTTTAAATTAGGTATCACTTCAAGACCTCCAATCCCAAGCATAGCACCACACTGGAGCAATGACAGTTAATAAGCAATCTTAGAATCCAGCCCATCAGAAAGTATCAGAACAGATGGCTTGGCAGTCATTGAATCTTGTCTTTCTAAGGTATAGAGTCACATGTGAGCAAAATAATTTATTCATTCATTCAAAATATATCCAGAGAGTTTGCCATGCAGCAAGCATCATTTCATGACTTACCTTCCTATTTGAATACTAAACAATCAAATGTATGGAAACAAGATTTCCAAACCATAGTATCACACTCTAGGTCTAAAAAAGGACTTGATATATGGACACCATACAAAGCAGTAGCATAGCACAGTAGGCAGGAAATATATACAACACACCCCAAAATGGAAGAAAAAGCTTCTGGTAGTCTTCAAAAGACTGCTGATATCTGAGTGTCAGTTAAAGCAAAATTAACTCAAAATAGGTCATAGTAATTACTGGTAGGAAATCAGTAGTTAATAGACTGAAACTATTCAGGAAATTTTTTAACTTCTTATTTTGAAATCATTTAACACTCAAAAAAAGTTGCAAAAGCAAGATAGAAGATTCTCATGTAGCCTTCACTGTGTTTGTTCCCAAGATCATTTTATATAATGACAGGATCATGTCAAGACCATGGGACTGACACAGGTAGAAATACTACTAAATAACAGCTCTTATTTGAATTTCCCTAGTTTTTCCACGTAGTCATTTGTAATTTGGTACACATACAGTATTGTGAACATTGTATTACATGACTATGCAGTAATTTAAAATTCAGAGAGAATCTGTAAAATGTAGAGTTTCCGTGTGACACAGTTTAGAGAGGGAATAAAGAATAATACATAAAAATCAGAGCACTGCTGAAATAAGAAAACACTAGAGTCAAACACTGTGCACCGCTCCAAATGAAGTGGAGAGTAGTCCTCTCATACTGCTTATGACACAGTCTACCACAAAATTAAAACCGAGACTTGCATTTGTATAGGCACAAAGAAGAAGCAGGTAAGCAAAACGCAAAATGAGACCTTTATCTGGGAAGGTTTCCCACAGAACAAATGCTCAGTCAGAAGCAGGAGCAACCTACATCTTGAAATATTTCAGAGGATATAAGTAAATTAAAACAACAAATGTGTTAGGAAAAGATTCTTGGCTCATAAAAGCATGCATTTTTATGTCTGAATAAATCAAAAGAATTAGAAAACAATTACATTGTTTCTTCTTTCATTTTTTATCATTGCATATGTAAATGCAGCCCTCCACACCTCCCCTTTTTTCCTTCCCTTATTTCTTCAGAAATAATTTTGAAAAAATTGGAGATCTGATTGTCTTAATACTCTTACAGCCTTTTAAATGAATGCATAGATGCTCATAATTACAACTAAGGCATTTGTGATTTTGCATCAGTGGAATGAATTTAAGAAATTAAAAGCCAAAAGGGGGTTTTCAGGAACACAGCAGAATTGCCTTTCTAATAACAGATTTGGCTCTTCTAATCCATTCTTAATCTAATTAAGACAATGAAAAGCATGGGACTGCCATCTCAGAAAATGGCAAGGATGCTATAAACAGAGTGCAATAAAGTGATCAGTTCACACCCCATCAAATTTACTCACAGTCTGGATAACCATTCAGATTTCCTGTGTTACAGTTTTACAATTTAACAAATGCTTTCATTTGATTTCTACCACTTCATCTTCAGATCAGGCACAGGCACGAGGGCTTCTTATCTCTGGGAAATGTGTTGTAGCTGGTGAGGCAACACCCAGTGTGTGATTATGGAACCCTACAAATTGAGGCTAACATCTCCAATAAGCAAAGATAATAATTAAGTGGTAAACCTCTGGCATTAAAAACAGCAACGGTGTTATTAATACCCAAATGGGCACCAAAACAAACAGCATTGATGGAATTTAATTAAATGATTTTATGATTGTGTATTCTTTGCAAGCTCAGACGATTAAACCCGTTATCCTTGGATGAGCATTTAAATCTGGAAGCTAAGATTCTATCTAATGGCCTTTTGTTCAAACATTTCCTAGGGAAAAAAAAGGTGAAATTATTTTTTTTCCTATGAAAAGTATAAATGCAGTAATGGGAAAAAATGAACTTGTTTTAGTTTGTATCCCCCTTGTAAGCTTCAGAAATAACAAGGGGTAAAAGATTTGGACTACCAGGAAGTTTTGTCTTTCTTTTTGTCCTTAAATGATGTGTAGCTCTAAAAAATGGATAGTTGTTGTGCTACTGAGCTATTCTGACAATTCAATAATGGTATTAAAGATTTAAAAGCCAATTGCCATGTCATTCATTTGAAACTCTCTCTCCAGTATCCTACCTGGAATATTTATTATATTCTGAAATTATAACACAACTAAAGAACTATCACTCACTGCTCATTTTCTGTGGGAGCAAAATATGTGATACGGAGCACCAATAGAGTATCCATGAATTTAGGGGCCTTAAGCTCAGCATCAAGGATCTACAACTTGATAGAACCAATGGTAATAGAAGAATAGAAGCATGGTAGGACTTCAAAGTAAGATGATATTAAATCAGCAATGGCTGCCATAATGCTTTGTTTTCTTCAAAACAGCTGTTCCTACCATCATACATAATGTTGTGTCTTATTCGGATTTTAATATATGTGACAGTATAAACAAATTTTTTTTATTGAAAATGAGATATTATAGTAGCCATTGATCATTCTCTGTTATTTGGTTCAGAATGCCCTGTAATTCTTTCAGTCTTTCGAATGGTTTTGTACTATTTTATTATGTTTGATATTATTGTATTTGAAACTATGCTCAACTATAGCAGAGAAAGAGATATTTTGATAGCTACTGCTAATGTCCGGTTGTCTTATTGTAAAGTGCTGTGTTGCTTATGTTGCTCTGTTCTGATCTGCTTTGTTCTGCCCTCTTCTGTTTTATTCTCTTTAAAATAAAAAAATAAAATATTAAAAAAAGAAAGGGGAAAAAAAGATCTACAACTTGCTAACTACTTGGTCAAAAACAAAACAAAACAACACAAAACAGTCAATCAACAGCAAAAATAACCCCTACAATTTCCTGATCTGCGTAATACCATAAGGATAATGCTTACTGTCCACTAATTCTTTTTTTTTATTTAGAGGAAAAAAAGCAAAACAGAAAAAAGGGTAGAAATAATAGACAATTTCAATTAAAAATTATTAATACTAAGAAATCACTAGTTGATAAATTACATACTATCATCTTAGAAATAGTTGTTCAAGTTATAGAATCAAAGAGTAAAAAGTAGACAATCAAACAATGACAGTACAAATCGTTCTTAAGGAAGGATCATGGTGGTGAACAAACATTTCTAAACACATAGTGGGAGCTCGTGGGGGGACCCACCTCATATCCACTATTTACCATAAGAGGCCAATCCAAGCTAAAATACTGTTATGATAAAAATTCATATTAGTTGACAAAAATGTATGCTTTGTTCTGAAATGAGATAGTCGTTTAGAATGTTTATGAGTATTGTCAAAAGCTTCACACAGTTCTCATAAATTATCATTTTACCCTAGATTCCTCGTTTGCATACACATAACTAACAGAAGGCTGTCGAATTCCCCTCGGTGAGATAAAGGAATCACGGATGCCATGGGTGACAGGGAGGTGCACAAATAAGCAGGCGGCCTCCACTCACACTTTATGAGGGGATAACCTTGTTTCACAGGAAAAGAAAAAGTAGGGAGAAAGAAGGTTAGAGCAATGGAAAGAAAGTAAATGTTACGAGCTATGGTTTTGCGATTGCCTCAAAGTTCCCTGCAGGCTCCAATGCTCTGCATTCACTACCCGACAAGAGATCATCTCTCAGAGTGGAGCACGCATCCTTAGTGATTTGAATATATGTCTCTGTTCCCCACACAATCAACCAATTGCCAGCTAGAAAACTCTTATTTCCCATGGTTTTTTTCCTGTGACTCCAACCTAAAACTGTTTTCCACTTTCTGATTACAAAAGCGAAATGTTTTTTCTCTTATTGTGGCTCATAAACTTCCCAGTTTTTCCCTTGTCTTCACAAAATTATGTAAGAGTAGAGTGACATCAGCTGAGGTACAGAAACCCGGAGGGCCGGATTCCCATTCCACACTGCTAAGGCCTGATGCAGGACACTGAGACATACAAGATGACCTTGAACTTCTCCTTGGGTGAAGGTGTGTACCTGTGCAAAGTACGGGAAACTGAATTACAACTAATGGACCAAAATGACCCACTGTGGTCAAAAATATCCTACAGACAGCTACTGTTTAAAATCTCCCCTTAGTGATTGTACATTTTATAAATTCACTAATGCTTTTCAAAAATATAGAATTTCTCCTCATCAGATACTATGCTTGTGTGTTTTAAAGCAGAAGACTGCACACCCTCGCATATAATCAGCTGGAGCTGAGCTACGGTATTTAACCCAGAGGCCTGCTCTGATCCTGTCATTTACCTGATCACCTGGAAGCAAATTCAGCTGAGAGGAACCTGGAAACTGTGGATGCAATGTTATCTAAAGCTTTCTAAAATTTTAAAAGTTTGGCTTATTAGTTGATTTTCAAATGTGCTTTAATGTCATGGAAAAATAATTAAGAATTTTCTATCCTAGAGTCAAATAGAATTTTAAAAATAGTGATCTCTAGGTAAAATTTCTTCCCTACTTCTGTTTTAAAAACATAATAAGTTATTTACTCATTGACATTTTTAAAAGCTGTGTTGAAATTGCTACACTAACACAAAGAATTCATGTGAATCCTAATGTATTCTTAGAAGAGAAAAAAGGGCAAATATGACAATGGGTATGTTTCCCAAATTACTGCACAGCCCAAGTAGGGCACAAATGTGGTTTCCATGTAACTCATTTCTCTCAGTGGGTATGTGGTTTGGCTCTGGGCCTTGTGGCACTCATGCTGAATGTTGGGGGAACTTCAACTTCACTTACTCAAAGCTGTCCTCATTGTCTAAGCACACCTCATCTCTGTCTTTTACTACTCGGTGGATAACTCCAGACAAAATGAGCATCCCTCGCAGTCTCCAATTCTGCATTTGCTAATGAGCAAGGACACAGCATTATCAATCTCGACGGGGTGGATGGAGGTATGGAGGAGTATATATAGAGTACCTACCACAGCCCAGCCAGATAAAAACAGCTCCCATTCACTGAATGCAGGGTACCCTTACAGTAAACTAATTTTACAAATTAGCATACCAAATACCTGGACCTTCAGTGGCTTGTCCAGGCTTACAGAGTAAGCCAGGGTGGGAAGTAATCATTTGAATCAGTACAGTCTCATATTCAGAACTTTGTTTCCGTGATTTTCATGTAGCTCTTAACAGTTGATAGTTGCTATTAGTTTTAATAATGATACTATTTTTATAAGCAGAATGGACTCTTTCATACATGTCTCCACCTGTTCAAAATGCCAAGGGAATATTTTTATTCATGACCTCTTTGCCATAGTTGTAGTTCAAATTTTGTAATTATGTACCTAGATTAAATGTGTCTATTTTTGTTACTGCAAATTCTCCAACGGACACTTCCATTTCTGAACAAGCCTCTCGAAGATTTTCCAAATGCTACCATGTGGAAAAACCTTAGAGTTGAATGCTGCCACACTTGTCATTTGATGGTCTCATGTCATCTAGGAGGTCAAAGAGAAGTCATATATTAAAGTTCCCCTCAAAACATTCAGTTTGTCAAGGATGTGCTACATAAATGTAGCGTGCTTGTAGTCATTGTATGATAACAGTTTGTCAAATACAATTCACTGAGTCCTATTGAAATTAATGAAGGGTGTAAAAATGACAGCCATCTGACATATTTCAAATTTCAATTTGACATTTACAACCTTTTAAAGTTATTTTTAAATGCAGCAGGGTTTAAAATGTATTGAATACATCATATGCCACTAAGCCACTGTTGGGTGAACAGGTATATAGCCATGGAAGTTAACACAGGGACACATTCTCCAGTCTTTAAAACAATAAACTGTGCTTAGATATAAAGAAAATAAGGTGAAGTATCTTATGATAACTAAATAGATGCCACCGTCTACTTGTCTTTCTGGGGGGGGGTGTACAAGTTCATATCCATGGAAATGAGTATCTTGACAGAAACTCTGCTACAGTTAAAGATACTTGTGTATAAGCCTAGCAATGAAGGCAGCAGAGGCACAGAGAAATGGATGATGAAGATAGATACCAGCTGTATTTAGGGAGCCCTTGTGTATGAGCTGTGTGTGTCCGTGATGCCAAAACAACCTAGCAAACTCAGGTCCTGAGCACTTATGTTCCAATCTTATCTCCAAATTTCTTACTATACGTGTGACACCCTGCCTTCATTTTCCATTTGTGTGTGAGGTGGAAATTTGGACAACAGGGGTACATGTGTATTCATACACATGTATGGCTTCAGAGTATTTGGAACAAGGTACAAAAGGTATACTGTCATCATTTGTTATGTACTGAATATTTTTGATGTGCAAAATTCATATGTGGAAACATTCTCTAATGTGAAACTATTAGGAGATAGAATTAGGTCCTGAAGGAGAAGTCTTCCTAAATGTGATTAGTGCTCATTTGGAAGAAATTTTGGTGAGTTACTTTGGCCTTTTTATCATATGAGGACAGAGGCAGAAGATGCCATCTGAGAACCAAAAAAACAGGTCCCTCTCATACCAAGTATACCAATGCCTTGACCTTTGTCTTCTCGGCCTATACAACTGTGTGAAAAAAATTTTGTTGTTTAAAAGCCACTTAGTTGATGGTATTTTCCTGGAACAGCTCATCATCTAATCTCTATGTTAGGTCTCTTTAACTATTGCCTCATCTGGACTACTGGCAAACCCTTTTCCCTGACCATTCAAGCGAGGCATTGCCGCTTCAGCAGCATGTGGACAGAGGGCAGGGTCTCAGAGAGGGATGTAGGCATCTTTACACCACGTACAGGTGGCCCTAGAAAGTTTTCCACTTTCCTTTAACAGGGTTGTGCGCTCTAGGGAGATGTCCAAGTGACCAAACCAAGTGCACCCCGTGTTCCTCACACCTTTGTTTCAATCACAATTGATCCTCATGGATCTGTTTCATAGGCCACATCATAAAAGAAAACCCAATACCAAAGGAGAAAAAAATAGAGCCATTAGTAATGTCAAATTGCACTCTGCTCAGGAAAGAATGAGCTAAGGTTACTCCATCAGTGACAATGACTGGGAGAAAGAGTAGAACCTGGCAATGCCGATCCTTAGGTGGTATTGAAAAGTTGTGGTGGAGGTAGATATTTTAGGAACAGTTAGGCTGGGCAGGTCCACAGCTGATGACTACTGCTGTTTATAAAATTGTTCAGATTAAACAAACAGACTGATTCCATTGGGTTTTTCATAGGATAGTCCAGTGCTGGGCACAGCAGAAGTGTGTAACAGAGTGATGAGTGAACATACTTATGAATGATTATTTCTTTCTGAATCAGAGTTTAACACATTGGGGTTTCCTAGTATAAGGATCTGAGAAGGTTATAAAGAAGGGTGAGTCAAGCAGTCCTCTTTCTAGGAAAAAGACAATTATGGTAGCTGAAACCTCTAATGGAAATGAACCAGCAGGAGCATCCAGAATCATGAATCCAAGACTTTCAGAATAAAGCAAGAAAGAAACAAAACATTTAGCATCTTCTCCATTTAATTTCACCCATCACAATTTCATCCTCCTGCTTATTATATCACTAACAAGAGCGAAGTCACAAGAAGCCAGTGACACTGCTGTGTATGAAAAAGTAAACTTTTCCTCTCTGCCTTTGGTACCCAGCACACAGGTTCTAAAACCCGTGGGACTGGCAGTGATAAGAGTATCTCTTAAGGAATATATGCTGATGAGATGAGTGAAGCCTGGGTCCACAGGACAGCTTCAGGGTAGGATTTGTTCCCCAAAAAGGCTAAAGCAGGATAAGAAGATTGGTTTGCTCAACTCCACCCCCAACATCTGGAGAAGGCAGAGGGACTGAAGATTGATGATGTAATCAAACTTGTCTCCAAGGTGAAGACTCCATAGAGAACTCAGAAAGGTCCAGGTAATTTCTGGATCATTGACCATGTTGGGGTATGGGACACCAAAGCTCCTGGTCTCTTAAATTCCAATACCCTCGGACCGCCATTCAAATACCCACTGCCTAGTGAAGGAGACACAGGGAAAAGGGATGAACAGTTTAAAAACAGAGCTATGAAACAGTAAATGTGTGGCCAACAGGAGTCATGTGAACAAACTGTTTAAACTTCATTGGATATCCTAATATTACTGACACTGTTGGCGTGAGTCCACAGGAATGGACTAGATATATGATGCCATCCTGGGAAAGATCTTTTGTGAGTCTTGGTTTTGTCATCTCTAAAATGGGAGCAGTCATGTATGGCTGGCTTACCTTACAGAGTTCTTATGGCCAAGCTATGAGATAGACTTTATGAATGACACTTAAAGCACAGTGAAAATCATGGCACATATATGGTAGAGGACATGGACAAACTTATCCTCCCCTCCTTCAAATGATTTCCTAAAACTTCATGATATGCATAATGTGTTCACTAGTGAATAGCAAGGAATTGCTACATTCATTATTTATATATTTAATTAAGTTTACAGAGCACAGATATCCTTGACTGAACATTAGGCTCTTGCCTATATGACCACAAAGAAATGACAGCAGCCACTAAGTAACAAAGTCACTGGAACAATTACCATTTGTTTCCTCCTCCAAGAGAAGACTCCCAGCTAGCCCATCAGATAAGCTTTCCAGGCCTCTTCCTCTTTCTTTCTCTCCAGCAAAGCACAAAAGCATTTTCAAGAAACACTGGACAACTGTCCAAAAAATTATGTTTTGTTTTTTTGCAAATCTGTAGGCTCCTGTGAGACACAAAGCAACAAGCTCTAGTCCATTAGTATGACAGGTAGCGCTCTTACTAACAACTGCTTTTTACTCCCTCTGACAAATGTGCTCGGTGCCATGGCTGACGTTTGTGTGGTAATCAGGAGTGATGGAGAGGGGACGTCGGCGCTGCCGAAAGTGCCCCCCGATTTAATGTGAACGATTTGTCAAACGTGCTGTGATAGCAATGCTGTCAGACCCGGGCAGAGAAGCACTCTGTCATCTTTGCGCCAACCAAGGTCACTTTGGCAAGGAGAGGAGGGCTCTTGCCAATGAAATTTTCATGTTTATTGGTGATGCTCATGGCCCACTTTCACAACTTGTTTTTTCTCCTTTTAACAGATAACTATCTCAGGGGTGGAGACACTGCCCTGGAGAGAAGCCCGCACTGAGGGACAGTCCCCTGGGTGAGCCACTTGACATCACTAAGGGCCAAAAACCAGGATAGGAAACGTAAAATCCAAGACTCGGAGCAGACCAAACACACAATGTGGCCTTGTGCCTGGCTGGTACAGCCACCCCATATTACACATTTCAAATAAATTATTGACATTATTAGATAAAAAGGACTGTATCTTGTGATATGAATTTTAGTTTTATCCTATGACCTTCTGAGCATTAAATTCTATGAACCACCCAAAGAATCAGAGGTGGGAGGTGATCATCATATGTAGGTCTCAATAAGACCTACATATTGGTTAAATGCTTTTTTTTAAAGAAAAAAAGTAGGCAAAAGAAAAAGGAGATGTTATTTTGTTATTAGCAAAATGAACCTCCTGTCTACACAAGGTTGACCTAGGTATCTTTATTGCATATTCTCATCAAATTCTTTCATTTCTTTCTTATTATAATGGGCATATATCTCAGAATGAACTGGATACAAAACAGGGTAGGGACTAGCGGATGGAATTTTGTGTCCTTACCGTCTACTACAGCATCTGCTCAGTAAATATTTATAGCAAAACACGGATATAATTCACAGAAGTACATGCAAGAAAACTTGGTGAAAGGAAATAAAGGCCCATGCCAGAGGTGCACAACTGAATACGGTTCAGCAGCGCATGTCTATTGTGTACATAATGTTTCAGATGATGAAAGAAACAGAGTAGAGGTTCAAAGGAATGATTATAGACAAATAGTATGCAGGCCAGATTGAATATACATGCAAAATCTTGACCAAAAATAGGATTTCTCTGTACCAATCAATATTAGCCTATGAAATCATTACTGTTTTATTTCAGTTTTTCTTTTTAATTGTTTACTAAAATTTCAGTATCAGGAGCTTTTGCAGAAAACCCTCGATTTTAGATTCCTTGATGAAAAATGGGATCATCTGGCAGTTCTGAGCTGCAGTACACAGCTGCCCCTTCAGTGGGCGATCTGTCTCCTGTTTTCCCAGGCCTAAAAATCTAACGCCAGCTGCCATTTGTTACCATGTTTGCACAATTACTTTTCTAATAGTAGAGAGGCACTTCCCTCAACCAATCAAAAGTGGCTCAGAGAAAAGAATGAAGGAAAGACTGTTATTTTTTATTTTTCCACAGAAGTGGCTATTTCATCCCTCATCCAGGAATTGCCTGGATCCTATGGGTATTGGCACTGGTGACACATTATCTAGGACCTATTGTAGTCTGTTTTCCTGATATTTTCAAGGTAGCAGATGCTCCCATTCTGGGCTTGAAGTCCTTCAAACGCAGAAAGTGGGTTAATTTAGATGAAGACAATTTTTTTTTGGTGATGCGTTAAGCATGACTGATTCATCTAATGTATATAACTTAGGTAACCTTTGGTACAGTTAATAACACTGTCCCCATGACAGTGAGACATAGGTGAGAAAATTGAGGCTTACAGAAAATAGCATCACTAGCAGGATGCAGAGTCAGGCCCAGTGAACATGATAAATCCAAATCTCGTCAGATAGGGCTAGAGCACTCATATTGAATCAAAGGTCCCCCAGTGACACTAATGTACAACCAGGGCTGAGAACTATTCTCTTAGTGCTATAGGATGAATGTCTGTGTCCTCCCAATGTCATACCCTGAAGTCTTAAACCCCACTGCAATGGCATTAGGCAGTATTATTTATCTTCCTTGCCCTAAGAAAATACAGAAAGAAGGCAGTGCTCTATAAGCCATAGAGTGCCCTCATCAAGAACCAATCTTACTGGCGTCCTGATCTTGGATTTTGGGCTCCAGAACTACAGAAAATAAATGTCTGTTGTTCAAAGCATCTAGCCTTAGCAATTTGGTACAGCAGCCTGAGCTGACTAATGCACCTGAAGTTTGACTTCCCTCCTTCAAAGATAGATGGCATGAGGTCAAGAACAGGCTGGAAAGACACAAAGAGAGATGACGAATTGGGACTTGTTCCAACTGGGCTTGGGGACTGGATTTTTAGCATGGACTCCAATGAACTATGCCTTGATTATGTTGTAAAAATATATATAAGTAGAATTAGCACTTTGTAAGGATGGGAATACATGAGAGTACCATGGAGGAGCTTTGAACACTTCCCTGGCCCCTTTCCCTGCCTGGGAACCAGAATATTTTGGTTGACAGCCAGATACAGATATTTTAATAAGACTTCTTGATTCTGATGTGGGTTCCCAGGAAAGAACTGCTTAATAGATGATAAAGACCCAACTAGGGGTCACAATTTATGAAAACCTGTAAGGATAAAATGGCTCGTAAATATACCTTGTACCCAACTGCATGCAATTATAGGAAGAAACTGTTGACATATCAAAAATTTATATAGATGTTCAAAACTGAGTTCCCATTAGAGAGCTAACACTGAGTTTGATGTAGAAACTGACTTCCCAAGTGAATCTACTCTATCCCATGAAGAGAAGGACTTGTTCAATTTACACTCCTCAAATTCACAGGCAACTGGTCTAATTTTATTCAGAGGCAGTAACTCTAGGAGAACATGGCTCAGCAGAGACATAGGCTGTGTTTAAACAGAGCATTTGGGGATGAGTAGTTTTTCACTGACCCTTTTATGATAACAGGGTTTATTTTATCCAATACCATAGAGAGGCACAATGCTCTCAAAGCTAAGTGCTGATTATTTCACATCCCTCTATTAAGTGTACAGACAAAAGCTCATTCGTCGTAGGTTCTTAACAATCCATGAAGGAAGTAAAAAGGAATTTAAAAAATTGACCACCGTCTTTTCTTTGTCCTTGTTTATAAAAGCTGGAATCTTCAGAATAATAAAAACGAATGCAGAACATGATGTTCTCCCATTTAAAGTTCTTTAATGACTGCCTATGACCTGTGGCAGAAAGTTGAAAGGGCTCCATATTCTCTAAAACATATGCATGATCTATCCTGGACATCTTAGATTTCATCTCTCATTGCACTGACAAGGGATGACCTTGTCATTAATTACAGTTCACGGAACACACCTTGTCTCACACTTCTAAGTCCTTTATCAAGCTATGTCGCACTGCCTGGAATATATCTCCCTATTTGCTTCCATCATATCCTTCAAGTTTCGGCTCCATGAAATCTTTCTTAATCTGTCCAAGTAGAATTGATCATTCCATCTCCCTTTGCATTGTTGACAGACTTCATCCATGGCATTTTCTTCGTTTTATAACACTTAATAGCTATGTATCTTTCCTCCCTAATAGCACACAAACCATGTTAAGCTTGATTCTTGGTTTCCTGGTAGTCCTGGCATCTGCCACAAGACCTGGGTCATTGCACATGACCACTGGTGACAATCTGAATGAGCACACTGATGTGTCATTCCCATCCCGATGCCCCAGGTGTCAGACACATACTTCAGATGAGTTACTTCATCTTACACAGGGTACAGGATTTTAAAACAAGAAGCCTTAAATCCTAATCCTAGACACACAGCACTACTAGGTACTGGTTCAAAAGAAAGTTGCCCTAAAGGACAATCAGTGACTAAACTGCTTAAAGCAAAGTCTCATGATGATGATTCAAACCAACAATGATCTTTAGTATTGATTTATTATATAAAAAAGGAGACTGAAACAAATTTTCTGCCATCCTATTTTGTTGGGCAAATTGCAATTCACTAACTATTCACTAATAACTGAATGTAAATTTTAAGGCTAACAAGGAAGGTACAAGCTATTTCACCTGCTGTGGTTTTAACTGCAGAGTATGGATTCATTTTCTACCTCTGCTTCTGATAAATATTCCTTGAACACCTAGTATGTGCCAGATACTATTTTAGTTATAAACGGGATTGAAATACTTCGCTGTTTCATATTTTTCCTTTTCCCTTTAAAAATGGCTTTTGAGACAGGTATTATGGGAAAATCAGAAATAAGGATATTACTACTTTGTTTTGCTCTAATTAGAAGTCTCAGTTATGCACATCCTGCCTTAATGTGTAGCTATTCATCAAATGTGGGACTTAGAGTCTTACCCATGAAAGAGTTCAAATCAAGGAGACTTGTGTTAGATGACGCCCCAGATCAGTTCAGTGAAGTGGGTAGTAGAAAATGAAGCACTTCTTTAAAATTTCTCTTTGATTTTCACACCATGATGTCCTCATCCTTCTGTTTTCTCACTGGTAAGTGCCCTGTCCTCAGCCAGGACTGGGGATAGAGGTGCTTCCTGTCCCCCACATCTCCACTGATGAGGAAGAGAGGAGACTACAAATTCAACTTCTTTGTTCCTATTCATCACACTGGCTCCCTAGGTCCCCAAGAAGACTCTCAAGAATTCCATAAGGACCTCTTAGCCTAGACATTAGTTTTCCTCCCAGAAATGGTCTGTGACATCTGGAAACTAACACTGGCACACTCTCAAAATAAATGACATTAAACAATTCAAAGAAACACTTCAGGCCTGAGTTTCCCCAATAAAACCAGAAATGACCCTATCCCTTCCCTGCATCTAAGGGCAATTGAGAAATCCTATAGCCTGTAACTTACCCCCAAGAAAGGCAAAATGGCATTCCAAGCTGCTCGACATCTAGTGACACCTGAGTTTCTACAACCTCCTCTCCCATCATTTTTCCTGGTTCCTTAGCCAATGGATTCTCTTTGTATTCTTCTGAAGGATATTTGAAAATCTAGCATGTTAGCATCATAGCTATCTCATAATCCTTCTCCTTAATATTCCTTGCAAAGCCCTACTATAGCTTTTCCTACAGCAGGCCCCTTCTATCACCCAAGTATCAGTTTTATGTCCCTAATTTTGGGAGAAATTCTGTCATGCTCCTCTTCAAGGGAGACTGGCTCGTGACAGTTACTATGACTGAATTTATTTATTTTCTATCTTTTGTCTCTATGAAGTTTCTTTGTCCCTTGTGTATGTATTTATTTTGTCTCCTTCAGTGCCCCACTGTCTGACAAATTGTAAGTTTATTTATCAAAGTTTCTTTTCTATCTTCTTCATTCTCCCTCCCTCCCTCCTCCTCCCTCCCTGACTGTCTCTGTCTCTCTCTGTCTCTCTCTGTCTCTCTCTGCTTCTCTGTATCATCACAAACTAGAAAAACCAGTGTCTCCTATGCATTTAGTTCATATTAGTAGAAAAACATATATGAATTTACATGGGTGTAAATGAATTTACGAAGAGATATTTCACTCTACAATGTACTTGAACGAGTCATCTTTGTCTCAGCAACACAGACATTTCCTCCCTCAGCCTCTGGCCCAAAGCTTACTTGACCGAAACCATGACCCGGAATGCTCAATCTTCAACAGAAATTGATAGAGAAATCTTTTTCTTCACTTGGCCCTCATCAATAAAAAAATACAGATGGTGAGACAATATGAAGGCGTGAACCCCTGGTGGGGAGGTGACGCACACTCGTCATCATCCTGTCTTACAGATGGCCAGCAGTGGGTATCATAGAGGCACTGAGTTAAAGGTCTTACATAGCAATTGGAAAGAAGAAGGACCAGAAAATTGTTTGGCTTATGTTTTCTTTTTCTGTTGAGAAACAGAATGAGAAACAAACAAGAAGCAGCTGAGGAATGCAGAGCCTCCAAACACTCGATCATTTTCAATACTACAAAACTGCAGGGTAGAGGAATGTAGAGATTAAAGAGCTAGAGGAAGGAAACCTGACAGCAACTCTAATGATCACGGGAATATTCATGGCCAGGGATTGCTACGTTTGTCAGCAGTGAAGGCTACCTTCCTCCCATTGTTTTAATTGCACAGCACCCCTTTCTTCCTGTCTTCTAAGCTCACCCCTGTTCCTCACTCTTCCCTTCCCCACTTCCTTTCATTCTTCTCTAATGCCAGTTTCCTCTGTGCCTATCTCTCTCTCTCTCAATTCCTATCATCAAGCAATATGTGTACACTTAGAAATAAGCAATTGACTGCTGTGGAATGATACTGAATACAACTCTGGGGAGAAAATGTGTTTGCAATTTTTACTAAACAGCAGCATAGGCTAAAGAGAAGATTTATGGTAATGAATCATATTAATCAGCTAAATTAATATATCATTTCAGTGATTCATAGAGTAACAATAACAAATAAGAAATTGGACTTAAAAAGTATCCTAAGCAGGTACAGAAATCTAGACATAAATTAAAGATTAATTTGTAATCTACTCATACACAAAAATCAAGGACATTATTTCATCATTTCTTACCAAATATGCAAAAGCAGCCAGTCCCATAAGGGTTTCCTTGCTTTTAAAAAGTGATCCTTGTAGTTCATGGAGTAAATAAAATAAACTTGTGCTCACCTCGTCCTGTTTTTATACTGCAGTACAGCTGCCTATGTTTTCCAGCTTAAAGCAGATGTAAGTAGCCAGGTGTGGTGACCAATGTCTACAGGGGGACTGCTAAGAATCTGAGACAATGTAAGCTATGTAATAAGTGCAAGACTAGCCTGAATTATATAGCACGACCCCATATCATACAAATAATAATATATTTCAGATCAGTATTGTCCATCATAGTAAATGCTAACTCGTGTGGCTGTTCAAATTTAACTGTAAACGGATTAAATTATGGAAAATTAAAAATTCAGTTTCTCAGCCACACGAACTACATTGTAGGTTCTCAAAAGCTACATGAGGGTAGTGTGTACTATCTTGGAAAATTTAGATTTGGAACATTTCCATCATTGTGCAAAATTCTACTGAACACACTTCAAAGGCAAATATTTATTATACACCAAGTAAAGATGAGTTACCAGTTATCCAGCTGTTGTTTCACATTCTTCTGATACTTAGCTCTACTGGTAAAATTTTATAGTAATGTTCTTCTCCCAAGATAGAATGCATACCTCACAAAGGCAAGAATTTTCTCCTTTGCTCCTAATGTAGACTCAGAGCCTGGCAAATATTGCACAAAGCTGACACTTAAAAAATATATGTTGAGCGACTTGATGATGGCACTGATGTCAAATGGAAATATCAAATAGTCAAAATAAAGGTATATCGAAGATAAAAATTACACAGAGAGAAAATGTCATTGTAATACCGACAAAGATACATGCCTGTTTTCCTCTCTGTTCTATCTGCCTAGAAAAAAATTTCATCTGCCCAGAAATCAATTCCACCCTTAACATATGTGGATCTTTTTGCCTAGATGAGCAAATTAACCCTAACTTATCAGTTGAGGAAACTGTGAAATTAATTGCGTTGACATCTACGTGGGCAGAAAACAGTTAACCCAGCATGACAGGGTGATGATAGTGACTGAAAACCCCAAAGCCCTCGAGAAAGAGTTGTTTTCATCTCATTATGTCTGCTTGATAATTACAACCAACTCATCAGCCCTCGGATGAACACCACATATAATCACTTTCCTGCATATTTTTTGAAGGAGGAAGCATAATAAGGTAAAATCTGTGGACTAATTTATGACATTTGTGAATCTGTTTTCAGGAAAAAGAAAAACTACAACACAGTAGGGGATGCTAAAATTCTCTTTTAAGTAATGGAGATATATTTGAGAATGCTGCTTAAAATTAAGGGAAAACATTGCCCTTCTACACAAAAGAGCAAAAACTTAGTACTTGCTCTATTAACAAAAACTTTCTAATTTGCTGCAAATCCATCTTTTTTAATTTCAAGGACATATTAATAAAGAATGCAAAAATCCTATAACTGGGTAAACACATAGTTAAAACACTAAATACAGGAACACACAATTACAGAGAACACATAAGGAAGAAGTTTTGAACCACATCTGAATATTAACAGGTTTGTGGAATAAAACAGCTATGGGGAAACATTTTTCTCTGTTACATATATCTTGCAAATGTAAAGGCAATATTAAAGGGTTAGTGCTATTATCAATAACCTCACTGATTTTTTATTCTCAGCAATTAATATGTCAGAGATTACAAGGCTATTTCACTGATCAAAAAAAGTGAAAAATTGAAAAATAACACCAAATCTCTGAGCTAAACCCAAAAGCAATCCAATAAACAAATAAACTCCAACAAAACCATCTGGCTGTATTCTATTTTGGGTCGTAGTAGCTAAAAATGTCATTAAATAAGCTTATGAACAACGTAGTAATTGCTCTCACCCAGAAGCACTTAAAACAATAAAGCAGGTTTTTAAGTTCTGCCATAAGGTCCACAAAACTGCTCCCACTGCCGGTGTTTCCGTGATAGAATCAAACTGATCAACTGAAAATTCTTAACTTTCATTTAGTGACAATGACCAGAACAAGCATATTAGAATTACATGCAAACTCACACTTGAGAGTTCCAGGGTTTATTTTTAGTTATGAATATTAATGTGGTGGGTGGGGACTGTAAAAAAATCAACTGGAAAATTGGGAACCTGCATTTGTTTGTAAACTTCCTAATTATATTCTTTTACATGCTTCTTTTTCTGCACTGATGTATTGATTGGTCTGGTAAGGTGACACACACACAAATTTCTGAGCCCTTCCACACTTTTGGTCATTTTTTACTAAAAATATCACATACAAATAACACCAAAAATACAGCATGGCATTTTGGTGCCACTAAATTTGGTTTTCTTTGTATATATTTTTGCCCTTTTATGTTTACTTGTGCATTCATTATTCCAAGTATTTGTTCATTTTCTTGCTAAAAATGAAGTCCTAAAAATATCAATCATCTTCCCAAGTGAAAGAAAACCCTTTAATCTTTGAGGCTTTTCCTGGAGAGCACAATTACTCAAGTAAAGTTCAAAAGAACTCTTAATGTGAGAACTTTTGTGATGGAGGAGGGCATGATTAACCAGCACATGAATTATGCTTGTCTAACTTAATTTCCAGTTTAAGAGAATCACTTTTTTTCACTTTACTTTGATAACTGCCAACATTTACATATATTATACACTGCCTTCAACATTAAAATACTCTGACAATCATACCTTCAGCTCTAAGCTAAAAAGCTAGTGACTCCAGGAAAGAGAATAGCTGTTTGTAGCAAGGTTATGATTAGACCTAGTTTAAGATCCCCAGTAGGGCTCCAAATGCCATAAATACCCCACACATAACTTTCAGGAAACTTTCCAACTTCAAATGTGGTGTTACCCACCTAATAAAGTGTGAGTCACATCCCTCTCTTCCAGACATGCTGCATTAGCCATATTTACCCATGCTGGCAAAATGTAAAAGGAGTATTTTTTCCAGCCTTTTTAATTACCAAAATTCAAGTTGCTTTTAAAATACCATCGCCCCCCTTGAGATTTCAGGAGAGCCGGCGATCACCATGGCAATAAGAAAATGGTGCCAACATCATCTTGGCACCGATGTGCTACACATCTCAGGAGACTTTCTCACAGGAGAGAATCGAACTTGTGTGAAAAGCAGGCACTCTCCCTTCAATCCTTTATTTTGGGAAGAAAATGACAAATTTCATGTTACAGAAGGTAAATAAGAAAGTGTTGTAACCATATGCCTTCCTCTAATATACACAATTAAAATGCAATATCAATCTGCTCTCCCGGTATGCAAAGTAAAAATGGAAAGTTAACAGACAGTGGCCCACATATGATGTCCACGTGCCAGTTTTCCTCCCCTCTCTCATGCTTCACTCATCGCTGTGAACCATCTGACTTCAAGGAGGGGGATGCACACAAACTCACCGAATATGGGTATAATCTTGTTATATCCTGCTATTCATGAGCTTGTTCATTGATCCTCTGAGTCAACATCTCTTGTCTACTCAGAGTACGCCAGGCAGGAAAGAGTCAGAGGTGATAATACACAGCGGCAGGTGCAGAATAGGAGTGCTATGCATGCATTTGTGCATGTGTGCATACATGTGTGTGCATATGTGTGTAAACACAAAAATGTTGTAAGAATGCTAACGGATACTTGTATAGAATGCCGGTTAACCATCATGGATTTGAAAAATTAGAAATCTGAAATGCTCCAGAATGTGAAACAGTGAATGCCAACATGATACCACAGGTGATTCATCTGTCCTGGTCCTTGATTTAAAAAGCACTGTATAAAACCATCTCCAAATTATGTGTATAAGGTGCAGATGAAATGTAAATGAGTTTTGCTTTTAAAACTGGGTGCCATTCCCAAGATTTCTCATGAAATATATGAAAATATGCCCAAATCCAAGAAAGATTGAGATACAATTTTTTTTTAATTTTAAGCATTTCACATAAGGGAAATTTTAACCCGCACTACAGCTATAGTAGAATACATTATTTATTTATAACCTTAAATGTAATACTATAGCAATAAGATATTAAAGTAAAATGTAATGAAACAAGCATTAATTATAATGTAATAATATATTATTTTATATATATGTGTATATATTACTAGTACTGTAATATTATTATTTCTAATTCTCCACTAACACCTGCTTCCCCTCTATGGTGTAAAATGTATATTTTATCTCTTCAATTTTACGTGAGCCATTCTAAGGACTCTAGGGATATTTTCAATGTGTATTTCATGTCTCAGGACAGCTGTCCCAGGCCCAAAACTGTTCATCAACTGAAAGGAATTCTTCTACCTTCAAGTTGGTTGGACCTGAAAAATCACAGGACAAGTTCAGATTTTCCCCTAAAACTTACATTTAGAATCTTCTAGGGACCTCTAATTCCAAAACCAATAGCTGAAAAAAAATCTTGGGCCCATTTCTCCAAATCAAGCCCAAGTCCTAAGAAGGAGAATGATGTGTTTATGTTCTGAATGTGAATATATATGGCGACAATAGAAATGGGTTGGAGAAATTTCTGGAACAGAGGTCCTAGAGGTGAGTCCTCTGAGGTACAGCCCAGGAGATCAAAAAGAGGCATCACTGACATTGAAAGTCAACTTTCCTCCCTCAGGCTTTGGAGGCATCAAAATATCTGTTTAAGCTTTTATGATCTATGCTTTCTAATCTGGAAAACAAGGATAATATTAGTTTTTAATACCAGGACAGTTGTTAAGGTTCACGTAAGATAATGACCATGATAATCTACCCTCTGGCACATAGCACTCAGTCGCTATTCCCATGCCATCAACAGAAGAAGACTAACTAACACTGGCAAGGTAGGATGGAGAGAAAATACTTCAGACCAAAGGAGAGAATTAAATCAGAGTGCAGAGATTTTTGCTTTGGGACTGTGATAAGAAAGGAACCTGTCTATGTCATTGGCAAGATTGTAAACTAGTCCAACCATCGCAAAAGTCAACATGGCAAGATTGTAAACTAGTCCAACCATCGCAAAAGTCAAAAAACTAGCGCTACAAATCTCAGTTGACCCAATTATTCCCATTCTAGGTATCTTCCTAAAAACATTAAAGGTATCATGTTGCAGTGATACAGGCACATGCATGTTTCTAGCAGCACAATTAACAATTGCTAAAACTTGGAAGCAGCCTGTATGTCTATCAGCAGATGAAGAGAATGCGGTATCGATGCTCAGTGGAGCACTACTCTGCATAAAGCTCAACTTTAGTCATTTCCAGCAAAGTGAGACAATAATGTTGAGGGAAGTAAATCAGATACACAAACCTAAATGACACATGGTTTCTCTTTTGTGAAAAACTCAGATTACAAATAAAGAGCAACATAAAAGATAAATAATAGGGAGTAGGGAGATCGGTTTTTCTAAAATGGGAAGGGGGTCATGAGAAAGAAAAAAGGGATGAAGAGGGTTAGGGGATGATACAGGAATTAAGATGTGCTACGGACATGCACCAACTCCACACAACGAATGTAAACACTATGTATTGCAAACATACACTAATAAAAACATACACCCAAAAAACATGGTTAGGTAGATATGAACATTTAAGCACTGAATTATGCTTAATCCAGTTATTCTGGCTTGGCAGAAGTCCCCTTCGTGCAGTGACTATGGAGAGTTTTTCCTCTTTTATTTTAAGGAGGAGTGAATGTAGGGAGGAATGGGTAAAGCTTTACTCAAGACTGTTCTTACTGAGGATTTAAAGAAGGATCTATCTGTACATCACAAACATTAAGTGCAAACACTCTTCCAAGCTCTAGGTCTGCAGTTCAGTGTTCAACCAGCCTTGAGTTCATATGTCATGTTTATATTTAAGAAGCTTCCTTCTTCAGATACAAATAAGTCTGAGATTGCTGAAAGAACACTAAGTGACTAAAGAAGTCCAAATGGTTCTCTGTTTATTCTCCTTAATGAGAACAGCATGACAACAAATATTTCGTGAATGCTTGAGGGCTGTAGCTTTTCGAGAAAGTAATTTGTTTAATCTTTTGTTTTAGACTGGCTCTATTTGTTGTGCATCTTGGTGATTCTAGATTTCATGTTAAAAATCTTAACCATGAGCCCAAACTCACTAAGTTTCTTTTTCTCCATAGCCTCACTTTTCTGAATAAACAATATTCTTTAGACTTTGGGTTCCCTGTATTTCAAAAGTCAGCTTTCTGTGAAATATTTCTTGGCCCCTTAGAATTTCTCTGATCCTAAATGACCAACAAAGATAAAAGGTAATTTTATTCCTTGTAGAATTTTGATTCACTTTAAACTAATTTCTCTTTTGATAACTTTATCTTTCCTTTTTCTTTTTTAGTAAGCGAAAGGATGTCCTGAGAGATAATAACTGCCATGTAAAAGAAGACTGATCTGGTAATACATGAAATTATTATTTTAAACCTTTAAAACTGATGTTGGCCAAATGAGGGACTCAGAAATGCTTCTCAGTCTTACCCTGGGCAGTCCTGGCAGCTCCAAATGAGCAATTTTAGTTTCCAGGTTTGGAACCATTCTATTTTCATCTGAGCTAGGTTCAGAACAAATATAATATATTTCAACCTACCAGAGACAATCATCCTTTCACTTACTAATCTGTATTTGGAAGTGAAATTGCAAGCATTTTGTTGATCAAAAATAGTAACAGGGGGAGTAAGTCAGGTTCTCTTTTCAGTCTTCTAGGATAACGTGTGATCAAAAACAATCAGTGCTTCTGGTTAGTTTCTTTCTCTATGAAAAAAACACTGAAGAGCACAGTTCTCCCTCTCCACTCTGAATTATTGACCCTATCAAATAAACACTAAGGCATGCCACAAAATTGAAATTACCTCAAACGCATTCAATTGATTCAGAAAATGCTATTTTAATGAAAAAATTATCATTCATATAAAACAAAGACAGAAGTTACACATGTGTATAAAAGGGTAGCTGGTTGAAAACATTGTTTCTGAAGTGAATATCTTGAAAAGATCCAATTTTTAGTATCTGCAAGAGAGAATTTTTCATGGCATGCCAGGTTTCCAGTGCTGTAGTCACTCACTGCAGTCTCATATGGCTTAGATTAAGCATTATATTACTATATGTTATCTACATTCATGGTTAAAATATCACGTAGTTTTCCAAGTTTGTATTACATATATAGCAGCTACGCTCAAAGACTGAGGTTATCGGGGGGAAAATGTAGCTTCTGTACAGTTTGTCTATAAAGATAGAAGGAAATAGAAAGTTGTGGCAACTGGCTGTATACAAAGTGATCTTAAAATGCTTTAATTTTACCTGTGGATGTATCAGACCAAATTTCTTATTCACAAGCAGCATTACAGAATTTAAGTTCTTTTAAAATGCTGCATATTTTAACATTATTTCATTTTAATAAAATGTTTCCTTCTATCCCATAGGAAATGTGTAACTTAAATGATGTGCATGCAAGCCTAGGAATGAACGAGAAAAGTCACATTTCAGTGAAGAGAGATATCCTGCTTATCTTTAAATATATATGTGGTTGTCATCAAATGACATCTGCAAGAGATTCCTAATACAGTGTGCCAACAACACGGGTATTTCACTTAGGTGAGAGAAAAGATAGTAGCAAGTATTCTTGCTATTCAAAGAATTGTGCCAGAATCCTTGAGAAAAGAAATGCAAAGATCTATAGTCATAGTTTATCTCCAAAATCTACAAGAAATGGCTGCAACCAGGGGCACTTTTTCCAATTTCCAGAGTATTTCTATTACCACAGCAGACAGCTCTCCAAAATACGTGGGCATTGTCATCTAAACACAAATCCAGACTGCAAAGTGAAGGTGAGGAACAATACATAGAGCATTAATTTAAGTCTCAGTTTCCAACTTCTTCTCCCAGAATAAGTGGAACCCTACAGCAGTGAACACTGGCAAAGGTCTGATCATGTTGGGGTTGCTCATGGTGGAATGTAACTCTGCTCAGGGCACAGGGCTTAAAACCTCCAAATGGAATTCATGTAGTCTTACTTGACAGCACCTAGGAGAAGAGGTAGATTGTGTCCATAAGAACCTGATCAACAGAAGGTATGCCACAAAAGGAGAGAAAACATAGAAAACTTCTAGATGGTGAACCTTTTGGGAAAAAAAATGTTAGTGTTCTTAGCACAAATGCACAGAGAGCATTAGATCAAATAGCTTTGAATGGAGTCATGATAAAAAAAGATGAATTTGTGTCTTCATCGAATTCCTCAAAAATATTTGGCATCTATCTTCATCTGTTTCTGTACCTTCAGAGCTGTAGGAGGACCAGGTAAGAACTGAGCACTTGACAGACGATTATTTAGGGAATAATTGCTAAAAGAATTAAATAAGTCACCTCTTCACAAGAGGAAATATTATGAAATTATTAAAGTTTTAAAAGCATAGAAAAAGACTATAGTAAGAACAAATTAAAAATACTAAATACATATAATCTAGTAGTTAATAATCAGTATAAATCTAATTGTAGCAAACATTCTCCACTATGTACCTGGAAAAATATTTGAGTTCATATTTCCCTCATAATAGTGGATATAATAACACATAAAACATAAAAGTAAAATTTATATTTTCTAACATAAGATATGTATAAATACTAAGGACATGTATTTTGTCAAAGTAAAGAATGATTTGTCTTCAAACATATGATAAAAGTTAAAACTAAAAAGCTGAGCCTTGACTATATCCAGTTCAAGTTCACATATATCAAAAGTTTCCATATTTAAATCTGCAGTAATGACCAGGATTTAGTAAAAGAAAAATCCATGAGACAGGCCAAATGAAGCCCCATCTTTGAGGCACCATTTGTGTGAGTAAAACAAGTTCACAATCAATGTAAAATTTTATGGGTAACCGATACGAGGATTGAATTGATGGTTCTAAATGTGCTGAGGCGACAACATGCCAGGAAGGACCTGGACCGCCTTACACTCTTAAGTTGCATCCTATAAATAACACTGTTTAGAAGACCCGCAAATGGAGAATTACAGTAGTCTAGACTTAAAGTAATAAAGGGGTTTACCAACATTTCTACACTGTTCTTGCTGAGCTGGGATTTGGCTTCTAGGAGGATAAAAGGCTGCTCCAGTCACAATCTCAGGATGTTTCCTCATTGATGAATCAGATGTCAACATGACCTAAGGCACTTACAACTTCGGGATGCTTTTAAAATCACATTCCATAAAAGGGTAACCAGAGAAGCAGAAGCCTAACTCAGCAAGCACTTGGGGCGGGGGAATTGAACTTGGATGCAATTTTGATTTAGTTCCATCAGCCTGTTGACAGCACTCAGTGCTCTTCCTAAATAAAGTCTTTTTTGCAGAAAGGGTGAGAACTCATCCCCTTTCTGCATGGCATATCCTGCAGCACCTAATCACCACGCCCCACAGCCTGGGCATTATGTGATTTCAGCTCCCTCCCTCTACTTTCCTGTTCTGCTACTTTACAGATTTGTATCCTTACCTTCTCAATCTTATACAGAAAATACATGTAAATTGCAAAGAACTATGAAATTTTTACTTCTTATTGCATCTCTCTTAAGGTCCAATTAACTGTTCTTGTAAATAATTACTAAGAATAATTCCAACTTGATTCTGTGAATGGCTATCCTATGTAGAAATAAGATTAAGAGTTTTATATGCATAAATTTTTGATATTTACATTCTTTTTTGAGATAGCCCCATTTTGTAGACAAAAATTGATCAGCAAAAAACTCAATTTATTGGCAAAATGTGATGAAGCTACTATGCATAATGACTGTATTATACCACCTACTGCAAATGTGACTCCTATTAATCATTAAGTAAATGGTCATGAGTGAAACACTTTGAAGATCATCTCTTAAGACCTGGATGCAATTATCTCTCTACACCTAAAGGAAATAAGACTCACAGGCAATGGAAATTGATCGGAATAATGCCTGGCCAATTTGAATATTCTCTATAAGCAATATGGCTGAGTAACTGCTCTTATATTTACTCGACAATAAAATACAAACCATCAAACCAAATAAACTTTCCCCTGTCTCTGAAAAATAGCAAATGTTTTATATTGTTGGTTAAACATGAATTCAAAAATGTCAAACAAGGTTTTATTTTGAAACTTGACAAAGCTTTCAATATCGTGTCATTTATTATGAAGTGCCAAGTAAAGGCCAGCTTATGAAATATTTCTCAAATGTATTCATCAAGGAACCCTTTCCTTACAGGGATTCATACTAGGCTGGCTCTCAATGGCCTTCAAAAACTCCACCATGGGGAAGCCAGAGCAACTAAAACCTGCAGCCTGCTTAGTCCACTTACTGCTGCCCAGAAAATGTCTGATGAGCAACTTGTTAAACTGGTGTTTGATTCTATTATGCAACAAAAGAATCACTGGGTTATTGATAAACTAACAGAAAAAGCACCTTTTTAAAAACATATCTGTGATGTATCTTAATTCTTTTTATTCCCTTTCCTCTTCTTTTTTCTCACCCCCCCCATCTCAAGATCTCTTTCCCATTTACCAAAGATCTTCCTCCCTATTTCCTATTGCATATCTTTTCTTTTGCTCTTTAAATTATTTATACATTTGGCTTTTCATATAAGATAAGTTATGAGAGAGTTAAGTTATGTGTCTGATTTATCCACTTAATATCATGGCAATTGTTAACAGATACGCTTTGTATTTTCAAGAAGAAAAGACAGCATATATGGGAGAAATTTTGTACATGATAATATACAAATACAGAGGGAATGTGTAATCAAATTCCAGGCAGGGATAAGGCTGACAAAGACCAATCCAAGAGAAATAGACAAAAATGTCAATCTATATATTCAAAAAGAAAAACATGCATAAAAATCCTATCAAATTAAAGAGCCTCAAAGAAGAAAATATTAAGATGTAGAATCATTTCCTCATTTTAAAAAACACATATATGGACACAAATGAGTAACCAAGATAAACATTTAAACAACTCTACAAGGAAAAATAAAGAGGAATGCTTCTTCCTACTAGACAGAATTCACTATAAACTTACTATACCAAAACAGATCAGTAATAGTTCAAAAATATACAAGCGAATATATAGAATAAAGCTCCTCAAAATGGACCCTACTGAATAAAGAATTTAACATGGAATATAGTTTAAATCTACTAATAAATTAGCACCTTTAAGAAAATAGACCCTCTCACACACATAGACACAGATACAAACACACACTGAAATGTATTTAAAAAGTAATGTTCTTATAGAATTATTTAAGTTACTAGAAGAAAATATAGTACAAGTTTATTGTACCTTTAATGGATTTTTCTAACCCTTAAAGCAAATTCCAGTCACCTAAAATATTAGACTAGTGCATGGAGATTTACGATACTTTTGCATAAGTAACAAAACCCAAGAAATTATTGGATATAATATTAGAAATGAGTTTGACAGGCAGAAATTTTTTAAATTCTAAAAATGTTGAGTACTTTTAAATAAGAAATCTGATGTTTTATAGTAAAATCATCAAACAGAAAATTCAACATGAATAGATCAAGAGACCAAGTGTCTCTCTATAATAAAATTGCTGAGATTTAAGGTTTAAAAATAACTGTAAATCATTACTTATATTAGTACAGGTGACAAGAATGTCATAAATCATTAAAGAATCTGTCTCCTGTTATTGTTTTGGTGATATTGGGGATTGGTGATATTGTACTGATATTGTACTAAAGTTTCTTTGTACTGAGCAACACCCAAGATCATTTTTTAAACTTTATTTTGAGACAGGCTCTTGCTATGTCACTAAGCTGCTCAGGCTGGGCTCACATTTGTGATCCTTTTGCCCCACCGTACGAGGATCACAAGTGTGTGTGATGTTCTCTGACTTCACACTAGCTTCACATGGTGGCAGTTCAACACCATTCTAATTTTATTTGTGTAGCATTTCCACTTGATTTTTAAATACATGTAACTTTACAGCCTTGTAATTATAAACGTAATGAATATTATTTTAGATGTCATATTTTAAGGCCTATTTTTAAGGTACAATGTTAATACAATAGTTTTGAGTGTTATTTAATACAAGAGGAAATTCCCACATCATAACAATAAATGTGAGAAGCAAAATCTCGATTTGTAAGATACTCATTTCAGCTGGTAAACAACAGAAAAATAGCACTGGATAGGGATGTAATTGACTTTTATTTTATTTAATTTTCTAAATTTTCCAAATTGCTTGCAAGGGTTATGCTACACATGCACGTGTGTGTGTATGTGTGTGTGTGTGTGTGCATGCACGCACGTGTGTGCCTTCAAAGAATCTAGTAAATTCTGTTGTCATTTTACAATTCTAGAGAATGTCTTTCTGGATAAGAAAAGATACAAAATGTGTTATTCAGTATTCCTACGTGCTCCACTCAAGTCACATTTATTTTTGAATTCTGATACTAGTTTAAAAATACCTAGTCTTATGAAGAGCCAAATTTCATTACTGGTTTGAAAGTGTTCAACAATTGGCAAATAATTTGTTTATTCTGCATTAGGAGAACACAGCACAAAGACAACAAATGACAGTGTCTTGGTGACAATGATAAAGGTAATACAATATTCTTTCATGGAGAGAAACATTAATGTCATTTTACTTTTGTGCCTTTTGGAGATATGAAAGAAAATTCTGAGAACAAAGAGGCAACAGTTAAATTAAATGGGACCCAATCACAGTTGAAAAATAGAATTTTACACTGCACTTGTTGACATTCAGACTCCTCTCCGTGTCCTTTAAAAAAGTGAGTCACTCTTCACCAGTTTTGCATGTCTCTCCTAAGAGTTCAAAAACTGTAATTAAGGGTCTTGTACCTATGTTTTATTTTCAAAGCTTAAGTAATACAGAGGTATGTATATAGTTACCCTAGATTTTATTTATTTGTTTCTGTTCTTTTTTGTTGGAGCTTCCAAAGTAGATTAAAAAGATAGTCCATGAGTAAGGATCGAAGGAACATAAAATCTTGCTTAACAATTTATATGCGTAAAATCTAATTGTATCTGTAGCTACATAATTATGCTCTAAAATAAATTGAACTTAACACATCCAATTGATAGAAAAGGCAAACAATACCATAAGTGATATTTCAAATTAAGGAGAAATTCGATGCATCAATTTCAATGCAAATATAAAAACTATTCTAAGAATCGCTAGTAGGCTTAGACTGTCAGCTATAACCAGGTAGACAGTTAAGATATCCAGAACCTCCCCATTCAATCTCACCAGTTTGTTTCCTACATCGTCCAGCAGACATTTTAATATTGCAGTTCTGTTGCACACTCATTCCACTTAGGATGAAAACATAAGAAAACTTAATTCTCTGAGAAGGTGAACAATAAACCTGGGAATATCACTCACTCTGAACAGATTGAAATGGGCTGATCTCCTCCTGCCATTCCCAGCCCTTTTCAGATAACAGTTGCCTTTTTGGATCTCAGCATGTGATTCTCATTAATGGCAACAGAGGGGGGTACAGGAGCTCCAGGTCACCAGGCCTGGGCATTTAACCAGAACTGTGGAAACCTCTAGGCTCCCAGCCTGAGTGAGAGGAAAGTGGGGATTTCCCAGGCCCAGTAATACATCCTGACATATAAAAAGAGAAAATAGTTACACCTTTTCACTGCATCACTGTGGGAAACTAATTTGTTTTGACATACCGAGAAGTAATCTGATGTTCGTATTTATTCCGAAGAGGCTGTATTAGCTAAAAACAAATTTCATGAATAAAACCACGGATACATAATCAGACATGTATATCTACTGAGCATTTCTGAGAGGCAGGGAATTAATTCATAAAGGTCTCTTTACAAAGGGCTTCAATTCCCATTTCTTTGAAATTTTTCCCAAATTCTTCTCTCTGGCATGATTAGCATCCGGGACACAAACCCTTGGAGGAATATGGACATATTCTACCCAGAACACCGATGCATGGTGACTCAACGCTCCAATCTCATGCTCCTCCATCCAAAAGGCTCATCAATGATCTTGATTGGAGAGCTATTTCACAATGACACAATGGCACAATGACAGTCACTCAAAACCTCTCTAAGCTAGAGTCTATTTCATAACAAGCTGAAGTGCTGCCTTATTTATCTTGAGCTTATGAGAAAAGCTAGTATCTAAAGTTTTCTGCAAACCTAAGAAGCACCAAATGACTCGCTCAATCTTTTCCGGTTAGAAGACCTATAGAAAAATACATGGGGCCTCAAAACAGAGGAAGAAAGAAAGGAGGAAAAAAACCCCTATGAAACCACAGTGAGTGAATGATAAGGGACTGGAGCTACACGTATTAAAGGAGATAAATTGCATTAACCCCTGACCTTCCCCATTATATCCACTGCCCAGTGGAAACAACAACAGAATTACTAAAATCCCACACTCTCTAATGGGATGGTAATAGGATTCAGAGGCCATTAGGGTAAAGGCAATCCATATTTTACAGTGTAATAAGCTCAGTCTGAAACTGCTGCACAACGCCCCCCTCCACACAGCTTAGCAATTACCAGTGTAACATTAACAAAGCTACAAGCACCTTCAAAACTGCAAAGTAAACCCAAGCTAAAAACCATTTAAAATGCATATTTTTGTGAAGTAAAATCATTTAGCTAAATGGAAGGATTTTTCTTTACTCTAATGTTGATTATTACGCATTCCAAAATGTTTGGTAATGAAGGATACTTTGATCCAATATATTTATTACCATTCCACAAATAGTTCACATTCATTCGTGACAATTATATTCTATTTTCTAAAGAATATTTTCCTAGCTTGTTTTCTTGTTGTACAATAAATACAATAAAGTACCCTTGGCACTAAGAACTTTCATATAAATAGGACATGGTAACAAATGCCTGTGATAGCAACACTCTGGTAGGCTGAGGCAGGGAGATGCTAAGTCTACGCAACTTGGCCACTTAGGGAAACCTCATGTCGAAATAAAAAATAAAAAGAATAAAAGAGAAGTGGAAGGGTCAGAGATTTAGCTTAGTGGCACAAGTGCCTGCCTGGCATATGTGAGGTCCTGAGTTCTATCGCGGTACCAAAAAAGGAAAATGAAAGAGAGAGCAAGAAAGAGAGAGAGAGGGAGAGGGAGAAAAAGAGGGAGAAGGGGAGGGAGAGGGGAGGGGGAGGCAGAGGGAGAGAAAAAGAGAGAACTGGGGATAGAAATCATGGAGGAAGGCCCTGAGTTCAATCCCCAGAATGGAAAATAAGTAAATAAATGAATTTTAAAAATCACAGAAACAGATAATGAAGAGAAATAAACATTTACCATGCTTACCATGAATCAAAGTCTGAAGTAAGAGCTATATGCTAAAAATTAAAACAGAAATTATAGTGGTGAACTCAAATCATTTAACATGCATCTCTCCAGGGCAACAATAAATTTGCCAACTTTTTCTGTTTGTAAATATAACTTCTAATAGTCTACTGTGTGGTTAACATTAACACTATATCATTATCTAAATAATTTCTAGGATGGCTTCTGTGTCGTTGGCATGACACAGAAAGATAATGCATTTTTAGAATACATTTTGATCCATAAGTTCTTAGGTTTTTACTAGCAATGAAAAGAATAATTTGTTTATTTTTAAGGTTTATATATTCCTCCTTCTTACCTTCCTTCATACAATATTTTAAAGTGAAATCCCGAATAACAGTAAATTTTCTACATCAATAGAATAACTAGCACCCTTACCCACCTCATGCTCTAACAAATATGATTCACTTCTCACCAAGCAATAATGTCACTCTGATGCTACTTTAATTTGTTATGCATACTTCTTGTAAAATACCATCTCCTTAGACAACAACAAGAAATAACAGAAAAATGGGGCAAGCTGATGTGTGCCTGTAATTCCAGCATTTTAGGAAACTAAGGCAGGAGGAGGCTTGCAGGTTTGAGCCTGGCCTGGGTGCCTTAGTGATATAGGGAAAGTGACTCAAAATGAAGAAAAACAGGGGATGGGGATGTAGCTCAGTGTGAAGACCGTAGGTTTAACTTCCAGTGTCACAGAAAGAAAAAAGAAAGACAGGAAGGAAGGAAGGCAGTAAGGTTTCTAGCATCTTGTTTTGAAACCCTGTATCGCTTCACTGTTTTATTTTGATTGGCTTTATTCTACTTTATTTTGCTTGGTTTTATTCTCTTTAACATAAATTTTTAAAAAAATAATCATGAAGTGTAGATATATCTGAACGCTTTTTCCATCTCAGTCTTTGTGCCTTTCAACAAACTCATAACCTTAAATTATCCCGAGGCCTTATTCCTAAGGCCATCCTTAACTATATTTCTTTATATTATGAGAATAGCTTTCTACTTTAGTAAAATGGATAATTTAAAAACAACAACTGAGTTGGAAAGGCTGATTTGAAAACAGCTACACAGACCAGGAAGCGCTCAGTTGCCTACATGTGACCATTAACACGGACTGATGGCCAGACATAAATACAAGCTCAAGTCAGGGGTAGGGGACCTATGGTACCTGTGGTGCAGGGCAGGGGGAGGGGTAATCACTGAAAATTCTAAAAGGTTTGCCATCGCTGTACTAGAGTCCGTAAATTACAAACAAATAGTGTCTGTTTGATTTTACCAAATACAGTGTAAGGAAAAAACCCCAAAGAATTTAATGGAAATATTAAAGAGAAGGGTTGGAAAAGCAAGCACGGGAATACTACTGGAAGCAGGGCAAGATTCTCATATAGAAAGATCTGGTTCTCTAGCTGCAACTAAAAAGAAATCAGTGTGTACAGTATTTATTCTGCATCATCATTTCTGAATCAATACTCGCCATGCAGTGCCCACAGTCCATGATCTTTATAAGCAGTTCGGATATGCAGGGTTCAGGATCTTGGCACAAATCACTAGGGTGTGGAGAAGTAGTTCTCATGTGTAGGTTCTCTTATCCCAACAAGTAAGTCTGTCTTCCATCAGAAGTTACATAACCAGAGACTAAAGAGAATATAACGTATACAACCTCCTGCTACAAAAAGATGGGTCTGCTCTGGAACACAGGTACCTGCATTTATGTGAGATGGATATGAAGGGGGAAGAGAAAGGAACCTCCTTGGGGTGCTCTGAACCTGCCCTAAAGTGAGGCTGATAAACAAATCCCCCATGATTTCTTCCCCCTTCTCTTTCCTTCTCTTCCTCCCCCGCTCTTTCTCCTGTCTCTCTGTCGTTTATTTTGCAGTACTGGGAGTTGAAGCCAGGAACTTTACACTGAGATACATATACCTAGCTTATTTTTTTTGAGAGTCTTGTTAAGTTACTAAATTGTCCAGTCTGACCTCGAATTTGAATCTTTCTGTCTCATCTTCCCCCAGTTTCTTGAAGATATGTTTCTAACTTTTTGACTTATAATGCATTGTAATATTTACATATTTTAATATTTACTCAAGAATTACTGATGAAATACATATAATGTTACCATCACTATGCTAGGGATTAGTGGCACAGCAGTGCACAAGGGGACACACACACACATGGTTCCTTAATAGGTCGTATGGATGAAGAACAATTAAAACCAGCAGTTTGACAATACGAGGTCAGTGTGATAATAAGGAAAACGCACTCTTACAGGGTCACAGTACGGTAGTCCCTAATTTACACTTAGGAAGGGGAAGTCAAGGAAAATTCCCAGCAGGAAGTGATATTAAAGTGAGACTTACAAGAAGAACAGGAGTTAGCCAGGCACAAGCTGGAATGCTCAAGAATGGTGAGTGCTGGCAGTGGTCGGGTTCTAAAAGTTGGAAAGTTTGAAAAGGTTTTTGTAAGGGTTACAATGGAGAATGCAGAAGTTTTGGAGGGCAGAGGTAAGGACCTACAGATAAAGGAGGTGATACATGGAAGGCACCTAGTTTCACTGCAAACTGGAGGTTAGGAAATATATCGTATCTTTCTCATTTAATATCTGGCAGCAAATAAATAGATTACACACTGGAAGAACTCCATCAGTATTTATCAAACATCTGAGAATCTCTTGGTGATGACTGAAGCCACTCTAATTTTGAAGTTCCTTTAAACACGTCACATGGTCATTCTATAATGTGCGTAGTATGCATTGTTTAAGACCTGGTACATAGACATATGTATATATGCATATGCATATACACATTTGCATATGCACACAGTAGTTATACTGTCTCTTTTCTGTTCCAGAATTTCCCATCATGTCTTGTTACCTTTTTTTTGACCTCTCCCATTTTAGCTTTTGGATTCATAACCCCTTGGTTTAGGATTTGTCATGGAGGAGCCTGAGCTAAGAATGCAATTCACAGTGGCTTAAATAAATAAATGAATAGCTTATTGACAGATTAGTTCAAAGTTTGAGTGCTATTGGTACATGTAAGGTATTTTAAATTCTAAGCTAAGGCACACAATTTCATTATAAAAGATAATCATTCATACTTGCATTCAGAGAGAATCTGATCCCTGTAATACTCTTTCTTCTGCCTGTGATGGTACATGAGAGACGCTGACAACTCCACTGTCAAATAGTTGGTGGCTGCACGCTGTGCTTCTCTACATCTTTTGTGAATGAAATTTTAGGATAAACACGCTCCACGGCAGCACAGGGTCAACACATTTAACTATAGATATAAAATAAATTAGTTTCCTAATGCATTTTCTAACATCAAGAGTGTTTAGTTCATAAGAACTAATAAAATTGCAATATATAAATCACCAAATCAGTTCTAAAAGTCGGAGGGACAGATCTGACAGCTGAAGTAGAAATAGTGATTTGAGTGTAATAGTCAACTGCTTAAAAGCAATTTACCTTTATGTTCTGGTAATATTAAAAAAAATCCTCAGAGATGGTTCTGGAGAATCATAGCTGGTTACAATAAGCCATAAAGTAATTACAGCTTGGGTTTCTATCAAGGTTCTTACCAAGTAAATGTTCATTTATCTGAAATTTGCTTAAAACAAACTGATTAGATTCACTTCAGGAACAAGAACGACATGACTTTTTTGTTAACACTGATTAATGATTTCAGTTTCTAATGTCATTAGTTGACTCTCATCATTTTATCACTTGAAAAATGGTCTCCAGAATATGTGGGTTTCACCTCAATGTAAATGCCTGTCCATTTCTTATATTCTACTGACCTCTAGAGACTACATATGTGTGTGTAAAAAATTACATACGATATGTGACCATGGACATATCAAACATACATCACAAATGCCACATGGATTGCGAATAAAAGGAGCCCAAGTGCACAAGTCCATTTTGTTTTGGAAAAATATGGACAATCACATACTTTTCAAACTACGCCCATGGACAACACCTTCCTCGTGTTCCTAACTCCAGTGGATAATGCTGAGAACGCACAGAACAGAGAGCAGCAGACAGACGGTCCTGTCTTTGGTTCGTGACTTGCAGCTGCAGTGCACGGCAAGAGAGAATTCTGACTTTCTGGCCCGGCTTTCTCATAAAGCCACATTTATTTTCAGTTGGGAGAGACCATTTTATGTGAGTATCTTCTCTCCCTGAATCATAAATGTCTGTATATTTTTTCCTGACTCCTCCCTGTACAGGACAAGGATGTAAAGATAGAAATGCTGCGGGAGCCTCAGGGGGCTTTGCTGTCCTTGTTTATTTGTTGGTTCTGTCTGTTTCTTGTTTTCTCTCTCCAACTATTAGTTATATTTACGCTTTCCAATTATGAATTATACTTGTGCCTGAAAATTCAACTTTCAAATCATTTCTAAATTTTGACTAGATTGTAAACTTCTTGAGAATTAAACCTTGGACAGAGGTTGTAGCTCAGTGGAAAATGACTTATAGGACCAAGCATACAGAAGGCACTAGGCTGGATCCCAAGGCCCAGAAAAATAAATGAACAAAGTATGCATTATACCTTGTTCCTCTTGGTATTTCTAGTACCTAGACACATGGTGTGTCAGCTTATGGGAAATTAATAACATCAATTCAAAAATTATAATATTTTATTGGCAATATACACTACACTGTACCTCACCAAGGATATTATATCCCCTGTGTATATTTACAGATATATGCACATATATACTCTCCATATGTGTATTTATATATGGAGATATATATATATAATAGCATATACATAAATCTAAATGCTGAGGCATGTTCTATATATAGCACTTGTGACTGCATTTGTTAATGACTTTTCTAACAATTTGTTTATAATTTTAAGATTACATATTATATTAAAATTCTCATTTACAATATAGATCGGAAACTGTTGGCCATTATTCTACATCATTAGCTAAACCTATGCCACTGAAGATGTCAAATAAATTTCTAATAAGACTCATTCTTAATCTAGTGATAAAAGAATATGTTTTGAGTAGCAAAGAGACAATACCACTTTGTGCCCTTTAGCCTATTATGTCAACTATATAATAGAGTATATATTTTATCACTTACATCAAGTTACTCATTTGAAAGTAGAAACATCTTGTGAATTTTTATTAGTACTTCAAAGTGCTACTAATTATTAATAGTCATATTTGTTTAATAGGGATAATGCAAGGGTAGAGGGCATTGTTTGATGAGAAGCTGGTACAAAGTGGTAGAGTTCACTACAGAGAGCTTGAAAATATCCACACCGCAAGTATCAGAATAGGAGGTGAAACCAAATTTTGCTTCTTTACTAACATCCAGTAATCAAATCTGCTCCTGGCTCTGCAAGTGTGGGATGTAGCCGAGGACATCCACTCCTCTCCTCAGATTACAGTCTTTCTGAAAACACGAGACCAATTTCTTAGTCTTTCACATTTTAGTGTAGTTTTGGTGTGCTAAAGCTTTAAAGTCCTCACAGCCCCTAAGGTCTCAAAAGGTTGTGAGACTTTCAGTGGATCATATCTCCAAAGTAAATAATTTCTCGAGGAATGACTGGTATCCAGCCAGTAATGGATATGGGAACCCACTTTTGTATTTAACATAAGAGGAGTATGCTAACCAGCATCCTGATTTATGTCAAAAGTCACCCTTGCTTGATCTATGTGCCCTCTTAAAAGAGCTGTCTAACACAATTCTCAACTAGTCAATTAAAAATAGTTCGTTTGGAGGGCAGAGTGGGGAATGATATGTCAGAAGAAGGAAGTCAGTGACTTGCTATTTGAACTTGTTGATTTACCTTTTTGCTCCACAAACAGGTTGGTAAGATATTGTTATATAAAAAGCTACCCTGGCCATCATTTGTCACTAGAAACACATCCACTTGCCCACAAATTGAAATTTAGCTGGTCAATTTCAGCGAATAGTTTCAAAAAGCAGACTTTTTGTATAATTAGAACTTCTGAGTGATAATTCACTGGTCTGGATTTTTGCTGCTCAAATATGCCCTTCTATATCATTAGTGGAGGTACCAACGATTAGAGGAATGATTCACATCAGGTAGTTAGAGAGAAGACAGGGGAGTCAGAAAAGAAATCTGAATAATCCCTATGCTGGAAATTCAAACTCTGAATAATCAGAACTGTACTATGTAGGCAATTAGGATTCTGTCCAGTTAAGAGAAATTTGTAATCCATTCTGTTTCAAGCCTATAAAGTCACATTTCTCAAAAACTTGTATCTCAGCCTCCAGTGGCTTAAAAAGTTCTCTTTACTAGATTGTCTCCAATTACAGAAATCCTTCCCAAGTACAAGGCTACAGAAGTATATTAAACCTGCAGGATACCATGTAGCTGGCTGCTTTACAGAGCCTTACAGCACGAAGATCTCAATGCATGACGTAATACTACCTCAGCAATTTGCTAAATCTGATAATGCTATCTGTTCAGGTCACAAGTGTTGTCTTCCTTGGGGTGGGAGGCCTTAAATGTCTTTAAACAGAAGGTTCATAATTGTAAGCAAGGGAGGTGTAGCTAAATCTAATCTAACTTTAAGAATACCACCCCCACATGTACCTGCCCCTTGTACACATAAAGAGTAGGGCTACAGTGGATTTCAATAGCTCTCTGGCCTGCTTACCAACAATGCAAGAACTGCAAGGATCACAGATCTGTGAGCAGGACTGAGTGTGGCCACAATGGTAAGGCTGAAGTCAATAGTAAAAAGGCAGCTCAGATGCAAAGCTCAGCTGTACTACTACACCAAAACAGGATTGGTGCCTATTAAATAAGAGATAATCATCACACAGCTGTATTAAGACACATACCTTCAGTGAAAATAAGGATTTGTATGTTATGGATTTCTGAATATCCTTCTTCCCATGGCTTTTAGAACCCTCTGCAAACGCTCAGAAACAAAACAGTCACAGAAGGCAGGCTGGAGGAAACAGGAAAAAAAAATCCACCTACATTCAAGGTATGAAACAGTAATTTCTAAGCCGTTGGGATCTATTTTTTTCCCTTGCATTGTAATGCAGTCAAGTGTACGAGTGATGCCTTTTGTGTTTGATAATGTCAAGTGTGAATGTCATGGCCAGCCCCCCATCTCTGATGGTATTAAAATGGTAGGAAGATGAAAAGCTTGGAAAACTAAATGGAACAAATTAAATTAAAGTGGCTGGAGGACAAGGAAAGTCACTCGTCTGTAGTTAGGTTCCGAGGGGACACTGACACCTCCGTCTACCTAAATGTGGTGATAAAATCATGGTTTCTGAGAAAAAGTGCGTTACTCTTCTTATTTAGTTGTGCTAATATTTATTGTTACTCCTGTCATCCTGAGGTCTGATAAATTCAAGAAAACATCTTCTGTGTTTATATATAAACTTCCATCACACAGTCTGAGTAGTCTCCAGAAACAAGCGTGTCAGTCAAATACGCTAGGTGTCAAGGAGTTCAAGGTGAGCTAGTCAAGGTTTATACAAAGTAACTGACAACACAGGCAATTCAGCAAGGCAGTTAATCTCTGTAAATAAAATATGTACATTTTCAGAGAGATGAAAACTCTTAAAGATCATATAAATCCATGTGGATCAATGTCAGGAAACAAGAGATAAACCTAACACTAATTGATTATGCCCAAATAGCACGGAGAGATTCCCCCATGCCTCCTAAAAACTACAGGTCTCATCTCTGACGAAGAGTGGAGATTTTCTTATGAAATCACAAAAATGTTGTGCATACACAAAATCCCACCCTAATGAGGCCATGATATCTACAGTACAGACAAGAAATTGCAATAATTATAATAGCAAGGTGTTTCTTTCAGCAGTTTTCTCCTCTCAACATTATTTCCCGAACTTTACCACCTATGTCTAAGCCAATGCAGATTATTCACTGGCTTTCGGCTTAGAGAGTAGGAGTTCTCTCTGTTTTCTCAACAACTTTCCAAAAAGGTAAAGCAATACCTTAATAGAATCAATAGCTTTTTAACATAGCAATTTAATACAATAACAGATGCCCCCTAGACAGTGGTTTCAGAATCTCTTGGGGGACACCAATAGCATAATGTGAGCTCCCTTCTCCACTGTACCCTTTTCCATACCAAGTTGCAACTCCTGTAAGTGTCTAGATCACATCTCTCTAGTGCCCACCAAATACTGTGGTTTACCATTCATGATCCTACATTGTACCAGCAACAATCATTTTCTTAGCATCATTTCCCTCATGACTGCTTCCCTTATGATATTCTCTCATGCGATGCTGGGAGAGGGATTATTTTTTTGCTTTCATTTTCCAACCCTAATTTAAAGGATTTCGTCAACTTGCAGTGACTTTTCTCTCCTACTCTAATAAGGAGGAAAATGAGGATCCAACATATCTAGTGCTTCAGGTGGTTCTTGAGCTTTTGTCTTCTTGAAAATCAGCAAGAGGACAGAGGTGTCTTGCTGTGAGGGGTTCCACTTGTAGCATTTAATTTATGGTGCTTGAGATATAGTTGCTAGTGTTTGGTAGTAACTCGTGAAAGAAGAGAAAAAGAAGCAAACAACTAAAAAATAGAACTAGAAAATACAATCCCTGCCAAACTAGAAAGCTTTACTTTTTCAAAAACAGAAAGAAAGCAAACTGGTAGGTGTCAAATACAAAATACATGTTTGAATCAAAATGAAAGAAAGAAGAAAGAAAGAAAAAGAGAAAAATAATAAGAAAATAATAAATCTCTAAACATCTTTATCCCAGTGGATTCACAGTGCTAATTACAAAATAGAAGTAGCTGACACTGATGCCTTCTAAACACAAGTTTTACCATCCCAGAAAAAAAAGAAATGAATGAGTGTTAAATCAAAACATCCTGTGGAGCACTTCACACCCCAGGAATAAAAACTGATGAAGAAGTGTTTCAACACAAAAGAAAAACCCACTAGTACACAGGTAGGTCTGCCTAAGGTGAAAACATATAAAGCTCTCCAACATATGTTGGACCCTTGTCCTATCTTTAAGTGATTTTGCAATGGCCAACACTCCCCTCACACTGGAAAATAAAATACACACAGTTCTCTTTTCACAACTGAAATTGCTTAATTGATCACTTCCAAAAATAAATATTCCCATAGATAGAGGTCACTGGTTGCCTGAAATTGCATCAGTTCGTGTCTGGGTACGAGAATCTTGGGCTCCTCTGGGACGTCTTTGTCATTTTATCAGAGTGATGAGCAGCAAAGTAGTTCCAGCATGGATCCCTTCAGCTTCTAGCACTCATATTTGCTGTTTGCATTCCTATTTTCCCATCAAGCTTTGGAGCTTTTGCTTTGGAAATCAGGCACTTAATATCCGATGTTAATTACATTTCCTATTCTGAGGAAAATCCTATTGGGCTAATTTTTCAAAATCATATAATGAAAGAACTTCAGTGACAAACCATGTAGGTTTTTGATTGTTTTTTATGGCTAGATCTATTAAGCACTTAATATTCAGTGGGAAAATAGTCTCAGAGCAATGAAATTCTATTACTTTAGAGGTTGCATGCTTTTAATTTCTTAATATTTCATTACATGTTGGCAACTGGTGCATATTTTTATAATGCGTTTGATCATTACTCTTCTCAGGGTATTCTATTTCAGTTCTTCCTCTGACATCATATTTGCATGTTAAAGGGTTTTAGCATTCAGGGATGGAATGTTCTGAATAGTAATGTGCAGTTAACTTGATTTTTTAAAAACGGAAAACAGCAAACACACATTATATATAGGGACTAAAGGAGAACAATCTCATAATTTTAAAATCTAACTCATTTTAATAGCTTTCTATAGAACATCATAAAAGGTAATGATTCAATATAATTCATTAATTAGAAAATTATGCAAAGTGCTACCAGTAGAGTTTGGGGAGAAGGATCTTTTTCCTTGCTTTTTGTAAGTCTACTGCATTTTTTTTTCTTTCAAAAAATAATCATTTCTTTGCTCTCCAGCAACATCTACTGGAAAAGTCTGAAAAATGCTATTTATATGAATCAGATAGTTTGAGTAAGGATAGCTTTGATCAACATCTACCTAAAAAGTACATTCCGAACTACTACGCAGTTTGCAATACTCTTAATTCTGCTGACTTTAGCTCTACTCCGTTTTCTAGAAGGATAGCAGTTCAGTGATGCAAATAGCCAAGCTACAACTTAAAATTTATCTCAGCCTCACCTTGAAGAAGTCATCTTCACAAACAAACATATAGGATAAAGACAATATATTTTGCCTACTCCTACTTCTCAATGGTTGCCCCTTATTTAGGAAATAATCATGAGCAGCAGAATAACAGCCCGCAATATTTAGGTAGCAGCTAAAGTCGAAGAAAAGATCTCTTGTAAGAACACGACACAGAAAAAGACCATTTGAGAAAAGCCACTGCCAGATTCTGCAAAGTTGCTTCAGGTGAAAACAGAACACTACCTGGGAGGTGATTTTTAGAACTCACTATGCTGCTACCAGCATGATTATATAAAAACGTTCTACGGCAGTTTCTTTTCTGATGTTCACATTTATCTTTGGTCTTTAAATTAAGTTTCCCTGCACCTATGTGAGGGGCTTCCCAGGCAACTTCCACTAGGGATTATCTTTGGATGATGAAGTAAGATCAGACCCATAGTCCATTTGGTCCCCAGCCCCCAGCAGTTCCTGATGCCCTCCTGAAACTGCATTAAAGGGCTGAGCCCACAGATGCCATTAGATGGTTTCAGTACATGACACATGCTGGAGCGAGGTACTGAAAGGCAAGCCCAGTTTAGAAACAGTAAGAAAAAAATCCTATCCATATATATATATATATATATATATATATATATATATATATATGGCTCCATATTGGAGCAGCTCTTTCTAGGACTGTATCTTATGGAGGCATTAAAGTCACCTTTCTATATTTACTCCTGAGGAACATTCTTTACACAGAATTTTGTATTTTCAGTATTAAAATTCACCACCCCCCAAAAAAAATAATCACTGGAAAATGAAACGAAATATTCAGGTGACATCCTAGATAGAAACTGGGAGAGAATCTGTCATCCCTAAATAAAAAAGTTGGCCAATTGGAGATTTCTTTTTACATTCTCAAATATCAGTTCATTCATAGCAGCAATAAATTTTATCAGCACAGGCAAATGAACACAAAATCCACACTGACTGAGGTTAAAAACAAATAGCCAAAACTTTAAAAACTGTATCAAGAGCAACAAAAATTCAGGGCTGCAAAGGTTCAAGTGTATTGTATTTCGTGTTTATTCAGTGTTAAAATAGATAGATGTGAGCCTTTGTCAGCTTCACCCCAGAGCTCTCTAAAGGAGAAATGCCATCCAATATAATCTGCAACTCCCATTCATAGCACACAAAAAGGACATCTTCCAAAAACCTGTCTCCAGTGCAGGCTCACATGCACTCTAGATCTAGGGTCCTAATGCAAAGTTCCGGACTTGAGCCTAATAATGAGAGCCCCTCCATCACGAAGCCGCTTAAAATCCAGAAAGATTTATCCAACAGCACCTCCGGAGTTCACTCCCCTTTCAAACTGTCATAATTCCGTTATCCCAATTATTTACTGGCTCCATTTCTAGAACGTGCCCTCACCTGATGTTTTAACTTCATATTTCATTTGGGACAACACTTAATCTCCATTTATGAATCATCACCCTGACATAGGTTAAGGAAATATAAGAAGGACCTCACCCACAAGATCCAAGTCAAACAAACCCCAGCCTCTAGACTTAAATAAACTCTACCTCTGCTTAAACCTCCGGTGAAAAATTATTATAACGCATCAGAAGTTCAGTTACGAGAAAAATTTTCAAATGCCAGCTGTTTCTTACGGTTTAAGTCCCGGAGTTCAAAGCACTATCAGTTGGATTATTTTTTTCCCCTTCCGTTAGCTGTTTAGAATTTAACGTAATGCAAAGTGCTATTCCGATCAAAATCATCTATCTCATCTTTCCCCTTAAATAAAAGGGAGGAGAAATCATTCAGTATAAATGCATTTACTATACAAATCTATTTTCAATTGAATTTGCTGCATGCTCTAATTCATCAAAATTAATACAGGTACTTTCTATGTTAAACAAAAGGAAGCCGACTGAAAAATCGGCTTCTGCTGCGGATGCCTTTCTCAATTACAAAACGGTGAAAACAGAGATTTAACTAAGCCAGCCACTCGGTCAAACCCTCGGATCGGCGCTCTTACCTGCCTCAGCTGAAGGCTTCCTTCCCTTGTTAGCAGCGGGCAGCATCTCTAGCTCGCTCCAATCCTCACCACCGGTCTCAAATTACACCGCTAAGTCCACCCCCTTGCCTTTCCCCCTTCTCTTTCTTTATTTTCTTTTTTTTTTTTTTTCCTTTTTTTCCAGCAAGAAAATGCTTATTGAAAGTGATTAGTTTTTGTTGTCCTTTTTAAGTTCCTCCTGCGGGAAGGAACAGGGGAGCAATGTGACGCCACCTTTTAATCTTTTGTAAGAGTGAAAAGGCAGAAAAGGAACGCTCCATCAAACTGAGCTGCACACATGACTAAAACTCGCAGGAGACGCCGCTGCTGCCTGGCGCAAGCACCGCCAAGGCTTGAGTGTAAGAACAGAGAAGAGAAGAGAGTCAATGGAATGTGACAATGTATGTGCTTCAAAGGCAGGAGGAGAGAGAGAACAATGAGCGAGGGAAAGACAGCGAGAGAGGGAGAGATGGAGAGGGAGCGAGAGAGGAGGGGAGGGGGGGAGAGAGAGAGAGAGAGAGAGAGAGAGAGAGAGAGAGAGAGAGAGAGAGAGAGAGAGAGAGAGGAGAATAGAGAGCGGGTTTCAGGCAAAGGATTCTCAGAATAAAGCCACAGTGCAGTGTCTGGCAGCTTCTGTTTTTATCTCCGCGAGCATGATACACTGCCTCTCTCATTTAGAAACACATTCGTGTATCTTCCAGGTTTGAAAACTGAGATAATCGCAGCGTGTCTCTGGTTTTGTCTGATTGGCATTTAACTGTGCCGTGTACCTGTGATTTTTTTTTTTAGGATGCATTTATGTGCAATTTATTTCGCATATTTATTTATGTAGGCAAAAATGAAAGCTGCTAATTTCTACGGCAATTTGCAATGTAGTTTTACTGGCAGATGGAACTCTACTTATCATAACTGCTGACAAACTGCCACGGGTAAACAAAAGAAGAAACAAATGCTTCGTCTTGATAATTGTCTTTACAAAAAATTTTTTTAAAAAGCCCACACCAAAATATTAGTACTTGCAAAATCGATGTTTCCTGATTCAAGTTTAAAAGGTGTTTTTATCCATTAGTTTTAGAAATGAAGGCAAAATGAAAGGGAAGACTTGATGTTTGAGAGAAAGGTACTGGCAAGGAGGCTTATTAGGAAAGTGAAAATCTAAATTCTTTTTGGTTGCCTTCCAAATGTGACAACCGGATTGCTTCCTGGAGTCTTGAAGCAGTCTTTGAGTCACTATCGCTACAGACTTTTTACTCCATCCTCCTGCCTTCCTGTACCATTTTAAAGTAGGTTCCATTTTTAAAACAAAGTCGAAAAGAAATGATTTCCTAATTCAAATTATTTCAACTGCGCTCCCACCAGCTTTGTTCCATCTCTACTCCGCTGTTGCCACACGGGGCCAGGATTACACAGTTAAATTCCCTCAGTGAACTCTTTTATAAGGATGTAAATTGCTGATTCCAAGGTCAAGTATTTGGTATAAGTTAAGTTACTGGTGAAAATGACTGCTTGCTTTCCATGGCAACCTGAGCTAACGCAGTAGTAAATCAGCAAGAGAGGAGCCTTTTGACTGGCCATCTCTTTGAAATTATCAGAAGATAAATGCCATGAGCCCTACTTATAAGTTATCATTTTTGAAAAAAAAAAGAAAAACCATAATATTAGATCTCTTTATTTCATGCATCATATGCCAACTATATCTCTATGGACCCTTGGTGTCTTTTTATTTTTTATTTTTTTGAGTTCCGTGTCAGCCACCAAATATAAAATGAGACTTGGTCCAAGAAGTATAACACCCTCTTCACCGTTCCTGGTGCCAACATTGTGTACAGGGATTGTTTAATCCTGTTAAAACAGAGTGTTATACACTTAATGGTTTGCCAATAGAGGATATGTTTTCCGCTTGGACCTAAATAGAGAAGCAGCCCCCTGCCTCCCACGTGCTAAGGATGAAACTCTACTTATCATTAAGGCAGTGCAGAGAGTGGAGAACACACAGGGGCTGAACCAAAGGCAGCTGGCCAGAGAACAGAGAGCGCTCAGATGTAGACAGAAAAGGAAGCTACCAGACCCGAGGAGCTGTGAGAGAGTCGGTGCCTGGAAAATTCAGAATTCTTTACAGACATTCTGCAGAGGGTAGTGAAACAGCCTCCTTTAAATGACATTACTGATATAGGTGCACCAGTTAAAATTACCTTTATACAAGGGAATAAAGTAGGCTGAATAATTTTCTGCCAATAAAAATAAAGACCCAGTTACAAAGATGCAACTATTTCATCACCGTAAAAGCAGGGAAGGAAGCTGAGGGCTTACTGAACAGGATCAAGAAGACATAGTCAATGAAAGATAAAAAGAAATCAAGGCCAGTTAAAAAGGTTTTGTTTTTCTTCAACTATATAAATGGTGATCAGTGTTGCTGCTTATGTTTACCGCTTCCTGAGTGGAGAGGTGTGCACCTTGGGTGAATATCATTTTAGTTTGATATATGTGACTTATCTCAAGATATCTTGAGAGGAGGCCATCGTCTTCTACTGGGTGCCAAGGGTGGCCCAAATCATATGGATATTTGTTACTGGAAGGTTACTTTTATACAACTTGTTCCTCTGTGTGCCTTATGGTGATATGCTCATATTGGGGAGTATCATAATAGCTAAGTTTTCAGTTTGGGGGTGAGCCTGCCTGTGATTAAGTCCCAGTTCTACTACCGGCACCTATGTGACCTTGACAGAGTTGCCTTGCCTCTGAAATGCTGTTTTCTCCTTAAAATGGGTGAAATTCTACCGGCCTGATTGGCATCCTTAAAAGTAAACAAAGAATTTGCTATTGTGGTTTTTGTTCATGGCACATAGCAGGTGCTTTGTATATTTCTACTATAAGGAAGTCCACACCACATCTGTTTAAAATGGTTTCACTGCAGTTCATCATTTCAAAATGGATGATTCACAGCAACTTCTTTCCACTCTGACTGCTCAGGCTCTGGCCATTCAAACAGCCCGCCTGGTCCTTCCTCTTGGATAATATGCTTAAGTTTCAACAGGTTCTACAACCAAATGGATGAATCTGCCCTCAAAGCAAGCTTGCTCTCCAAACTCCCTCACCAGTGTAAAACATAAAGATCTTTGAGTTGTTCAAGGGCTCATTTCTTACCTTTCTAATCATCCAACTATCAATAACTATCAAATGCCACTCCTGTGTCTCTTGAAGATCTGTTTCATTTCCTGGCTCCTGGCCCTTCCTGATTTCCATGCTAGTGTAGCAGTCTTTCCATGTTACTGATTTCTGTATTTTGCTTTCTGTGCTGAACACACACAGGGTAAGGACCTGTGTCACACATTCCTGGGGATATTCTTAAGGTCCTGCCAACAACCACACCTGAGTTTAACACCACCTCTTTTATCCTCTCAAGAAGGCACTTAGGAGCTGAGTGAAGGAGAGTAACATTACTCTAAGTGTGACCTTGAGTCGTCTCTATCGTACAAAGCAGCTAATCTTTGGCAAACCAATATTTTACTATTAGCGTCTTGTTAGTTAGTGATGCATTTTCCCACCTGCATGACACAGCTTATTGAAAACAACCATTTTCAGAAGTGTTCTTTTCTCTGCAATTCATCCTTCACAAGTCAGAATAACCTTCTTAAAATGTCTCTCTGAATGACATCCATCCCCAATATTATTGATTGGTCAATTGAAAGTCTGTTTTATTTCATTATCTTATGTATCAGCTTTGTAATCATCAGAGGCTTACAATTCCTTAGAGAATAAAGTGAAGATTTCTTTGTCTCATATTCAGTCACCTCTGAGGTTTGACTCCAACCAGGCCATTTTTTCTGTTACTACCAGACAAGAGCTTGCTACCCCCCAACTGGATGCATATGCAACCCCTTCAGGGCCCCTAGCTTACTCCTTCCTCTCATTAGAACACCATGCTTTCCTTCCTTGAGATGTATTTAACATCTATCTCGTTATCTAAAGCCAGAGCAAGCTACAAGTCCTCCAAAAAGGTATCCTTGACCTTCCTGGACTATAGAAGTGAAATTGCTTTAATCATAGGAGCGATCCAAGGCCCCAGGAAAGGCAGCGTACATCATCCTTAGGACCATGGCTTAGGACGCAGCCCAAGGTCCAACTCCTGACCCTGAAATTTGCTTCCTAATTGTAGAACATTAGTCAAACTCTTTTCTAAATCTTACTTCCCTCATCTCTAAGACATTGTGAAGACTTAATTAGCTAATAAATGTATTACAATTAGCTCAAATCATATTTTGTAGCTAGCACCTACACAATAAAAGGTAGTTATCAATAATAAAAGTGCTTCTTTGGTGAAAGAGACTCACTGTTATCTCAAAATGCTGACCCTGGCAACAGCCAGACATATTGGTGTGATTAGAATGATTTTACAGAAGGTAAAACTGAGGTTTTGGAACATTAACTGATCTGATACCATATAAGCAGCTAGAACACAAACTTTCACCTTCTAGTTTTTGTTGCCTGTTCTGTGTAACTTAGCCCATGCTGTATTAGGTTATTACTTGGTTTTCAGGTTTTTGCCCCATTTTTCTAATCCTAACCTAAATGAGAGCAATATTCATGTTTTAAACATCTCTGCCTCTCTGGCATCTTCCATAAATCTTTAAACAACGGAGATTGCTTACTCAGTAAATGTTTGTTGACTGCTTGATCATTTGTGCTCATGAGGATTAAAGTTTGGAACCACATTTAAATTCAGTGACACCATCATTTGAAGAAATGGTTTCATCATCTTTTCTATGAACACACTATCAAAATTAAACCAAATCATGTAAAAAATAAATATTACATATAAATGAACCAGGCAGGTAGAAACAAAAGATGTTCTCTGGAACAACAACTAAATAAAAACAAATCAAACAAATAAAAAAGCAATTGTAGAAAACTGATCCTTATCAATTTGGTTCCTCATAACTTGGCATTTATATTCTACTTGAAGATGGGCCCTCAGGATACCCATTCCATGCATGGAAAAGGGGCAGTTATTGCTGAAAGTCATCCTTTTAAGGTTACCTGGGAAAGGCAAAAACAACCACTTGAACACTGACAGGATTCAGTCACTTTTATTCGCTCTTCTAAGTTAATGCAATAATTATTTTCTCATGTATTTGGTCTCTGGCTAAGTCTGTATAATACTAAAGCATCTTGCAACAGTATAAAAACTTCAGCAACCAATATAGTTTCCTGTATATTTTAACTGTATATTTTTCCTGTATATTTTTAATTTCCTGTATATTTTTAATTTATATATTTTAACAAGTACAATGAATATTTTTAATTAGTAACTACACACACAGTCTCCACCTGTTTGTGCACAAGAAGTAATGAAAGTGTGAAATGCCTTGTTTTTCCCAGGTAGGCTGATCAATGATATCAAGCACTTACTGTGTTACATGTAGTATTTACGTGAATTTCTTGAAGTCAGGATATTTTAGGTACCTAGTACCTAAATCAGTGTGTAACCTACAGCAAGTACTCAATATATGTGTGTTTGATAAATGATAAAGTGAATAGTAAGTGGAGTCCTCCTCTGTCAATTTTACCTAAATCTGCCTCTGTCTAGTAATGTTTTAAAACTTCTGCCCAACTGGATTATATAGATTCAAGCGTGTTTTATACTGTTACTTTGTCATGTTTGCCTTTCACATGGAATTTATTTTGGAAAATGTATGATACTTTTTGTTCAAAATAAGGTTCCCTCATCCTTGAATCCTTTCTAGATTATTATGTTAGTTGGCAGCAAATGATCTTTTCTCAGATTTCAAGCTGCCCATTGCCTGGAAGACTTTGTTACATATAATGTTTTCAGTTAATCTCCTTTTGCCTTTGGACATCTCCTACTGTTGGTGAACTGTTATTCTTCTAATGTTACTGGGTCATTTTTACTGGATTCTTATCTTATTTGGTACAGAGATTTTGTGTTTCCTGCAGGTTCCAAGAACTGCCTTTATTTTTTGTATAACACATATTGCTATTTCTTTGAGTGTGCATAGAATATGCTCATGAAAACATGTTGATTTGGTGTTGATACTGAAGGTAATCATAGATATGTATGTCTAGTCTTGAGAAATTATAGCAATAACTTTTAACACTTTCCTTGGCCCTTATAAATCTATTGTTAAAATACAGCTGGAATAGTGATAAAAATAAATAACATTTCTTATACCTTTTTCACTCTTCAGGTAGTGTTAAAGGCTGCTCATTCATTTATTTCAGGATGTCTGTTTTTAGGTTCCCTGCTTTTAGTCAACTATGTTCAAGTTAATGTCAAAATTAGCTCATCACAGTAAATAGAGGATTGGATGGTAGGAAGATAGCAACTGCTCCCCAGAAGAACATAGTTTTCCCTCATCATTTACACATTAGCTGGAAGTTAGCTTGTGTTGGTCCATCAGCTAAAAGTCCTCAGAGAGACAGCTTCCCAGTTCTCTAGGCTCTGTTCTATGGGGGTTATTTCAGAACCAGTTATACACTCATCTCTTTGGGGAGCCTTGTTTTTCCAATAAAAAAACATTACAGAAGACACTTTGCCCTAATAAGCCTTTCTCCTTGGACAAAAGTAACTCTTTTAGGGGAGATTTTTCATCCTCCTTGTGCTTCTGACCAGATTTACCCAAGATTTCTGCTACTGGAATTGTCTATAAATTACTGTTTTCCTAAATGAAAACACGAACATTCTACAAAAATAAGAAGAAAGAACATAACCTTTGAAACTTCAAAAATGTCTTTAATGTTTTCTTATTTAACAAAGACGAGATAATTTGAGTCCATTTTCCTGTTTCCAAAAATGCAATGAGTACATAATCTGATTAAAGGTTTGTGATACAGTTTTCTAAAATTACTTTATTGAATATTATAATTATATCAGATCTTACTTAGCCAATTAAAACCAATTATTTTGCTTGTAAAATTGCTAACATTAATTACTGTGTACTGGCATTTTGGTTTTGTCTGCTGAACAGAAGTTGGTCTTATCTGTTTCCATTTCTGATTTGCATAGTGTTTTGAAGAACCCCTTAAGTGAAAAGCAAAGTAGCAGCTGCCTAGTCATAAAGTAAAAATGGAAAGCAAATCAAGAGAGAACCTCAAATCTCGTCTTCCCATGGCGGACCAAATAACGTTGGCCTCAATGAAACTCCAAGTAAGAATTTACGTTCCTCTCCATTGAGCTGAATACAGGCTTTGGTGAACTATTTGGTTCTTGTTACGGATGTTTTTCAATATGAAACATTTGAAAGCATCCAACCAGAAGTTTCACAATGATCACAGCCTTCAATGTATTCATCAGAAAAATGCATTCGCTGCTACAGGTTTTATTTTTACAGTAACTAGTGTGCTGCACTGTTTGCCAGTTTCTTCAATACTCTTACCCATGACAATCACAAAAGCAATTCACAACCTGACTTATCAGATAGTTCTGTTTTACAATAATCTGGTTGCTATTTGTAAAATCCAGGATAAAACAGTGCAATTTCTGATGCTGAATATCTGAAAAGCACTAGAAGCTGCTAGGGAGAGATATGCACTAAAATATGTAATGCGATGGAATTACAACAAACAGACATTCTGGAGGGTACACACTCTAGTGCATCTCAGAATACGTGACATTTAATGGTGCGACTTTCGAGATTTGCAAATAAATTCTGCATTTAAACACTCCCCTCCACTCAGTTTTTTCTTAGCTCCAAATTTAACTCTTACTTTAAAAATATGTAGAACTCCTTCTCAAAAACAATCAGTCAAAAAAAAATTCCTGCTGAATAACTGTTTCCAGTGAAAATTAAACATAAAGTTCTAAATTAAATAATTTATTTCTTGAGCCAAACTCTACATCTTTAGACATACTGTAAAGTGACAACATCTTCCTGATGAGAATTCAGCTAACACAAAAAGTGGTAATTTTAACAGTCAGTGAATCCTTATAATAAATAAGGAGCTTACACTGCAACAAACAAACCACTTTTCAAGTGATTATATCATGCAGATGTCAAAAAAAATAGTGCCATATACACACCCTTATAGAGCAATGACACCAGATAAGTCTTTTTGGATATTTTTAACCATTTATCAGTGTGTGAATCAAATGGGAACAACATACACCACTGAGAGGCAGTATGGTGCAATGAAAAAGTTATCATATTTCAATCCCAAATCTGCCACCAACTCAATATATAACATTGACCAAATCACTTAACCACTATGTATAACTTCTCCATCCACTAAATGGAACCAATATCCCCCTGTTTATGACAACAAGGTTAATAAAAGCATGACACCACTTACAAAGGCAGAACCCTTATCCTTTCTTTGTGCAGCTAAGAGACTATCCAAGTTCAATCTACTCCAAGTAAATAAGAAATTGTACTCTGGAAGGTAAATGCTCTTTGGGAGCCTGCTGGGGCATCAATTAATAGAATGAGGTGATAAATCACTCAATAATCCTGCAATGATCAAAAGAATTAATGCAGCTCCCTTCTGTTACTGTGAGTGCAATCCCATGTACTCAAAGGATGCACAATAAATATTAGCTGACAATGATATTGACATGGTATCATGTACAGTCACAGCACTAAGTGAATTATTAAGTTTATGATTGCTCAGAAAACTCACTAAATAATTACTGGCAATGAAAGAAACTTATCCCTGACCTCAATGCCCTATTACAGTATCACCTAATGTATAGTAACAACATCACCAATCCCTAGAAATTTAATAGCCTTGTCTTCATGACTTGCGAGAATAAAAGTAAGAACACACTTCAGAATAAAATCAGAATTTGGGTACATTTTTAAGACTCTGGGTTGGCCCATCATCCTTTCCTTGCTGGATTATTACAGAGCCCCATAAGGGCTCTCCAAGCTTTCCATTTTGGCCCCTGTGGCTGGTTGTTACACTAAGATCTCCCAATGTATCCTACCTCATGTATCTTTCCTTTTATGTGGTTCTATGCTGTGCAGACTGTGGGACTGGCCTGCTAAATTGCTGTGGCCAATGGACATTAGCAATCATGGTACAAGCTAAGGCATGATGAGCTTTGGAACACTGGGGTCCATCCTGATGGAATGGGGACTCCGACGAGAGACAAAGCTAGTGCTGGCCGCCAGAAGATGGTGACTGATGTAGCTGGATATATGCAAGTATTTCATGGGGTCCAGCCCTGCCAATGGGATGGAAATGCCTTAATGGTTCAGGCACACCCAGCAAAAGAACTGTCCAGACAATACACCAACACTTGAGAAATAATGAATTACTATTACTTCAAGCCAACAAGGCTTAGTGTAACTTGTCCTTTATCAATAGTTGACTGACACAGGCTCCTACTGATTTTTTCTCAATTCTCCAATCAGGGGGAACCTGATAATTTTAGTCATCCATCTCAGAGGTATGAAAGTCTTCTACTATGCCAATGACATGCAACAATCGCTTTACCTTTCTCAGGGTGCCAGATACCAACTCTTCCAAATCTGTCCCCCACTCTTTCCTTTCCAGTAGCAAAAACCTCTGCCTAGAATGTCCTTGTCATTAAATTCATTCTTCTCATGGCCTATTTGGGTGCTTCCTCCAACACCTACTTTTTTACATTGATATCCCAATCACCATCCCTTTTCTAAGATGGAATATTACATCTTTCCGTTTTTTCTCCTATACACTTGGCACTTCTAAATCACTATAAAATTTACTTACCTTGGTATTTGTACCACGTGTTATCAGGAGTTAAACTCCAAGAGGTCAAGGTTCACTGCCACCCTCAGAACCATGACTGGTACACAGGATAGACCCAAGACTGTTTGCTAAAGCACAAAATGAAGCCTTGTAGCTTAAGGTAAAACCTGGGTTCTTCCCTGAAAGAGAATGTTGTGAGTGAGCAGATTCTGGAAGATACCTAGTTGGTGCAACTTAGAGAGATGTATGAGATGTCAATCCATGGGACACGGAAGTAGCCTAGTGGTCAAGGATGAGAGAAGGTCAAGAAACACTTTATCAAGGGGTCTTTTGAGTGGCTGGTGAGAGATGTCATTAAAAGCAAAAAGAGCACTAGAACAGTCACCGTGGAGAGGAGGAGGAGGGATCTGAGGCAAAAGGGAAGCCTTCCAAGCCTTCTTTAATCTAAAAAGCAAGTGTCAAAGGAGAAATGTGCCAATATTTACTGAAGAGTAAATCTGACTTTTGGGGGGAAGTGGGGAAGGTAAAGTTTATGATACGTTCTATATGCTTTTCAGGAGAAGCCTAAAAGTAAAAAAGAAGTAGCTGAAGCTTTGTCTTTTCATGTGGAAATCACTGTAGACAGTGTATATTAACCCAACATCAGTACAGTCCCTAGACACACGCCCAAAGGTGCTATTCACTGGCATTCATAGTCCACAAACATGTATGCTGCGGGCTCCACCACCATTTTTCTAAAAAGCAGGTACTTGATGGAACTGATCACAAAGTTAGCAAAGTACCAGATCCACGCTTCTATTTGAATACTTTAAAAAGCAGCTCTTCCCTGCAAAAAAGGTCCATCTTCTGAAGACACAGCCGGGGCTGGCAGTGTGGTCACCAGCTTGCTGCACAGGTGTGCGGCCAACAAGTTACTTTAGTTCGTGCAGAACAGCTGTGACCTGGGATGACTTAATTTCACCTTATCGACTCAATTTTTGTGCCGATCTCTTCTAAAATCATCCGTTTTTTTCTCCCGGCCAATACTCATTTTCCTTGTTGCTTTGTAATTATTTATTATCCGGGACTGTAATTGTATTGTTTATAGTAGCCATACAAACTGTATTGTTACGAGGAATAAAAAAAATGCCTCTTGGCCCAACCAAATTCTTGTATGTGGGGAATAAAGGATATTGGTTGTTCAGAGCTCTTAATATACAGCTCTCTATGTTCAATTTTCCTAAAAATGAAAATTGCCAAGAAGCAAAGTATGCAGGAGACGTATGGTTGGGTGCTGTTGCTGCTGTGCATTCTTGCTGATGGATGGTGACCCTAGCGTGACTGGGAGCCCTTGCTAACTCGCTACCAAGGCTCGCGCATTGAGAGAGCTGGCAACAGCCAGCCGTTCCCCACAGCAAATCCCCCTGCCCCAGTACTGCTCATACTGCTTCACTTAGTCATTCTGTGGACTTTTCCAAAACACAAGCAAATAGGCGCAGCCAGGATTCCAGTCCTTCAGAGAGAGAGAGGCTGAAAGGAGACGCTAAGAATTAGTCTCATCTTCTTTATCATTCTGATGTATACATTCAGTGTCTGATCCCATCTACCATAAAATAGTTACTTCATTGCCTGTCGTAGGGGGAAAATGTCATCTTTTTTTAAAAATTCCTTTAGTTTAATTACAAAAGATGTAAATGATCTCACTTGTAGGGGAAAAAAAGTTACTCTTAACAATGAGGTGTAAATTGGTGTGTGCTTAATCTGTTCACAGTAGGAATAAAGTCCAACACTTGCCTCCTCACCCTTATTTTTGCAATAGTACCTGGAAATTAATGTGTCCTTGGGAGTTCTTGGAGCATGTCTGATTCCGAGAGAGAGAGAGAGAGACAGAGAGAGAGAGAGAGAGTGTTTCATGCTTGATCCTTCTACTAGCAGTAAGAACACTTATTTTGCTCCATTCTCAGCATTCGTGGTGACTGTGGACTGATGTTACATTGTCTGACTTTAGTCATGGGCAGCAAAAAAGTCCATCCTTCTCTGGACTCTTCTCTCTCTCCACCATTTGCAGCCTCCTGCATATCCCAAAATGGAATGTAATTATTAGGGGAACCAGCAGTTATTTGTACAATGACCTTGGGCTCCTGGGGGAATTGAAAGCTCTATTCTTTCACTTATGATGTTTTACATTTCAAAGAGCCCTGCTCTCTTTGATATTAAAGAATGAAATGTGCAATGTAATTGTTATTGTTTTATGACCTTTAATAGGTTAATCAGGCTGCATCAGGTTTTCCACTGTATGGTTCTGTTCCAAAAGAAATGATCTGCCTCATAAGAGATGAATTCTGACAAAAGGGCTCAGCATTAATATTTGAGAGGATGAATATTCTGAGATATGTAAATCCTCAAAAAAAAATTGTGGTCACTTTGTTAACCTCAGTCTGTCTAACGGTCTACAAGCTTTGATGCTACTGGTATTTTGGGCCTGATCATACCCTGTTGTGTGTGTTGGGGAACTGTCACGTGCTATGCATTCTGAGTCATTTAGCAGTGTCCCTGGTCTTTACTACCTTATATACTCGCTCATCTTCATAACAATCCAGGGTTCCACACAATGGCAAATGTTCCTTGGGGAACAAAATCTAACCCTACTAATAATCACAAGGTTAATAAAAATCATTGAGCAAGATGACGTGGGGAGAAGCTCTTTTTTATGATCATAACATGCATAAGACCTAATGTCCTAAATGATACTGGAAGCTAATATTTATCAAGAACTCACTATGAACCAATTAGCACCACTCTGACTGCTTTACATATCAGATCTCATTTGAGCCGTGTAACAAACCTGTGTGATTTGCAATTTGTAGGTGAGGAAACTGAGGTATAGAGGAGTTGAGCAACTTGGTCAACACTACCTAACTGGAACACAGAAGAGTTAAAAGCCCTGTTTTGCAGTACTTCTCTTTCTGATTTATCTATTCTTCCTGTGGTCATCATATGAGGATCTAAATAAAATTTCGGAATTGATGAAGCATTATTGTGTTCAGGAAATACACCTATATACTAAACAGGTCTAAAAAGTAAGACAATGCTTGCCCTCAAGTCATGTATGCAAAGTAAAAAGTATAATATGGAAATAAATAAGACAAGGAAAACTTGCGAGGCCACTACAGAGGTCAAATCCTGAATGTTTTGGAACGTCACTTCCTAGACTCTCATGTGGACAAGAGTCATCCGGGTTTTATTAGAATGCATGTTCTCATTCTGAAGGGGTGGACTGCAGCCTGGGATTCTGTTTTGCCAAGCAGTTCCAGGGTGATATTGCTGCTGGTCTGCGAACTTCAGTCTGATCAGGTAGCCTTTAATGTGCTGGGAGATGTATCTTGAGAAGGGAGATTGAGCAGTGTGAATCTGCAGCACCAAGAAAGCACCAACATGGAGTGGAAGGGGAAGGAGGAGGGGAGGGGGATTGCCTTGGCACTAGGAGCCACCCTAGTCTCTCAGCTATTCCTTTGGAACACCCATGTTCGCTGCCCACATACACAGCTAAGCATCTGCTATTTTAAAGGACAAATATTAATTTGAAGCACAAAAACACCTACCCACCAAACATAGCTTGTTTTTGCAAACACATTTTTATGACCAATTTTGTACTTTGGAAGAGATGTAGCTATGGGCTACACTGAAAAAAAAATAGAAAGAAAAAGTCAGAAGAAAGAAAGAAAGAATGAAACAAAGAAAGGAAGAAATTCATTCCCCCCTCACTCGCACCCCCTCGAGATATCGTGCTGAATGATGATTGAGTTGCAACTGGCCAAGAATCTGCAAAACAAGAAAAAAAAATACGTGTGGGAGGCTAAGAAAGCAAAAAAAGTTTTAATGCAGTGAAAGTCAATTAAAATGACGATTATGAAGATTATGGACTGCATTGCCTTTAATTCAGCTGCGCGCAGAAAGACAGAAATCGAGTCCTGTAATAAACATTCATGAAGAACTAGTTTGGGAACTGATCTCCACTAATGGTTGTGGCCTTCTCACCCAGACCATGGTGACCGCTGCAAATCACAAATTGTTTTGTGACATCTGGGTTTGGCTGCAGGTCAGTATGAAGGGGATGCATTTTCAGTCACTTGAACACAATCAGCTAATTCTCCATCCACATTGCAGGGAGGTACAACAGAGAAATGATTCGCTGGGATGACAAGATGGACCATAGTTAATGCACAGGCTGAGAGGCTGAGAAGTGGAACCAAACAATTACTGTTAATATTTTTTACTCAGATATAAAGTGGGAGGTCTGAAATGGGAAAAGACTGTGCAGATCTCAGGTTATTGGTATCACTACCCTTTAAACAGCATTGTATTGATGGAGTACGAGTGTTGAGCATAGGTTCAGTCACTAAACACCCACTCTGTGCCAGGCCCAGGGATACACAAATGAACACGCTGTTACTCCCATCCTTGAAGCTATGCAGGCTGAAGGGTTTCTCACTCATGAGTAACTGGTGTTACACCTTTATGACTTTTATCTTATGCACTACTCATGGTACTGATATTTACTCAATGTTTTTTAAAAGATAATCTTGGTTTTCACACATTAAACTTGGCTCACTTCAAGCAATAATATCTGTGAAATTAATGTGTGTAAAGTCCTTCTTAGGCTTGAAGAAAACAATTGTTAAAAGATTTACATGCACTTACAGGACTGCTAGAAGACAAAGACTGCCCCAGTGTTGAAAGTGTCCCTTGCCACCCCAGCTACTCTGGCCAAGCCCCAGCAGCTTCCCATGATCTAGCAAATACCAAGGGGTCAGAGATGACAGAGAAGGGATCTTTTGGCACTCCAGTGCTGCGCTGGACAGGGTTGTGTTTTGACTTGCCTCAGCCATCCTTTAATGGTCCTACTTATACAAATCACTCAAATTTTCCATTTCAGGTTTTTAAAAGAAGCTGTTGCATGCAGTGATCTTAAAAACAAAACAAATCCTTCTGCTCCAAAGCTTGGGGTAGAGCGGTTCCAAGCACTGAATCTGTAGGATGAGAAGTTACACTTTCTCTGTTTCAGATTCTTTCAATTTCAGATTGTTTCCTTTGAAAATGAGGATGATGTAAATAATTTCTACTTGGTGGGTTAGATCAGGACTTTTCAATGTCATTACTATTGACATCTTGTAGGCGGCTGTCCTGTGTATTTTATGGTGTTTTGCAGAATACTCACCCTCTATCCACTAGATGCCAGTAGCACTCCCAAATCCTGACAACCAGAAGTGTCTCTAGACATTGCTTAATGTCCTCTAGTGGGTAGAACCACCCCGTATTGAGGATGATTGGACCAAATGAGTGTTCAGCTTAGCATCTTGTCCTCATCATGATCTCAGTTGTATTCATCACACTTATTAAGTATGCTTGACTTTTGTCTATTCTCTTCAAACCTATTGTGTCTTTGAACACTTTCATAGTCTTGTCAGTTAGGCCTTGTTAGTAGACCCATTTTACAGATAAGAAAAGTAAATGCCAGAGAGAAAAGGTAACTTTTCTGGAGATATGCACATAGCCACCAACTGAGTCAGGCTTTTAACACAGGTGATCAAACTCTAGAGACTATGCTTTTAGACTTTCTGGTTTCTATCTCTCCTAACAGAGTACATCTCCATAAAAATAAGCACCATGGTGACAACTGTGATAAGAGAAAGAAGATAGAAAATTATTCAGTACACAGTGGGCTATCATTTTCAGCTTAAAAATTGTACTATAGATTAAAGAAATGCCAAAACACTATGTAAGATACCAGAGTGGAGATTCAGGTGTGGATCGTTTATAGATTTTCATTTCTCAGTGGTTTGCATACACACATACACACACCTTTCTCAAAATGATTAGAAAAGTCTTAATTTTTCCAAAGCTAGTAGTGATTAAAGAAAACAATGGACAAGATAAGGAGTCAAATAAATGTAAGTTAAACATAGGGATGAGTCCCAGATACACAGGCAGTTGAGGCAGGAGGATTTTTCAGCCTAGATTTCAAGGACACCCTGGGTAATAAAAAAGAGAAGGTAAAAAATGAGAGAGAGAGAGAGAGAGAGAGAGAGAGAGAAGAGAAGAGAAGAGAAGAGAAGAGAAGAGAAGAGAAGAGAAGAGAAGAGGAGAGGAGAGGAAAGAAGAGGGGGAGGAGAGGGGAAGAGAGGGAAAGGGAGGGAGAAAAGAGAAGAGGAGGAAAGAAGAGGAGGAAAAAGGAAAGAAATATGCATATTGACAGAATTCCTAACTGACACTATAAAGAGCTCAAATGATTTAAAAACAACAAAAGTGGAATGAGGCTGTTCCATTGTTATGGAAAGACTCATTTGAGGGAAAGTCAGACGCTGTGGTCAATGTGGCCACCTAACCAGGCATGAAGACCAAGGGCAGAGGAGCCCTGTGTGTCTCCTCAGGGACCCTTCCCAGCTGCCTCACCTAGGTCTCCCGTGTATATCACATCCAGTGAAGCATCGCTGAGCTCCACGTAAAGCTCAGGAAAGCTCAGACCCACTTGGAGCCCGTTAACCTTGTGTGGCAGCTGGCGGACTGACTGTTTTGAAAGTCTTTCCACTTACCACTAGCAAAAGGACGTGTTCTGTGGCGTTAAACGCCTCCAGAAACAAAGGACAGATTTACACAAGCACCCATATATGGCTCTCCTGAAAAAAAAAATTTATTCACTTACAAAAACAAAGCCAGTGGCATCAGGATAAGCAAATGTAAACACCGCATTTTCATGTAGAAAACATACATTACAGAAAAATGTACATGAAACTGAAACTGAAATATATACTAAGAATAACAATTCAAGAAGGTACCAGTAACTCTCTCCTGTAAAGTTTTAGAATCCACACTAACACTGACTTATTAAGTTTCTCATTGTGGAACACAGAAAAATGAGAGCTTTTCTACATTTGACTGAAAATCTTTGCATTTCTACCAGTCTGAAATAGAAACTTGCAATTAAATCAATTAAGCAATGAAAATCAAATATTCCATTAAAATCTAATTTTCCTCATATCTGATTGGTTGTAACTCAACTGAGCTGGAAACAGATGAGCAAGGCAAAATGACTCCAAGTCTGAGACATGGAGACAGGAGCAAAAGAAAATGTTAAACATGTTCACAGAAAATTTAATCAGAGCATTTTATTTTTCTTCTGCTTGTGTAAGTTTAACCATTAGGGGTTCCCCAAACATAGGCTTTCAGAACTAATGCTGCGGATTGAAAACAGAATAGCAAGGTCCCTTTCTCCTCTGCCTTCTTTTGCAGTCATGTCCTTGAAGTTTCTTTTTCCCTTTGCGGAATTTGAAAAGGCGAGTCCAAGCTCCTATTCAGAGGGAGCTGTGTGTCTGTGTGAACTCCAGCACGCCTGAAATTCACTTGTGCTGACTGACAGTCAGATTGAAATTGGCTATGTTTGCTGATTCAAGGAGTTGCTGGAGCCCGATGTGTCAAGGAGGAATTTATTCTTCTTAGTAGCAAAATGAAGAAGTTGTCCCTTGAGGATTTGGGGAAAAGAACATGCTAGCTGACTTAAATATGCTTTTCCCCTCTGTTCTTACAGGTGATACGAACTAGCTACTGCCACAAGAGCAAGCATCTCACGGGTGGAAGGCTGAATTTCCATACCAAAAGTAGAAAATGACCCTGTGTGTTCCTGAAAGGTTAAGACAGTCAAGAGAAGACAATAACCTATAAGAAAGATGATTTTCCAAGCTTTCACACACCGGGATGCTCAAATGGATGCTCCAATTAGACAAAAGATTAAGTGTGAATTTGTGAAATGTGATTTGTAAATAGGCAAAAAGGATTAAAAAAAAACACTTCAAGGATCATAGTGTCTTTTCAAATTTAAACCTAAAGGTACCGTTAGTCAGTATTTCTCAGATGGCTTTTAAAAATTAAATTGTCAGAACTATTTTTAAGGCCAAACTGTTGAGATCTTCTGCAGAACCACGCGTGCCTTTGGTTGTTTCAGCCCAAATTAGGTGAAACTGTGAAAGTGCAAAGAGCCATGGGAGACGTCTAAGTGCCACTGGAAGCGTATTTTATGTGAGTGTGTGTGTGTGGCACGTGTGTATGCACGTGCATATCCACAAATGTGTGCTAACAAAGAAGGGGCAGTGTTTAATTCAATTAGTATCATTACTTTCCAGAAAGATGAGTGATGGTAAATGTGTGTTTTTAATCCTGAAAAATTAAAAAAAATCATTTATAAGAATTTTCTTTGCTTTGCCACTTATACTCCCCTCAAGCATCTGCCTTTTCTGAGCAGCTGGAGCAGGTTGGAAGAGGAGGAGGAGAAGCAGAGGAAGATAGAAGTTCCTCTGAGCATAAACCACCATTCTTGAATTTCTCACCCCTGCCACCCACGTAGCCCAAGCCACTTTTGCTCCTATTGATAGTGGTCAGGAGCACAGGCTCCGGAGCCAGCCAGAATGCCTAGGTCTCAGCCCCAGCTGTGTGGCAGCTTGGTGACCTTGGGAATATTAATCAACCACTCTGTGTCTGTTTCCTCATCTGTCAAATGCAACAAACAAAAAATAACAGTACATAAGCCTTAGGGTCAATAAGACGATGAAACAAAGAAGTCACTTAGAATGGACCCTACCTAGGTGCCTGTTCCTCACAGTTCCCAGCCTTGACAGTCCCTGACAGTGCTGTGTCTGCTCCTGTACCAGTACAGACACAACTATAACTGAGAGTCACTTTTGCTACTGGATCCACTTGAATGGTGAAAATCTTATCATCCGATCACTCAGTCTAAGCTCCGATCAGAGCCTTCAGAACACTAATGAAAATAATCACAGCTCTCTTTTAAAAATCGCATATGTTTAAGTCTTTCCAAAGACGTCGACTAGGTTAGCAGTGTCAGTGTATAGAGCATAACATATCCAGCTATTGATTGGGGAATGGGAACCTTCCTTGCTTGCATGTAACCATTTTTACGGCAAGTCCACAGCAGTGTCATTTAGCATCGAGATAATTAATATTTTTTGTCCAAAGAGTTGGAGGAGGGCAGTGCCAAAGAGAGAACTGGAGCAGTGGCAATTCTAGCAGAAACCTAAATTATCCCAAGGGCAAGTCCATACGTCCCTTTGAATGACCCCCAGGCACTGCTTCCCATGAGAATCAAGCCTTGTATGGAGAATTCCTCTCCGCAGGCCACCCTGTTGTCAGACTTGAAGAGAACCCTGCCACTCTGATGGGGGACCCCCATCTCACCCTTCATCTCTCCTTCTCAGGGAGACACTGGGCTCTGTCCAGCCTGCCCTGCCCACCTGGAATCTTCTAGGCCTTTCCATCACAATACTGCTTTAGAAAAGTCTGTGTGAAGAGGGGGACTCTGGTATTTAACTCCATCCATCAATGTCAACCCCTCTTTCCCCTCTACCCCAACAGCTTGGTCCATTTACCTAAAAGCTGAATAGCTAAATGGATGGGTTTTGTGCTAGTCTCATTAGAAAGGGAAATGAGCCAGGCACCGTTCAGCTGTGCAGAAGGCATGCTGGCCCTGAAAGCCACGCTGCCCCTGCCCCCAACCTTTTCTTCGTCATAGATGACGTTCATGATCCCTTCAACATTTCTTAAAGGTTCATTATCCACTGCTCTTCTGCACAGTGATTGCAAGCTTCCCCTTCGCTTTGCTTTGTCTTTGCCCCGCCCAGAGCTGGCCACAGGTTAGGGTAGGTGACTTCAGTGACTGTCATGCCCTTTGACACTTCTTATATATACCTTTGGAATGTGCTTTTGATAAATGATGGGCATTTACTAATGTAGTCTCCAATTTGCCGATTCCTGTGTGGCCCACTACTTCTGTCTATGTCACCTTGCCCTGGCCTGCATACTGCCACACGGGTCTGCTGTCAGCACCTGAGTATCTTGGGCTTGCTGTCACCATAGTGCTTGCACTTTCTCTGGTCTGGAATGGTCCTCTAAACTCTGCATAAATTTACAATTTACTCTTCAGTCTCTAGTTTTCAGCTTGTGACTCACTTTCCCAGAAAAACCTCCTCTGATCCCATTATGTTTCTGTCTTTCAATGCATTTTATTCAGTTTGTAATTACATTTTTATTGGTCGCCTATATGATTGATGCTTTGTTTCTCTACTATAGGGTACTTTAGTTCCATGGAGAAGGACCCACATCTCATTCAGTCATTGATTCATTGATTCGCTCACCACACGTTATTAACATGCCATTGCACACTAGCATTATCATAGTGCCTGGCAGCTAGTAGGTGTTTAGTAAGTCATTGTCAAATAAATGACTTTCATGCCACCATGAGGAGCTAAGCTGTTAACAATGTTTTAAGACTGTGATTCTATTTATCTATCACATTCTGTCTCCTTAGAGACAGGATGAGACTAAATCTCGGTCTTATATACAATAAATGTTCATATCACACCTGGTATGAACCAGGCTTTACAAATAAGCTAGTCAGCCTGCTGGCCCCAAACTACAAACTTCTCCAGTGCTCAGGGCTATAACACGAACAGGAGTCTTCACAGTGCTAACGTGACTCCTTTATTTTGTAGGGGAAAAAAGGATATCGAGTTGCCTTTGGTTCGTAATAATCTCAGTGGCATCGGGCTTTGGCTGAACAGACGACTTGCTAAGGGATGCTTAAAAAGTGAGAGTCTAAGGTTCCAGGTTCCAGAGAATGTAGGGGAACATCTTAGGGTGAGAAGTAGTGGCTTGTGCCTGGAATCCTAGCTACCAAAGAGGCTGAGGAAAGAGGCTCTTTTGAGCCCTGTTATTTTGAAGTCAGTCTGGACAACAGAATGAGATCTCCTCTCAAAACAGATAAACAAACATCAGGGGAAAAAAAACTAGTATGCTCAAAAATGACACCAAAGGAAAAGACAAATGATGACACGTGGACATTTCAGGTGAACTGAAAAGGAATACCATATTCTCATGACTCTACCTATTCATTATATGCCTACTTATTCTATTTGGCTGGCTCAGAATAAACCATAGCTATTTCAGACAATTTGGTATAAGAGGACCAAGGCTTTTGGTGCCTGGCCTGGCACAGTCACTTGTGATAACTTTGTACTGACAGTGGCCTGGAGATAATTTCTTGGACACATGAGAATTTAGACAAAAAGTAATACATTTAAATGATTTATTGTAGGTACTATATTTTTTTCTCCCCAGAAAACCCCCAATACAGCCGTTCAGTGGATGTACATTTCAAGAACAGTTCCCAAGAGCTGTGTGCTTTGGTACCTACTTGTAGAGTTCTGTTGCATTCTCCTGTTTCCCTTATCAAGGTCCCACAGGGTAACCCCAGCTTGGAGCTTTCACTTCCTCTCTAGCACCCCAGAGGTTACTACCAGCAGCCCCAACAAAGAGCAATATAGGGAGCCTTCAATCTGTATGGAAGTGACCATTCTGTTCTTCTGTTCTTCAAAGTAGGTGCACAATGAAGCATATTTGTCCAAACACTCAACCTGCCCAAAATTGATGACAGCACTTAGAATAAAGTCAATAAATCAATGGATAGACAGATTAGATAATCCCCAAACTTGTACTTTATGTATTCATTTGAGTATTATGTTTGTGTGTATATATATATATATATATATATATATATATATTTATATCCATATAAAAAGATTTCTTAACTGCTATGTGAGATAAAATAATCCCAGGCTTATATTTTGTTAGTGGATTTCTTTAGTTGTTTATTGTAAAGGATACATATTTATAGACTTTTTTTAACTGTTAGATATAGGTATGCAGATGCATGAGAAGAAAGATGGAAAGATGGATAGATGAGAAGATGATAGATAAAAGAATCTGTAAACGTTTACTGTGCACACAGGCTATATAATTGCCTTTGTACTCACTTGGCCCCTTTTCAGGGACTGTGAGCATACTCAGAGCAACTATCTTTTACTTTTCACTCACCCCATCATTCTCCAGATCCTAAGGAGGGCTTGGCATGGCGTAAACACTATTTGCTATGTGAATAAGCACTTCACACTTTCCCATATATACATACACCTTCATTACTATACAAGGAGATGCACACAGAATTCCTTACGCTGTACCTTGAGGTTGGCTCAAGAGATCTTCATGGGTAATTTTGATTGTATTTAATCTTTGTTCTCCACAATGACATAGATTTTAGAATCTTTTCCCCAACAACTGGGGAATACGACTGTATAAAGAATGCTATTCACTATGAGGAACCTGCAGGCATGTGTCTGCTGTCCTCAGTGAAATCTCTCGGTTAAAGATTCGGTTCCTCCAGAGCCACAGATCAGCTTGCTGCTATTAACAAATGTTTAGACAGGAAGAAGGCTGTGCAGAGCATTGCCCATAACACACCCTTTCTCTCTCGCTAAAACCATTAGAGCCATAAAGGACCACTACTTAACCAAAATAGAAAGTGATTTCTGCCTCGGTGGAATAAGAATATTTATACTAATATTTTGATCCTAAAAGGCAAGTGTTGTGAGAGATCTTGGCAATAGTGTAAATCAAAGCTCAGGGAATCTAGCACCATAATAAAATCTATGCTGGGCACAATATGCTTCAGGAGAACAGCAAACCAGCAGTATGTACATTTGCCTGTAGCTTGTAGCTAGGTATATTCACAGCACCATATGCTGGTTTCTTTAAGTAACCCATTACACAGAAATTAAATATCTTGCGACAGATTGTTTTGACAGTGGAAAAAAAAGAAAGTGGGAGAGAGTGGGAGAGATTTAATTTTTTAAAAAATGCATTTGACTGAAGGCAAAATGTTAGGTAGATGTTAATTTAACAGATGTCTAGTTTTGCATCATCAGCCTGAAACGGGCAATTTCTGGCAAGCCTTCCCACCACATCGCAGCACAAAATCCTCTCAATTCCACATGGATCTGCCTTTCACAACCTTCCAAGCAAGCCATTTTCATTCAAAGGAAAATGCCTGAAATTACTCAGGAAGATGCTAACACCTGCCAATAGTTCTGAAGGAGGGGTCCGTGAATGCACTGAGATATAATGGAACGAAAGGCGGCTTACAGCAACTTTTTAGCTAAGAAGGAAAGCAGAAGAAAATGTATTCACACTGAAAAACAGCTAACACATCACAAAGTTACCGTGGATGATAAAACACACCTCCATCATGTTAACTCGTTGGGTTCTTTTTTGAAAGGAAATCACACATGTCCATCAAATTTAGACTCACATTATTGAGATGTTGCCGAACTTAAAAGCAATCTGAAAAGATACATCTCAGAACGCATTTTTTCCTTGGCAGCTCTGTCGTATAAAGCCCCACCCCTCCATGGTGGGCTTACACATAAACTTAATGGTTAGGAGTCATCAAAATATGGGACTGGTGCTTAGATGCACGAAAGTTGAATAGGATAATACTTTATTTGCTGGCACAATTTTAGATTTGGTATTTGGTAGATATTTTATTAAACTTAATTCAGATTTTGTAATTTCATTTTGCAGTCGGACTATTTCATTTTTAGGTCACAGGTATTTCTATAACCCTCGCATGGTTTAAGGGTATGAGATATTGTTCAAACAGTGACAAATAGGAAAAACATCCCACATTACATAAAACCAAGCTCATAGATCTCAGATCAGTTTTATCCTCATTCTTTTCACACCAAAGTTATATTGCTGTTTGTTCCTTGCTGAAGTTCATAATATCACTTTGCTATGATTGGTTTTAGTGAAAATATGATCAAGGCAGCCCCTAGCACACTTCTCATTTAACACATTGTTACTTCTGGAAAGGAGGAAAAGAGGTAGGAAAGGAGGCAGAGTGGGGAGAAAGGAGGGAAGAATTCAACTACAAAAAATTAAGGATCTTTTCTTTTAGTTCAAAGGCTGCTCTGCTACTCAGCAGGATTATTAATGAGAAGGATTTATTTTAATAGCAAAGAACATTTTACAACTAATATAATAAAACACTGCACTTTCAATAAGCTAAAATTTCTATGGCCTCTACCCAATGCACCTAGACATGCAACGGTCACAAAATATATGTTAGACAGCCCTGTGTATGTGTGAGCATGTGCATGTGTGTGTGTGCGTGTGTGTGTGTGTGTGTGTGTGTGTGAGAGAGAGAGAGAAAGAGAGAGAGAGAGAGAGAGAGAGAGAGAGAGAGAGAGAGAGAGATTAACCATTTGATTCAGCATTTTTATTTTTAGGTATTTAAAGTAAATGGTCTATATCTTGCTTTTTGACAGAATATGGCAAGAGGCCATCTTTAAGGGCTGAGAGAGAGATTAATGATATTATGGCAACCTTTGGAGAATAAAACAAAATTGGTCTAGTCTCCAAACAATTCAATACGAGGAAGTGCATATTCATGGCTGTGTGTGCTTCTGTGACATGTAATAAATGCCAAGCTGCAGAATCCCATCCCCAGGTGGTTCCGTTTTACTTTACAAACATCACAACTATAGGGAATAAGGGAAATTAGTCCTTCCAATTCAAAGATGCAAAAACACATATTAGAAAAGAAAAATCCAAAAGGGAGCTAGATAGTTTACACCAACATGTATTCCTTCTCACGAGAGCAATACCAAGTCAAGGGCATGATCTGAAATTGAAGAAATTGGTAGGAAAAAAAATTTAAACCACTCTATGACTGCAAAAGGAACAAGGAAAAACTGTCAACACAAAAGACTCTTTCTGACTCTCTGAAATTCTAATCCAGTAATCATGTCTGCCTTCTAAAGCACCTTTCATCTGACTATCTCAAAGTCCTTTATGGTATTAAACACTCACTGAATCCCTGAGGTGGGTGAAATTATTCTAGTCGTTTTACAAACGTATCTATTCTCTCAGCCCTCTCATCCTGGACAGTGATAAGTCTGGGAATAAAAATTCAAGAATCGATGAATGACCAGAGTCCTTATTCCCTTAACCTGTTTTATAATTACCTAAGGGACTAGTCTTTGATTTGCTATGGCAAGGTGCCATTATGAATTGAATGTTAAGTTTTTGATTTGTTGTAAATGACCTTAATATATGCCAACAGGGTCTTATTCTTACCCTTGTTTTCACCTTCCCCTTTGTCCCTTAAATTGGAAGAATTGATGAATATGTTGGAAATATGATAAAAGAGAAAAACATAAGTAATTAAAAATGCCAGGAGAAAATGAGCTTAGTAGATATTTGCACATCCCCAGGCTTAGAGAGTTTGTAAAAGACTACAGTGAGTTAGGCATGTGAGCCTGAACTAGACATAAGACCTCTCTGAGCCTCCCTTAACACATCTGTAAAAAGATGGTTAAATTATGTGAATGCTGAAGGCCCTGACAGCACTACTGTCTATTGAATGCTTTCACATTTAGAGCCAAACTAGTTGCTGTATTTTGGCATGAATCTTCATTATGATCAAAAAGAGAAAAAAATTAAGGTAAATATTTCAAATTATTCTAAAAACTAGCATTCCTGAGAAGCAATTGCAATTCCAAGAACCATTCTTTTTTCTATACATGCCACTGTTTCCACTGCATCCCAAAGAGCAAATACTTTCATTCAGACTCCACTACTAGGTAGATGGTGGTGAAATGCACGAAGTGGACTTCAAGGTTAAGTCCCAGTAGAATGACCCTCTGCTTTGGATGGACTCATTATGAATGTGTCAAGAGCAGGCAATGTGACTGACCTCTGAAGGTGACATAACTGGAGTCCCTGTCCCTAGACTACCCAGAAGGCCAGAGTGATGATGGAGCTGTCAATTATGGGACAAGGGACAGAAACATGGTCTAAGGACATTAAGCTGTAAATTAGCAAACACAAGTTGAGAGAGAAGTTAGCACAGTCTATAAGTGTGGCAGAAAGCAAAGGTCCCAAGGAATATTGGATGCTTTGTTGTCATTATTTCTGCCTTGAACACTCCCTCCTTTTTTAAAACCAAGTCCCAGCCAATACTTCCCTACCGGACACCTAAGTCATGAGTCTACCAATGTTAGGTACCCATTCATAATCCATCCTTCCTACTTCTTCCTAATTCACACTTACATTTCAAGGAATATTTACCTTCTGTGCAACCTTCTGTCACTTCAGTGTTCAGTTCAGCAGTTAGCAAAACCTTAACATTAGTCATCAGAGGGGAGGCCAGAGCTCACAGCAGCATGAGGCTCTGTTCCTCCCATAATGGTTTCCTTTCAGGTCAGGTTAAAGTTCACATTCTAGGGTTCTCAGGCACATCGCACATTTCTAGGGTATCATTCCAGTAGACAATGACTCATTTGATATGGAGATATATAAAAAGCCAGGCGCGAGCTTCTGACTGCTAACAACAAAAAAAGCAAGCAATCCACAGCTAGCCCTGACATCAGCTAACACAAATTATTCAGTGCCAGGTTATTAGCATTAAGTTGTCTACACAGCACAGTGGTTAAGTGTACAGTCTAGATGGGGTTCAAATTTTCTCCTTACCACTTTCTAATCTATGAATGTGAGCATGTTACTTAATTTCTGAGTCTCATGTTCTCATTTGTAAAATGCTGATAATGCTTCTTGGCTCATGGAGTACTCTGAACATTGAACAAGCTGCTTCTTACGTAATAAGCATGCCATAACTTTTTTTCTAATAATGCTATTATTCAAAAATCATTATCACTGTCTCACTTTGATATGCCCCCTATGTGGCAGGCCCAAGTTTGATTCTTAAAAGTATTCTTATTGGGGTACGTGCCCTGTGAAGTCTACAACACGATCATAATTTACTAAGAGACGATGCCAGTGGGAGCTTTGTCCAGTAGGCTGTGTAGCAGGTATAATTAAGATTATTTTACCCAAATTAGGAAAATAAAATGGAATCTTAATGTTCAGTATTAAAACAGGCCCTTTTAAAGGTTCACAAACTTTGGTTACACTCATAAAAGCAGAAAATCATAAATATTATGTGAAAGCACAAATCAGATTTTAGTGTAAATGGCTTTTGTTAGTGGCCCTTTATTGTATTTAATGTATAATGCACCATTGGAATGTCATACATTTTTGAAGATATAAAAATTAACTGTGGCTGTTTTCTTCATCTGGGAACCATAATAATTAAATCTCTCTGAAAATATGTTTACCCAGCAAAGTCTTTGCTATTGACGTGTGACCCACTGTGCACAGGTATTTGAGTTTTATCATTTTAGAGAACAGGATCTTTGGCTGATCTGTGCTCATAAGACAGTTTTTCTGATCATTTTAAAAGACCATCAAAAACATCAAACTACATAAAAAAATGATAGAGAAAAGCATGTATAATTGGTGTTAAACATGTGACTTTAGAGGTTGTGGATGGTGGAGAATGTCACTGTAGGTGAACTTAAAGACAAATGTAAGGCATAGACATTATTATATTTGTTTAGTGGAACATGTGCTAAACTTAGGGAGGATTAATAACTACTAACCACCTCACTTCAAATTTGACTTTTTAGGTTCTAAAACCTATGTTGTATGTAACACAGCAATACTTCTAAAAAGCTTAATCATTAAAATAGGTTATTCATAGTCAGAATATATTTGACTATATAATTGATAGGGAAGGTGGACTAGATATTTGGAAGCTACTACACTTAAAATTTTTTTATAAAATATACTTACCCAGATGCCTAGAGTTAAATGCCAGTTCTGTCCCCTGACTAGACATATGTTCCTTCATGATACATTTTATTGCCTGATATTATATCTTACCCTTTACATTTATTTTCATTTAAAAATTTTATATCTCCCTCTAGAATATCAGCTCCATGTGGGCAAGAATTTATTTTATTACTTTTGAATCCCCAGTGATTCTCCCAGTAAGCAGTTTACATTTGTTATACGAAGGCACGAACAAGAGACGAACAAATAAGTGAACATTATGTAGCTATATATGAACTGCACGTTGAAAGGTCTAATGTACTAAAGTTCAAAGTCTCATGACACAAGAGATATAAAAGAATAAAAAAGTGCCATTAATAAACTCCAGGGTAAATGATCTAAAATCATCCATTTGTACAACTGAAACTACACATATCCACACATACTTTACTGCAGTTATCAGTATTTCCATGCTCTAGCATGACAGTTTAAATATGCCCCTGTTATTATTTTGCTAAATGGTAGCACTATTTCCGTGCATGTAATAGGATACTTTAAAACGCACCTCACAAAGACAGTGCCTTTCATAGCTTTTCCATAATAACATATAGTAGGATCAAATTCCACACTAACGCTTCTGTGCTGGCCTCCACGACTAGAAGTTCACTAACCTGTCAAACATTTACACATTTGTTCACAGTAGAGGGTCAAGTATACTTCATCACTTGGTGAATTCAGAGGCCAGTTATGCTCTTGAACTCATAGCTCCTCTCTGTACAGAGCTACTCTTTGATTTTAAATATAAAATATAGTCAGCTATGTTTTGATGTTATAGTTTGAATTACAGATGCTCTAGTTGCAATTACATCTCTCCAAAAGAAAGCTTGGAATCCTAACCCTGGTATCTCAGACAGTAATCATCATGGAATTAAGAGCCCCTGCAAACATAGTTCCATTAAGAAGAGGACACAGTGGGTGAGACAGGGCTCTCAAACTAGTATGGCTAATATTCTCATAGGAAAATGCTGTGAAACCAGGAGGAATATGCCGCACAGAAACACACAGGGTGACTGCTGTGTGACAAGAGAAGCCGATATTGGCGTAGCATAAGTGAAGGCCAAAAGAACACCAACCATTCTCAGAGACAAACATCAGAGGCTTGTAAGGGATGAGGAAAATTCCTCTTTACGGATTTCAAAAGGAACATGGTCTCAGTAACACCTTGATTTTGCTCCGTGATGCAAACTATTTCTGTTCTTTCAACTTGCAATTTTTTTTTTTATTTTTAAGCCAAAGTTCTTCCTTTGTTATGGTCACCCATGAAACTGATACTATAGCCACTATAGCTTGCAAAGAAGAAAAAAATTTAGGAAAATATTGGGAAGTCTCGATGAGAATAGGTATTTCACTGATTATGTTATCACTCGGTGAAATAACACTACACATGGTGGTTTGCCAAGATGGCATAACAATTATTCCCTTCCCTGTGTTCCTATATCTTTCCTATCTGACCTTGCCATTCCCCTCATAGCCTGCTTTCCTTTCCTTTGAGTTTGGTCTGTTCTTGTGATTTACTTTCACTGGCAGGACACACAATGACACCAGGGAGTGTCCAGTCATAGAACTCAAGATGCCTTTCAGATTTGGTCTTCAGCCCACTGGAATGGAGTGCTTTTGGGAACCAAGAATTATTTGGGAAGTACACATAAGTTCAAATTCCCAAGATTGATCCCTCCAAGATTCAGATGGAGGCAGAATCTGTCAGGAGCTATTGAAGCTGGAAACTGACCGCATGTGCAAGGCTGGAGCATGACCATCCCCAAAACAAAGAGTGCCGAGGAAAAGCCACATGGAGAAACTACTTCAGTCCAGAGAACACCTCACCCCAAGACAATCTGAGTAGTGGGTTGCTAGGACAACAGGGTGTCATGTGACATTAGGTTGCTAAAAGGTATAAATAAACACCCCTGCAGGGAGGGGCCAGTTCCTTTCCTCCTCTCAGGAGAAGGGCTCCACCTGACCCCAGCTTTGTCTCTTCTTTATTTTCTCATCCTCTCTTGGTACTTCACCCCAAGAACCTCAGTAGCTGCATGGGTCGTGGCAAGAATCCATATGTCTTATTGACACATCTGTGTTTACTCAGAAGATGTATAGATTGAAACATACCCAATACTAAGCTCTTGGGCGCCAGATGTATTTGTCAATCTCCGTAGAACTCACGGGCAGAAAAGCTCTGAAGCAAAAGGTGTTGATACGTTACCCAGTGGATAACAACAGGTCTTTGCTAGAAAGAATGCTCTTTGTGCCTGATTCACTCCATTTGTAGTTACGATCACTTTATTGCTTTTTTCTCTGTTGGGAATTAAAGACTACAGAAAAACCTCTTGGTAAGAGAGTTCAAGAGTGACTGACTTACTTTGTCCATTGGTTCCAGAACCTTCCACCTGATTGGAAGTCAACCCTCACCTCTCCCACCTCAGCTTCCCTAAATACAACTTGCCCGCTGCACAGCTCAGTTCTGAGTAGGTTTGTTTAGTGCACAGAATGGGTAGTGACTCACACACTTGTTCTAGGCCAGCAGTCTTTCTTCTTTTTTCTTAATAAGCACTGCCTAATACAATTGCTACTTGTATTTCAGGGTATGTGATTATATAGTCTGAGGTTGTGCGCCTCTTGATTTGTGTATCAGGTATGAAAGATCAATAGAATTTCAAAATATTTTTCTATTGTACATTGTTTCCGAGAGAACACTAATATTCCTTGCAACTATCAGAACAATTAAATGGAAGACATTATATCTTTGGTTTAAACCTCACTTCAAATCCCTTTAGTGGTTTTCAGTCTTGCTTCCCAAGAACATGTAAAGAAATTTAAATTATGAACAAGTTTCAGTGCAGATATGCAGATTCTAGAAGCCAAAACTACTATTTATATCAACAAAATTTGGGGTGTGTGTGTGTGTGTGGGCCCTATTTAACATGCATACTGCTCTAAAATGGGGATTTTTTTTTTAGCTTGCAGAAAAATGTTTAAAGTTTTCAATTTTCTCTCTCTCTGAAAGCACATCATCCTCTAAAAAACAAAGCAAAACACAAAAATGTAACAAAATTCACTTACAAAAGACAGGCTCCCTGTGGCATTTAATGAGTCATCCCTCATTAACTCTGCAGGATATAGTCAATAAATTTAATATGTGTGTACTTAAATGATAGATCTGACAGCTATGAATGGTAAATAGGAATTTGGTATAAGCAGAGATTTTTATGAGAAAAAAATGAAAACAACATTATTGGAACTTGCATTAATGATAAATTTTTCCTGGCTACTTACTGTTTTTTCTGGTTTTATTAGAAAAAATTGATGCTTTAGGGCTTTTGGGAACAAGATGGGGACAAAGTGCTATAATACTAGAAGGAGAAAATCTTCATCAAGATAATTCTAATTTAGTATCTATCTGCTTGTCTGTCTTACTCAAGAATGGATGAAAAATAGTATGGTTGCCACTTTGGGCCTACTCGATCACTCAGGAAATTTTTAAAAGAGGGCAAGAAGAAAACATAGGAACCTAACTAACTTCATTTTATTCTAGAAAAGGACAATGAGAGTAAAACTTTTACAGTTTATCCACTATAAATCAGGTAATAGAAATGATACTATCTGTAAGGAATCCTACTTTTAATTCCCAAAAGCCTCAGCATCTATAGATCTAGTAAGAGATTCATAATTCCTGCTTTACACATGGAGCCTTAGAAACTTTTCATTACTTGTCCGAAGTCACACAGGTAAACAAGTCATGGAACTGATGTTTTATTTGACTCCAAAAGCTACTCTGCTATATCAAGACGTTTAGCTGTAATACGGGGGTGGGCAAGTTTTTGCTGTAAAAGTCTGCAGCATAAATACTGCAGACAGTGCAGGCCATATGGTCTCTGCTGCCGCTGCTCAGTTCTGCCACTGGAGCGGAAAGCAGCCGTATACAAATGAACCAGCGTGGCTGTATGCCAACAAAACTTATCTTTCCATGGACACTGAGATGTGATTTCATTAGATTTTTATGTGTCACAGAATATCATTTGCCATTCATTTTTCCCTCTGACCATCTAGAGATCTAAAAGCTCTTCCTAATCGACAGCCACACAATAACATCCACCAGGTTGTATAAAAACACGGAAATTTGTTCCTGAAGCCTTAGTTTCCAGAACTCTGCTGTTAATTCCCTAAGTGTTGGAAGGTTAGGGTTGATGGCCTGAATTCTGGGAGGGTCTCGCTAAGTCCCTAACACAGACCAGGCTCCTGTCTAACACTTGGGGATAGAACTGAATACCTATTCCATGGTGTGATTTTTATCTTTTCAATTGTGTATTCCTTGCTCTGTCTCCCTGTCCCTCTCTGTCTTTTTTTTATTTTTTTTGTTCTTGAGGATAAATTTACTCCACTGCTATAATTTAAAAATTTTTCAAAGAAAAGTAAAAGTTGTATCACTTAAAGTTACTGTACCTTAACAAATGCACCTAAAGTGGCACTGTTTTTGCATGCATGAAAGCTCAAAGCCTCAACAACTCCCATGAGCGATTAATCTTCTAACACTAATTAGATATTTGCTAATTAGCGTCTGATGTGTGAAATGAAAAAACATTTTGAAGCTGAAATGAATAGGGTCTAGAAAGATAGGGCTATATTCCAGTTTCTCCTTTTCCATATTATTATCATATTTCATAAATATTAATAAGATCACATGATACCAGCCACTCTATAAAATTATCTCTCTGAATGAGGGCTTTTGTTCAATATAATAGGGATGTGTCAATATTTTGCATATGGAAGAAAGCATTCAATGAAAGAAAACATTTTTCCCCCACTGTTAAAGAGATGTCATATTTCATGAATCACTTTTATGCTTCATCAATCAATCCTACTTTTTAACTTAGGTCACTTCTTCCCATGAAAGAAGGTAGAAAAACCTTTCTCCAAATCATCACTTTTCTTCCTCCCTTATACCTTAATCTCATTTTGGTTTAAAAGGAAACTTAACAGAATGGAAAATATTTTAAACTTGTGCTTCTGTGCAGTGGTAAGGCAGAAATCATTATAGAATAGTCAATTTCAATAAAAGATCTGACTAGTAAAAAAGAGACGTTTGAATTTCATTAATTGCATGCATGAGGACAGTCATAAAAAACTCCATATGGTGTCTTAATAAAAAAATTTATAGAGAATAAGATGGAGATTTTTGTGCTTCTAACTCAGATGCAGGCTATAATACTCAAGTCATAAATATTAAGTCATGTTGTATTCTTTAAACGTAACATTTTGATTTGGAATATTTCTCAAGTGAAAACGCACATTAAAAATACCTGGTTCTGAAAGAAAAGGCCTATAATAATAAACTCTTTCAGTTGGTGTGAAATTTTTTTAAAAAACTATTCACCTGTGAATGCTGGTCATATCACAAATTATATCTAATTACAGCATTGATACAGTAATTTGAAATGATAGCTAAGCAAAAGTTGACAAAGGTGACATTGAAACATAATGACGATGAGATTATCATTTTCTTACACTGACATTTTTGTGATTATAATAATGCTGATCGAGATTATTAAAACCATAATGCAGGGAAAGCGGCAAGAACCAGAACAAAACATACTGAGAGACAGCCGAACTATTATTTTTCTTCTCCTTCTTCAATAGAATTTCTCCTTCCAGGATAAAATTAAGCATGTGCACTAGACCCAGAGACCCGTGGAAACCACGATTGATAGACAGCCTGTTCTGCCTACATACCGAAGTTTCTGTTTTTCAGGGCTGAAATGAGAGGATAAGGTCATCTATGCCAATTTATCCATTTTCACTAGGGATTGTGTTCAGATTGGCTTTGAGATTGATAGTCAGCTCCCAGGTGTAAAACACCAATACACTATCTGTACTCAGGGCTACCAGAACCTTCAGCTTAAAATTCATGGGGATCCCATGGTGATCCACAGTTGCAAACACTAAGCAAATGGGAATCGTCTGGCAGATATTACCCTTTCACTTATCGTTAAATGAGAATAAAACCAGACAGCTTTTAATTACCAACAACAGAGAAATGAGTCAAGGGGAATCATAGCCAATCAAGACATCACCAGTCAATCTAGTGGGCCAACTGGCTAAACTTGAGAAATGAATGATGCTCTTTCCCTTGCTCAGATGAGCCTGTTTAAATGCTATTAAGTTCAAACTTGCTGATGAGCCTTGTAATTCCAGCTCCATTCTGAACTTCCTTTCAAAAATAGAGGGCTTTATAATCAGTACCTATTTTTTCTGCAAGAAGTATACTAAAGAGGTATGTTCAGTGTCACTTGTCTGATGTTCACACTTGTTCTGTTCCTTAGTAAAGTCTCTATTTCATTTGAAACTTTTATGCTTTTACCTTTTAGGCTAATGGTACCTATTTAAATTGGAACATCTTTTAGCAGTAAACATCTAGGACTTTAATCTCTGCCTCCCATCTGGAAAGAGGGAAGAGGATGAAGATCAAAGAACTAGTATGAGTTCATCCTTGTCAATACTCAGCATTCAAGGTAGAAAGCAATAGCCTTTCCCCAAAGTCCTGTTTGGTTTGATTTTGAGAGAAGAAACTTGCAGTTCTGAGGAGACAACTTACCCTTCCTGATGTACTAGGCTCGCATTTCTTCACTCTAGCCCATTTACCCTTAGAACTTACTACTTCTCCTTTGTTATCAAATTCTAACTACTCATATAACAGTTGGAGATGATAGCTAGGTACATGTTGACAAAGATGACAGCCCTGGACCATGATGGCACTGAGATTATTGTTACTATGTGACCAGCATTATGATAGAACCACTTTCTAAAGTATGTCCCTTATTCCTCACAGTACTTTCCTCTAAACTTTGCAAATAAATTTAGCTTGAAAAACATAAACATTTTGACCCACTCCATACAATGTATTTATTGAGCACATACAATGTGCTAACCATGGTGTGATGATTCGGCATCAAATCATGATCTAGACAACTTAGATTCCACAGTCTCACCAACCCTAACTCTGATGTAAAAGGGTGAGAGTGTGAGGAGTTCTATTTGCTGCCTGGCTCCGTGCAAAAATCATACCTACTTCTATTTCCAAAATCAAATACAAGTATCATTTTTGAGTTCTTTATCATTACTAAGGAGCAGCAAACTGATACATGAATCAAATCTAGTTTGCTTTTGTATTGTCCAAAAGCTAATAATAGTTTTTTTTCCATTTTAAAGGGCTGTTAAAGTGTGTGACAAAGAGACATGATGGTCCACAAGGCCTTAAAGTACTATCTGGCCCTTTATAGAAAAGGTTTTCTAACCACCAATCTTTATAAAGCAAAGTTAAAGCTGTCTTTAAAGTTGCTTATGTGAGTTGTAAATGATTATATAAAAAAGGTAAGTTTCTCTAGCTTTAAAGTTCTTGGTGCAGTGGATATCATTTTTTTATAACCACATGTCAGTTATTTGCTAAGTTTTGTATGCTTTATTACTTTTGATAATCCCAAATAAGCCTTATGGGGCCTTATTATTAAACTATTTAGAGGTGAAGATATTCAGGGTCAGGATGGTTAAGTATCAGTACTTATGATCTAACTACTAAGCAAGATGCAGACAATCCATTATCTAATATTACCTCTAATCTATCCGGTATGTCTATGCTAAGACAAAGGTGTCCCCTTTTGCTTTGTTCAGCCTTACAGGCTGCTTGAGAATGAGCTAAACTCCAGCCCCTTTTGCCCTGTTAATCAAATCAAATGCCCTGAAAAATCATAATCTAAGAGAATATAGTGACCACTCCAATTCCTTCCCCCTCATTTGTGAGTTCTAGTTAGTATGACTTGTCTCAATTTGTTTACGCTGCTACAATGAAATACTGGAGACTGGGGGATTCATGAAGAGCAGAACTTCTCACCGTGCTGGAGGTTTGAAGGTTTCCAAGCAGGTGCTAGCCAACGTCTGGTGACTAGTGAGGATACTCTAGTGCCTTGCTGCTGTTGGTTCCTTACACGGCAGAAGGGCAGAAGGTGTGAACTAGCTCCTTCCAGCTCTTTTACAAGGCAGTAATCATTGATCAAAGTGGAACCATCATGATTTCAATACTCCCCCCAAAACCCCACCTGTTATGGGAACTCTACTTCAACATGACTTTCAGAATCTAGTATTCAAACTGTGGTTTGCATAGCTTAACTTCAGCCTTCCGTGAACAACTTTACATTTTGTACTTTTCCTCGGCACTGCCTTTGTATCTATGACTTTTCATCTCTGAGCAGAATTTGGGATTTCTAAGAGTCACCGCTATGACCAACGCTCCTACGCATTTCTTTGTTTCTTGGTTCTCAATTCCTCAGTCTCCACATTCATGCCACAACTTTGAGGTACAAGAGAGGGGAAAAGTATGTAATCTTGATTAACTATCATTCTGAGGAGCCACACACTGTCTAATGTCAGAGGAGCAGATGCCACTTTGCCCCAAGTGGTCAATAACTTAAGATGTGGATCCCAGGGACTCCTTACTAGAACCTTCTAAAGAGACATGTTGGGTGGTATGACCTAAAAAGGAGACTGGAAAGTTGTAGGCACCTAGAGTTTTACAAGTTTTTATACTCTTGCAAAGAAAGTAGACAATTGTTTTCTTCTCAGACAAGGGATTATTTCCTATCACCTAGTATTGCTGTATGAACAATAGGCAGCTACCTAGAAAAAAATCCTTTTTAACCTTAAGACATGCAAAATTCTAAGTTCAAGGGAAACTAGTTCAGCTCTTCGATTGCTCTGCAAAAGGTGTAGATAACAGTAGAACTAAAGGAAAACTGAAATGACTATAGCATGGAACATACTTTGAGGGAAGTGTGTGGGTGTGTGGCTCAGTGCCACAGTGCTTGCCTAGCATGTATGAGAGAGAGAGAGAGAGAGAGAGAGAGAGAGAGAGAGAGAGAGAGAGAGAATCTCATCAGCTCTCACCTGTGTTATCCCTACACCATCACAACTGTCCTCTTTACTGGAAGCATCTTCTGTATCCTGTGTGTCAAATTAATCATCCAAAAATTATTTCATCATGTCACTCTATTGCTCACATACCCTTTAAATAGTTCTTACTGAAAGTTAATGAAGTCCAATTGCTTTCCCAAGGCATGAAATAGAGGATATCCAGTTAGATTTGAATTTCAGATGAATAATCAATAATATTGTTTGGGATATATTTATGCTAGAATACTTGTTGTTTATCTGAAATTCAAATCTAACAGGATATTCTGTCTTATTTGCTGTATTTGCAAATTCAAAAGTATCTCTAATAGGGCTCCAGTTGCCCTTCAGAGCTGTATCTTACATTCCATTTAAGTGGTTTTCAAGCTCTTACAGTGCAGAAAGAGTACTCCTTCTTGCCCACAAGCCTGGCTTATGTTGACACTCTCACCTGAAGTTCTTCTCTCCTCTCCCTTCCCCTCACTCATTTTCTCTCCTCTCCCCTCGCCTCCTCTTCCTTTCTTCTCTTTTTCCCTTCCTCCCTCTCCTACTCTAAGTATTATCTGAGGGTCTCCTAGGAGTATTTTTAGCCTCTGAGAACGTAGGTTTATGAAAACCTTATTTGACCCTTGGTAAACACTTACCATTTTTATTCACAAACTGGATAGCAATGGTAGGGAGGCCTCTTTAGCTAGCTTCCTGAGCACTCCCTCTTGTTCCACATGTGTCCTTATAGACACACTCTTTGACTCTGTGACCCAAACCTCAAGCTTTTTCTTTTAAGCTTCCAAAAAGCTTGACATTTATTTAAGATCAGAAATCTGACCAACGACAGAAGTACAATTTGAACACTAGTTTCAGGAGTTTGACTCCAGTATCAAACCGCTCGGATGTGTCACACATCCGATCTTTCTTTGCATTTCTGTATCCTTCCCCTCATGCTATGTGACTCATCAGCTGCCTGCCTAATTTCTCTGAGTGCAGTATCTTTTTCAAGCTTCTGCCATATTCTTTGAATTAAAGATTTTCATAGAAAATTTCTTAAATCAATATGAACATAGTATCCGTAAGTCTGGGAATCATTCTTATCAAGTATACTGTTTTGTAAGTTATCTATTTTCTGACTCCAGTCTACTGTTCTGCTTTAACTCTCACTAAACCCTTTCATGTACATTTCCCACTCATATCCAACCCTTATATATTTGTATTTTTTCTGTTTCCCTATCCTTTCTCCTAGAATCTTCTTCTGTCCCATCATTCACAGTCAAGATCCTTCAAGTTTCTACTCATATCCTACTGCTTGGGAGAAGCTATCCACAATTATTTTCCTTAAAAGTTATGGAACTTTGGGCTTAGAAGGAAGATCTGGAAGTTCATCTCACATCACAGCCTCATGTACACGTTCCTTTAGTGGAATCTTACTGTCCTACTGCATAAACACCTTATAAAAGCTATGACCAAGATTCTATGCCTTGCTTTCATCACGTGATCTACACTGGATTATACATTTACTTACAGAATATTACATATATCCACATGATCACATTTACACATTCTAACAATTGTACTTAAGCTTTTTTTTGGTATATCTTGACTAATAAAATACTAAGTATGTTAATGAGATAAAGAAAAATATTCATGGCTCTAAGATCCTAATCCAGATTACCTTTCTCTACCTTTATTTTTTTTGGTGGTAATGGGAGTTGGGCCCAGGACCTTCACAAGTGCTACATTTCCATATCCTTAGTCTGTTTTTTTATTTTTCATTTTGAGACAAGGTGTTGCTAAGGCGCTCAGTTTGGGCACAAACTTGCCATTCTCCTGCCTCAGGCTCCCAAAACACTGTAATCACAGGCACATCTCACCACACTCTGCTAAAATATTTAACTGTTTCAATATCTACTTCCTTACATGCAAATGAAGAAAATGTTAATTCCTGCCTTGCTGTGTGACCATGAGATTGAATAAGACACTAGGTCAGTATAACAGATTAGTTTGGAGAAAATTCAATGTAGAGACAGGCTAATATTGAGAGATATCTAGGAAACATGATCTAATTCATAGTGTAAGTGAAACAATGACCAGAATAAGAAAGTTTACTAGAGTTCAAATAGAGAGAGACAAATGTCTGAGTTTTGCTCAGTGGCCAATACAAGATATTGGCCATTGTTTATTAAAAGAAAGTGAAAACACACTTAATATCTTTAAAGAGAAAATTGAAGAGCAGAATGGTGCTTGTCTGAACTAATGCAGAGAGTTGGTGGTGGAAATGGGAGACGTTGGTCAGAGAGTACAAAGTTTCAGTTAGGAAAATCAAGTTCTGAAAATGTATTGTACAACATAGTGCCTGCATTTAATAATCATGTATTGTATAACTGAAAATTGTTTAGATCATAGGTCCTAAGTTTCCACACACACACATAAGCATGTGAGGTGATACATAGGTTAATTTGCTTAATTTAATAATTTCATCATGTCCTCTACTTGTCTCAAAACATTACATTGTACACTATAAATATATAGTTTTTATTTGGCAATTAGACCTTCATGAAACTGGGCAAGTAATGTGAAAAGGAAAGTAATAAAATAAATGGACATTCTATTCATAAAAATATGTTTTAGCCTGTGGCTTATAAAGACAATATATAAAAAGTCCATTGGAGTCACCAGTGGGTATGTGTGTGTGTGTGTGCGCGCGCACGCACGCTGCGTATAGAAACCAGGACCTCACGCACGGTAGGCAAGCTCTCTGCCACTGAGCTCTATAGTGTACACAGTATATTTTTGTACATCAAGTAACAGCGACTCAGAGATCTAGGAGGTAGAAGAGCAGGCAAACAGAAGTCCTTCAGATATATAGAAAGCCAGTGTTTCAGTCACTTGGAACGTTTAAGAAGATTTGTAAACAGAATAGCTGTCCTATGCTCCTGGTATCATTTACTGAAAGGCAGTAAATGAAACAAACACCATGATGCTTACAGTCATGAACCTGTGTATTGCTGTTTTCTGCACTTCCGCTCAGTTGCACCATGTACCTTCTTCAGCCTTCTCCACTTAGATGCAGGAGTTAATGCAGTTAGATCGCTCCTGGGCTTCTAGTGGGACTCCTTCAAATGATATTACCACCATTTGCAACATGCATCCCCAGCAGTGCTCATATTTGAGGGAAACAGTAAACATACATCTAAGTCTGCTTGCTGGAAGTAAAGCTGCACTTTCTACTGAAAAGGAATCCAGCGACAGGGCAATAAATCTGTGGATTTCCTAACCAGCACTGCTGTGCTCAGAGTACCGGGCTCTACCTGAATGAGGCTCAGGAGTGAGGTGCTGGGTTGCTCTGTGATTGTAGCATCTGGAGGGAACCTCCAGAGATCATAAGCCCATCATGACGATGTGGAATTGACACAATGAGAGTGAACACTTAAATCAGGGCTTTCTGCTGGTACCTACATTTTATGGGCTGAAAGGACCTCAAAAGCACCTAGCATGCAAAATTCCTGCAGGACGAAAAGATATCACGGAAGACAGTATTAATTCCAAGGCCTGACTCACAGTCAGAAGTAACAAAGGGATGTTTGACATTATTTGCACAGTACAATTACACATACAGATACACAAAACCTTGGGCAGCTCTTGACAGTTTTGTTCCTAAGTCTTCTGTTCTTTATTGTATTTCTTCTAAAACAGTGCTTCTGCAGTTATCTATGTGAAGTGAATTTTTAAAAAGAAAATTCCAATCTGTTACAGATAGGAAAATGAATCTGCAGCAAAATAAAGATTCAACTAATGTCAAATTGCTCTAAAGTTTCCACTGGCAGTTTCTCTGTGTATCTCATTGTGAACGATAGTCCTTTGTTCTGCAGATCAAGTTGGAACAGCACTGCTTTGAGGTGCATTCATGTGGCCTAGCACAAAGGGCTTTGCTCACAAAAGTGGTCAAGGAACAGAGTCAGTCTGTCTTAGTAACCGATAATGTATATATCAAGCTTGTTACAATGCTGCATCCCGATCTTCTCTGCTCCATTCACCAGTTGCAAACACGTTGGCTTGAGGTCTCACGTAAGACTTTCAATGCTGTCACTATGAATGCTGGAACCTTTGTCACTTGCATGTCCTATCGGCCCAAGAGTCATTCTGGAGTGCAAAAGACTTTAGAGTCTGCCCCATAGCATCTGGAAAATTTAACTTTAAATGTGTTTCTGTTCATACCTTTATAAGCTAACACAGTCACTTGTTTCTGTAGCAAGCAATAGCGTTCAATCAATTGTTACTGTGACTGCACATGCAAATGCTGTTTTCAAGGTCAGGGTTCTCCCTGTCAGTGGTATCCCTGGTCTCTGCTTTGTCTCTGAGTTTCTTCCAGGTGTTCAAACACACTCATTTTAAGGTACGGTCTGGGCACTCTATAGTAAGCATGAATGCTTTCCCAAGTGCAGAAAGTGAACACGTTAAGTTGCAAACTTAGAAGAGATGATACCTAACCCAGAATCCAGTCCCATGGATAATATAATCATGATTATAGAAAGCTCAAAGGCTCCAGGTAACTCCTAGAGCTTGAACATCGATTTCCTTATGTACAAATGTAAAAACCAGAACAGGGACTTAGGAGTAGGGATGACTAGGAACCTGGCTCACAGGTAGGGTGGGGAGGTCACTGTACGGGAATCACATGTGGATCAGTTTTCTTTATTATCTAATGTTACAGCTTGTAAAAATGAGAAAAATTTATTTAATAAAATAAAAGAAAATTAAAGAAAAATCATACGGAGATATACAGATTTTAAAAAAGACTGCATTGTTAGAGACAAGGAGCGTCATCAGGGAGTGATGGTGTTCTCAACAAACACCCAGTGAGGGTAGACAGGGTTATGACAAGCTTTGGGGTATTCATTCCAAAGAGTTTCACAGAAATTGTTTCAATATACCAGTGATATCATTCACTGACTGCAGAGTTATAAATGTGGACAATTGAACATCATCATATATTTTGTGGTAAACATTATATAGTATATAATAGAATCATAGAATAAAATTTGGAGCAGTGCTGGTGGTGTAGACTGGTAATCCCAGTACCCTGGGAGGCTGATGTGGGAAGATTACAAGTGTAAGCCATGCCTGAGCAATTTAGCAACTCAGGGGGACCTTATCTCAAAAAAAGAAAAACAAAAAGGACTAGCATTTAAGATGTAACTCATTGCGAAGGTCTTGGGTTCAAGTCCGAGTACTGTACAAACAAAAGCAAAACAAAAAAGAAATTTGCAAAAATTAAGAAAGCTTCTGTTTACATAGCTAGCTCCACAAAGAGATGCTTGAATTCCAGTTCATTTCATGTGTACCAAATACTACGGTAAAACATGGACAGAGTTGCATTTATTTATTTCTCCAAACAAACTTCTAAAGCAGGAACTAACACATGTCAAGTTGAAAGAGCAATTACTCAGATTCAGATTAAGGAATTTAGCTAAACTAGTGCAATAGGCCAGAGATGTAACTGGGATTCTAAATGTAGCATCCTTGCTTCATTCTCGACATCACACTCAGTCTCCAGTGCTCTCCCAGCTGGCACAGGGGGTGCAGAATACTCAGCCAAACACTGTGTATTGCTAGCCCAAGAAATCTTGCAGTCCGTTTTGACTTCCAAATGAGCGAGGGGCACTGGGAGCCAATGACCTTTCTTATCTGAGATGAATACATTTCCCATTACTGCACATGACTGTCATACTGCATCATTCAGGATTGCTCCCTAATTCGCAGCCCTCCAAATTGTCAAGCTTTCACTGGACACTTTAATTACTGGAAATTTATCTTTTTAAAAAGGCTATATGAAATTTGTCAGAAGGACGACTTTATACAGCGATCAAAGCAAAAATGCTGATTACCTTGTAAGGGTTTATTAAAAAGAATTTAATGGATTTGAGCTCAAACATTTTTACAAACTCTCCCCCGGCCCTCTGTAGAAAAGATGAAATTTCTCTAGATGTTTCAGGAAGCCTGCAAGGCGTCTTGCTGTAGACAGCCATTTTGACAGGGCAGGAAGCAAACTCTTGGCCCCCTTGGGATAGGAAAGATTAATTCTATCTCTTTTCAGAGCAAGGACTTTCAGGCCTATGCCACTTGATTAAGACTTCATTCAATAAACGAGTGCCTACGGTATACTGTGGTTGAAGGATTCATAGTTCTTGACCTTATGGAATTCTTAATCTGCAATTCATAAGGCACAATTAATCTGCTTAATGAAGAAGTAACTTTACCGTGCAGAAAAATGGGATCAAAGGTGAACAAACAATTATTTTTACCTGGGGGTCGGGGAGCACTTTAAGAGAACATGGTCATTTACTCTTATTTTTGAAAAATTAGCATCGGTTAATACTGCACAATCCAGGTGGAGGGAAATGCAGAGATGGAGACAGAATCCAGAAAATGCACAGACTAGGGGAATAAAGCAGTGGATTTGAAAGGATGCCATACAATTATAGGAATGGTGTGTTTTCAATCTGGAATGTTCCCCAAAGGCTCCTGTATGGAACACTTGGTCCCCAGCCCATGCTGCTAGAGGAAGGTGGGAGATCTGTCAGGAGGTGAGGTCCCCAGGAAGGAAGTGAGGGAAGGAAGTGCGTGCCCTTAACCATCCATCCCGTTAGTTAGGTAAGCAGTGCTTCTCTGCCGTTGTTCCCTGCTGTGCTTGTGTGCCTCACTGCAGGACCAAGGGACAATGGACTGCAATCTCTAATGTTCTGAACAAAAGGAGATCTTTCCTCCATTTCAGTTGTTTATCTTGAGATTCTGTTGTAGTGACAGAAAGCTGACCAGTACAATGAAAAAAGCAAAACAATTGCCAGGCTTAAATTTCAACAATTCAAATATTTGAAATCTGGTTTTATTTATTTATGTATTTTGTGAGTTAGTCTTTTTGAGACAGGGTCTCATTATGCAGTTTGGGGTGGCCTTTAACTCACTCTGTAGCTCAGGCTGGTCTTGAACTTCCAATGATCTTCCTGCCTCAGGCTCCAGTGTGCTGGGATTACAGGCATGTGCCACCACACCCAGCAGACATTTGAAATCTTTTACATGCAATTTATAAGAATCAGAATATTTTTCTGGGTTGGGTTTGGAGGTTGTTCTTGGCCAAATCTTAGGTAAAGCAAATGTGGTTCTTTGGCCTTGCCTATACATGAGGACTTGTGTTATATTTCAGAGATATCCTTTTTGCATTGAAAAGTTACATTTCAAATGAGTTTTTTGGTACAGCAATGAGAAATTCCAATTATTCATCTCTGTAAGAAGATTTTCTCTCCATATAGCACATGAAGGCATAGGAGTGAAGAACGGAGGGTGATGAGGAGAGATTAAATCTCTGATAAAAGATTCCTTATTATCAGAGTTCACCATTAATACTAGGAGACAGGGACTGTGTTTGAATTATTTTCTGATTTATGCTGTGTCCTATAAGAGTACAGCATATACCTCCAAATATACTCATCAACTGTTACAGTTTATATCTAGATGTTCCCCTAAAACCTTCTGTGCTCATAGGTGGGACTTTTGGGAGGTGACTGGGTCCTGAGTATGTGATTCTCATGACTGGGTTAGTACACTGATGAGTTAACAGCTAACTGTATTTGGGAGGTGAAGCTTGGTTGCAGGAGGAGGGAGAGGTCTCTGAGGCGTGGCCTTGGAAGGGTCTCTCTTTCTCTCTCTCCCTCTCCTCTGTCCTCTTCCTGCTGCCATGCCATAGCTATTTCTCTTTCTCCCCTTGCATGCTCCTCTTCCATGATTCCCTGCTTTGGAGCTAGAACACTCTTGACTAAAGCCTCTACAAACTAAGCCTAAATCAACCTCTCCTCTTTTAATTCACAGGTGTTGGGCTGTCTCAACAGGAAAGCAACTATGGTATGAAATCAACTTTTCAACAAAATTCTGTGATCTGTATTCTCTATTTGCAAGACTCATAAATTGAAATATTTTTCTATTCGTAAATCAGCTAAAAATACACACTAACAAGGCACTGTCCATGCTAGAGGGCACAAATCAGCCAATTAATCAATGAATAGTCATAATAATGAAATTAAAATAAATTTTTTAAAAAGTATATCGGTTTTTATAAAGTAACCTTTCAAATGAGAGCTTATAAAAACAATGAATGTTGACTTTGAAGTAATCATGAAGTACAAACAAGCCAAAAGAAAGGAATAAAAAGCCAACCTGCACTTCCAAAATAATCAACAGTTGTCATTGTTTTTTGATGATATAAGTAGCATGAAACATTAAAAAAATAACAAAGAACCATCAATTCTTACTACCCTACTGTTAGCAATCTGTTGCAGAATATTCCATCCTTCTTTTCTGGATGGGTTTGTATTTATATATACTATTTCTTGAAGACAGATGGATGGATGTATAAATTGGTAGGTGAGTATGTACACACGTATTCACATCTCAGATACTTCTTTAGAGATGGCTGTGTTATCTCCGTTTGAAATTTATCTATTACCTACCTGACCATGTAGTCATTTTAATTATCTAGATTGCAGCAACAGAGGTAGCTTCTGTTGTTCTTGGAAGCACTGAGATCTGGCTCTGAAAATGTAGGGAACTGTTCATGTTTTCTTATTTTTATGGCCATAAATACATTTTTCTTCCTTGAGCAGGTTTTTCTTTGTTAGCTGGGTTGGCCTTTTAGGCCAATTTCTATACATGCAATAAGACATATTTACTCTTGAATTATATTTTCTGAAAATTAGGAGATAATAGAGATATCTTAAAGTTCACAGTGATAGCAACAATATTAATAATAAAATAATATAAACTATATTCCTCTAAGAGTTTCAACTAACTTATATAATGAATAAAAATAATCTTTAGGAACTTAAATATCATTCATTATTTGTTCCTCCAATTATTTCCCCTCATCTTCTCTAAGAGTACTATAACCTGATATAAATGTTAAATGTAAAGTCATCTCTATATGAGGGCTTCTGATCTGAGAATAAAGAAAGATCCCAGATTAGAAAGAAAAATCTGATATTATATCACCTGTGGTATACACAAAAATGGAAAAAAAGGTTAGAATTGGTCTTTTAAGTCCCAGGTCAATGGGACTTCAATGATACCTAATATAGTGTTTTATATATAAAGAAGTCAACCATGAGGAAATTTCCAAATTATTAGCATCTCCTTTTCCTTAATCTGTTAAGGAATTACCAGGATGCTCATGAATTCTTTTTGATAGAAAAATCTCAATTAAACTGAGCCATATGTTCCTCCTTCATTCTTGACATAGAGTGCTTTGGTTGGTAATTCGAAGCTCGAGACCTATAAATAACTCCTGTAGGAAACACCATTGTATAAGGAAAATCTTACCTTAGAAAGACTAGTTTTTGACTACTGGTCAAAACATTACTCCTTGACATTAAGGTACGTCATTCCAGTGGCATCACCTCGGGCCGGTTCCAAACAAAGTGCTCATCCAAGAAATCCTCTTAGATTTGTGCATTCAGAGGAAATCCTTTCTCCATATCCTGAAGGGTGGTGAGCAGTTTGAAGAGAGGGCAGTGTATAATTTATGCACTTGATTTGGAAAGTAGCCAACACAGTTTGGGAAGATAAACACAGAAAATGCTCATCAAGCTGATTAACAAATACAAACAAGGGATGATTCTTGTTAACAGCACCAGGTTGGGAAATACCAAAATATTGAGTTTCCTGTAAGATATTTTTGTATGTCTAGCTGTGGGTATCACTTTAGATGTGTTTCTGATTATGCTGCTAGCTTCTTCCAGGTGGAGTAAAGGGTTTAATCTTTAACAGAAAGTGTGATGTTATTTTTTACTCCATTACTTGAGAGGGTATGAAAACTCTTACGTAGCAGGAGAGTGGGTCTCACCCTTGGCTACAGATTAGATGCCTTTGGTGAACTTTTACAACAGCACAAATGGCCTGGGGTTCTACCATCAGGGAATTTGATTTAAATATTAGTAGGGAGGAGCATGATACATACATCCATTGGTACCTTTGAGAACTTTCCAAAGTACTGTCCTGTGCACTCAGTTTTATAGGTCACCTTGCTACTCCACAGGTGATCTTCAAACAGGCAGCACCATCCTCATTTGGAAGCTTGTGAAAAATTCAGAATTTGACTTCACCCAGACCTAATGAATCAGAACCTCCATTTGAATGGGATGCTCAAGTGAATCACATACATGTCCTATTTTGAGAAAACCTGCCAGGACATACTAACTGCTAGGAGGCATTTACCAATGTCTGGTAATATTAAAGAATATTGGTAAAAATCACAGTCACAGAAAATACTTAGGCGCTTACCATGTGCCAGACACCCTTCTAAACACTGCACATACTTTAGCCTCTTCAATTAACAAAGTGTGTAGGAAGTAGGTATTGTTATTTTCCTGTCTTCCAGAGAGAAAACTGGCATTTGTGAACTTTTACAAGTATTGGGCACCTGCAGACACTTTGTATTGAAGAACAGGCTGCTTAGCAGTCAACAGGGACCGGAGGAACCGGAGGACTTGGCATCGTAACATGCCTCTTTCATTCACAAATGCAGACTAAAGTGGGATGCGAGTCTGCAAAGAACAAGAATGGTTTTGCCTTCTTCACCTAAAAGAAGCACAATCAAGATAACCAAGATGAAAACCAGTAACTATGAGATATCTCATTAAGTAAACTGGGGACACCATTATCTCCAAGACACTTGAGTATCACACCCGCATTTAAGACTTCAAATTCGGATCTTCATTCTAGGGTTAGGAAACCCAGTTGGTCTTAATGGAGAGCACAAAAACCATAGCAACCTCTTCTGAAAGGAGACTTTGCACCAATGCCATCTTTTCATCTTAAAAGAAATGACAGTTGCATTTCGGGAACTATTTTCTCAAAGCAGCGATGTTTCCTCTGGTCTGTCTAAAACAAGTATTACACTAGTAGGTGCTAAAGAAATGTTTGTTAATACCAAGTGTTTTCTCAAGTATGATTTATTCTCTTTCTGAGATTGAGGCAAAATTTCCTGCAAACGTGGCCCATAGATGAGTTACATTTGTCACATGTGGCCTTTTTTTTCCTCAGTGACTCAGCATCAAATACCAGGTTATAACACATTAGTATAGAGAGATAAAATTTAACATTTTAACTTCTCTTTTACAATTGAAAAATTGAGCAAAACCAAGTTGAGTCTGCATTCTTGAGTGCAAAAACCAGCCCTCTCTGGACGGATGCTGCCCCTCGGGAATATGGCACCTGCTCATTACTTGACTGCTAATCCACCTGTAGTCAGCTAAATGCTGGCCCCCAGAAAAATAAGTTTGTGTCTTAATCCCTGGAATTTACATCTATTACCTCACATAGCAACAGAATGACTAGGACCATAGGTGGTCAAAGAATAGGATTAAGTGTGGTCATATTACTTAGAGAAGGAGCTTACTCTTCTCTACCCACTTGAGCGGGCCCTAAGTGCTATCAAATGTTCCCTTGTGTGAAAGAAGCAGAGAGACACTGACCCAGACACTCAGAGGAGGAGGTGAGGTAAAGGTGGAGCAGACAGGGATGTGGCAAAAATCCCTGTGGGTGCCCACCGTCTGGAAGAGGTGAGGAGGGGATCAAATCTGTTTTAGAGCCTTATGGGACTGCAGTGCTGTGATTGTTGCTCTGCAGGACTGTTGCAGAAAAAAAAAGTTTTGTTGAGTTAAGCCACTGAGCCTGTAGAATTTGTTAGAGAAGCCCTAGCAAACTAATTTACTGCCAACTCACACATGAAGGCCCATACTTTTGTAAAGGTATAATTCCTTGTTTTTAACAGGTCAGAAGGACATTTTTGGAGTAAAGTGATGAAGGTAGTACATAGTAGCATCGGTGACTGTCATCTCCCAGGGCATAGAACTCTCCAAATCCAGGCATTATGAGATTTACTCATCTTTTAGGATCCACTAGAATCCTGCTACCTTAATATAAAACCATGGATTTTAGACATATTTACATTTTTTAATTCCAACTTCATAACATTCTATAAAGAACACATCTCCCATCAGGAATGAAGTAAATAGACTATGCAAAATATCCTAAAAATATCTGAAAACTCTGTAGCCTTTATTTTACAAATGGGCAAACTCGACTGAGAGAAAGCAAGCCAGGGGTCTTAAGGTCACACAGAGAATTATGGCTGAGTTCACACAAAACCTTTTCACTCTGATTCATTATTCATTTCACAACTCTCTTCCTTCTTTCATAATCAGTCTGTACCCTTACTTCTTTGGTTATTGAAATAAGGTAGACTGTTAGATCCATTTAATAGAATTTCAGTTTTGTTCAAAAGCAGTTTAGACATGCCTTCAATCTATGAAAGGAAATGGTTATAAGTCTATCTCTAAATAGGAATTTTTCTAAGCAAACTAATTTATCCAGAACATTTAAGTCACTTCATGTTTAACTATAAAAAGGACTTGTCATGATATAAGTAGCATTTAATGCACTAAAGAGTAGGGATATTAAGAAAAATTGGACAGGAACAACTCAACTCATAATTTTTAAAAGAGAGAAATGCAAGAAAATGTATCTTAATCCATTTATTAGAAATACTGAGGGGCTTTATGAAAACCTGAAAAATATAATTGGATTATATAAATTGAGAATTAATATAGCAAGTTCAACACTCAAAGGATACTACAAATTAGTTTCATGTACCAGTGTTCTTTGTAGGGGGGAGAGAAGAAGGGAGAGATGGACAGAGGATAGAGGGGCGATAACCTTTTAATTAAATTTCATTCCCAATGGTAACATTTTTGCAGTGATCACCAACACTCCAATAAGGTACGGGCTGACTGACAGAGTGTTACGTTAGCTAACTTTTATACGTTTCGAAGCCTCAGTTGGTCAAGTTACATTTGAACTCCATTCCACATAAATTTCACACTCCAACACAACAGCAATATTTTCTCAGCGCAGATCTCAGAACTTCCTAAAACTCACAGAGTCTCTATTGTTGGAATTAATTTATGATATAATATGGATTTCTACAGCCAGTTAAAGGTATATTAAAATGTTATGTCAATATTTGGCTCCACCAAGAACTAGTCACATACCATGATAAGCACGATCCACCAACATCCAATATAAATCTGATGTGATGAATGTTTTTGGCAAGTTTCTGAGCATATTCACAAGTTTTAACATGTATAGTTCCAGCTATGTGACAGTCTATTAATTAAGAATAAATGGATTATGTCCTGATTCCAAATTTGAGGCCCATTTAAATCTCTTTCTTCTACTATGGAGGAGGTAGAAATAAAACTTACTGATCCTCTCAAGGAAAAGAAATCAAATTGGTTAGTAATGTACTTGCTTTTTATTGAATCAAACAATAGCTATTTATCTGTTGTATCTAATTTAATCTGTTGTATCTAAGATACTGAAAATTTAGTTTTGGCAACCTTTGTATTAGGACAAATACGAATAACTCAGGTATTGTTCGTTTATTTCTGAAACCTCTTTGTCATGGCACATGATTTCCTACAATAATAGTCACCTCCCTGTGGTCACAGAATTAGACATAAGATCTATCCGTTACCTCCAACACATTTACCTGTTTCATTAATTAGGAGTCCTGATTTATGGGTAGTTTGGTAAACATGGACTAGCACACACACAGAGAAAATTAAGCTAAGCCAATGTTTTAGGATCCTAAATGGTACTAGGAAAGAAGGAAGCAGTTAAGAATTGCAGCGGAAGATGAAAGTTCAAGTTGAGAGGCATGTCGGCGAAGGCGTAATAAGCCACGTAGAAGTGGAGTTATAAGGAATAATAAATAATGAATAAGCAATCCCATGGTGTAGAGAAGAAAAAATGAGGAACACAAATACACATGGTGGAGCCAGGCCACATACATTGTGGATGCAGCCCCAGAATGTTAAACTATGAACTGTATTTTGCACAAGTCTCCAGAGCCTTTTTGTTCCTGCAAGCAATCTATCTCAAGAAGAATTTGCCTGAATCCTTGACAGACCTTTTTTCCTACATCTTTCTTGGGCCAACTTTGTACAGATTATTATCTTTATGCTAAACCTTACTCTCCCAGTCCTTGCATAAGCCTGTTTCTTGCAAGCAAGAAAGAGAATAGCTAGAAACCTAACCATTTATCTAAAGATGTTACACAATTTGCCATGTTTGATGATGTACTATCTGAGGCATCTATTTGCTTCCTGCAGAGATCCTGCTGTTTCATAACTACTTTGTCTGATGTTATATGATCATCTACAGTGTAGGCATCTTGATATGCATTGCTCAATGGAATCTAGTCTAGTACAGACACACACTGGCTACAGAGAATATCAAAAATACTTTAAACCTCAAAGGCACTTTCCCAGTGCTCCTTGCTGTGTATTTTATAGCACTGGTTGATTAAATATCTGGTATCATTAACTCTAATTTTAACTTCAATGAAATGTTTAGGCTCCATTTAGTCCATGCTCAGAAGATGGTGAATCAAGGTTCCAATTTCCAACATTTTGTAACATGATCCTTCAGGTTTAGCAAATTTCCTGTGTTGTTTTATACATCTCAAAGTACTAATTTATTGCATTTTAAATGATTCATTTCATAAATATGTTAAAGTTAAAATTAACATTAGCTGAAAATTTAATTTGATATCATGTTTCTTGGAGTGCTTCTCTAAATCTCAACTGTGTGTACAGATGTGTACCTCTCTCTTTTTGTGTTTTTGGAACAATTATTTTTTGATTATGAATTACAGGAAAAAAAATAAGGATTTGAATTTTGACACCTAGCTGAATTGTTGACGTTTTTCAGAAGTTTGACTTGCTTCTCTTAATGAACTGTAATTCTATGCTTTTCACAGCGGAATATGAGATCAAACTGTGATCTCTAGACACTGTGAATTTTTTTCTTTCTTTTGAAAATAACGTAACTATTTAAACTGTTGAGATGTTGGTTCCAGGATCTGATAAATGTGTATGGCATGTCTATAACCTTATTCAAAAACACACTGGCATAGCCAGAACAGTCTAAGTTGCATGGTTCAATGTCTTAGAAGCACTGCTAATATCAGCTTTTAGTCTAAAGGAATCGGTGGTATATCTGGGAGCAACATTAAGAAACAAGCACTTTACCTGGCCACAGAGTTTCCTGTTATGTTCCCAATTGTGAGATAAATCCTGTGGAAAATGTTACGTAAAAGCAAGATACTGATGGCTTCTGCTTTGGAAAAGGTTCTAACTTGGATGAGGAGATAATATTTGCATAAAAAATCTTAAGACAAGCTCATGGGATATAATATGATGAAGTGTTTGCTGGATGCTACAGACAGGATGTTTGTTGTATTGTTTACCTAGAATAGATTGGAAGGTGTTAGGAATTTGAATCATTCACTAGAGTAAGGGAGAAGTAGTAAGAGAAGCTTGGTTCTCCTCTATCTCTGCTGAAACAATGCTATCTGAAACTTACAAGAAATGGCACTGAAGAGGTTACACTTGTCTTTTATTCTCCAAGGCCGGAACCTAATCCTTTATATCCTGGGTGCCGTCTATTATATGAGTTTCAAGAACCAGGAATCTGCTCTCCTTTCACCCTTCCCGTGGTTCCCAGACTGGCTCATGTGAAACAAACAAAATTGTGAATAAATCAGACACTTTTGGGAACAATTGATACTGCTTCCTGGAATATATTAGACAGATAGATAGGTAGATAGCTAGACTGACAGACACACAAATTGATTTATATGTTGTAAGGACCATTTAACAACTGCATTTCTAAATGTCCAAAAATTAAAGAAAAAAATGCAAGTGCTTATCACTAATAGGTAGAGAACACAGTTTTTAAAGTCATACAAATGTTTGCCTAGCACTGCTTTTGTTCTTTAATTGTCACTCTGTGATTCATTGATTCCCAAGTCTTAGTTTTCTCATGTGGCAATAAAATGAGGAATCTCAGAGGATTAAGATTTCTAGTGGACAGTCGGGCAAGTGCCTAGTGGGTGTATGTTGTGGAGATGTGTGAGTACACTCATGATCATCTGGCTTATTCAGCTCTGTCTTTCTCACTACAATCCCAGTTAAGCCTCCACTCATTATCCAAGCACTTCATACTGCACTACAGGAAATTCCCAGCATTCAAGTGTTTTGACTTATAAAAGTGACAATCTTCTGACTCAACCTAATTAATATTAGATTGGTCTATTTCAGTAGCAATTAGCATCCTTCTCTAAAGTAACAGTCAAAAGAGTAAGAGACCTCTTGGAAACCTGAAAAAAGGAGGTAAGACAGGCAAGTTTTGATTTGAAGATGAGTGTGAGGGAAATCTAAGTTTCAGGAGTTGGTTTTATTGACAAGTAGTGTGGTCATCCTAGAGAAAATACATGTCATTGGCAAGGGACTGGATTTGAATATTTGATCTAAGGAGAGGAGATATGAATGGGGCCTATATAATTCTTTGGCAGAGGGAAGGTCTGACTCTGTCAACTCTGTCTTTAGCATCATGGTATCCAGATGTCCCTTGGAGGGGCACAGAAACAGTAAGTTGACTGCCAGCCTAAAGTAGATCAGCCTTTCCAGGATAACACAAATCCAAGCAAAGGAGTCAAGCAAGGGAAGAAACTATAGGTTTGTTTACTACATATGCTTCGAAATATTCCCAGATAAAAACTTTGATTTGTCAATGACCCAGCAGGGAGTACATGAAAATGTTTATTTGGAGCCCCTAATTTAGAGAGCTCCCTTAATCCGCTCACTGATAAGATAATGTGGTAGGATTAGGATAATCAACTTGCAGTATGTGCTTTATTAGCGCTTAAAACTATAGCAGTTCATGAGCACTAGGAGATATTTCTTTATTTACATAATATAGTGATAGATTCTCACCCTTCTGAGACCATTCATTATCTCCCTACCCCTCCCTTGAAGTTTTTCAAATAGATACAATTATATTGAGAGGCATTTAACGATTGCATTTCTAAATGCCCAAACTTCAAAAATCAGAAGTACCTGTATATAGTGCCCAACACTGACTTAAGTCACCAAATTATAAACATATTTAAACATTAACAGTGACATTAAGCTTTTCCAATTCCTTTCAGAAGCAGAATTGCAATGAGGTGTCTATGAGACTAGTATGTAAATAGGAAAAGTAATAACGCAGTCTTCTTGAAATAATTTCAATATCACGATTAGTTTATGTGGTGATATTTTAAAGTTATTTCCCTGTACATCCTTTCCTGGTTAGCCAACATCATGGCGACTGACAAAGAGAGAAGGCACTTTCTGATCTCCAGTTTTTGAAAAGTTAGCTAAAATTCAGTTATGAAACTGCGAAAGTTTAGATAATTCATTCAAACTAAGCTTTTTTCCCCGCACTTTTCTAAAGAAAATTTAAAGTGTCAAAAATACATATCTTGTGCTCATTATTAAATGCTAAATACCACAGTGTTTTGAGCTGCCTCTTGGCCATTGTAAAGAAAACAGGTGTTCTGATAGATTATAAAGTGGGAGTCAGATGATGGGTAGGACAGAATTCTAATGAACCTGCGAGCACAGAACTCTGACTGGCCTCTTGAATATGATGCTAAAACCCTGCAAGTAGTCTTAAAGACAAAATAGCAGGAATGCAACTCAGGATGAATTCATTAATAATCAACAAGTAAATGGGATGTGGAAAATCATTATGCTGAGATGGCTTTGCATTTCAATGCAATTTAATATAGCAGTAGCCTAAAGAGAAGATGGGTAAAATCTGAAAGGATGTCCAAGTCTTTGTATATATTTACATACAGGAGGAATGCCTCTTAATCACCACATTAAGTTCTTAGTCAAGACCATACACAGAAGTCACAATTCTGGGTGTGGAGATTCTATGGGAGATGGGAAAAGGTTCCTGACGGTGGCATCAAAGAATAATCACCAATTTTCCTAATTAGGATTCTATTTAGAGACATGTAAAAGCTAGCTTTTCTACCTGTGTTTTTGTTAAAATGTCTTGAGAAGATAGGTGACTGAAAATTCACTTGGAATTTTGGTTTATGCAATGGAATTTCAAAAGAAAGCTCTAGGTTACAGATCTGGAGGATCTTACAGTGTCAGGAGGTAAGAATGTGGATTAAATTAGATGCTATCTTTCATTAACAGCAATGAATTTCATATCCAGTTTCTTTTACAGACATCTAGATGGTATCTGATTGTCTTAATTTCCTCCTATTTTTCCCTTTAGAAATGGTTATGTGTTTTATCACTCATATTTAATCATTATCAACAGAAATTTTTGTAATAATATCTGTGTTGTCAGGTTAATATTTCAGCTACTTTGCAACAAAAATTACTAAAGAGTGGAAAAAGTTCATATGAATAAAATTTGCTTTAGTTAAATAAATGTAATTAATAAGAAAATTGGAAACAAGTTTAATTTCACTTGCCCCAGGTATTCCTAGGGTAAACCAAATATTCTCCTATGATTTACTTATCGACCTTCTTTAATTGATTTTAAGCTTTTAGCAGTCAAGTCTTGAAAGCTTTTCTACCTTAGTATGCCCAGGACTTAGCATAATGCCTGGCTCTACAGCCATTGAAAATACTCTACTGAGATCTATTTGCATAGAAGAACTGTCTACATCATACGTGATTCTGAAAAACAATAGTAAGACTTCAAGAAAAAGCAATCTACAAAGTGCTTTCTAAATAACTTTTGATTTAAAAATTATCTAACATCTATGAGTGAAATAATTCTGCATGTAACCTATACATTTGCATGTTAAAATGTTAATTTCTTATTCCTTGAATTACAAATATACATCCACTCTATTGGTGTTAGATATGCAACAGATAGCTGATACATGTAATTTTTCCAATTTTTTCTTATGTGCATGGAGTATAGAGATATGGTTGTGTTCTATTTTCATGCTTAAACTCACTTTGCCGATGACGTTGTCTACCACATTAGAAAGGAACTGTGTGTCATGTGGACAGAAGCCAAAATAACCTTGCAATTCCGTCTCTCAGTATTTATATTCAAGAACATACTGGGTCAGAGCATTTTCCTTGACATAGAGACACTGAAATATCTACCTCCATATCTATATGGACAGTTCCACAGCTTGGCCTTTTAAGTCATTCACAGGGCCTGAGAATGCATCTGAGACTTCCAAGGCGAGCCCCGGTTCCCATGAAATGCATTGTACTGCCTTTCTAACAACCACTTGCAATTCCTAGGGACAACTGTTATTATTTTTCTGAGGGTTGGGGAATTCTGATGTTTCTAACTGAGCTGTGAAGCCCAAAGACACACCTGTATGTATGTCTGGGATGGACACAGTTCCTGAGCATAACCCTAATATCTTCATACCTCCCACAGCTACTTCCAGAGGTTCATATGAAAATAGTGTTATGGTCCTAACTGGCTGTCCACTTCCTTTTCTCCCCTACGTGATGGTGACTCCTTGTGACCACTTTAAGAATGACATCTTTGCATCTCCAGCATTTTGCGCAGTGTTGCACAGGGATTGACAATCAAGAATAACTTTTGGAATGAGTGAAAGGAAACAGAGAAGTTCTCAGATGTCCTACATAAGGTCCCTGGAAGGCAGCAGGGCACGCTTTGAACTGCACACTTTCAGTAAGCACTGCAGACTAAATAACTGGTAATGGGGGCGTTTAAAGAAACAGCTACGAGAACTGAAGGCCAAAGCAGAGATACTTCCCTTATCACTCTTCCTTCCCAGAGAAGTATGGCATTGATTTGACCACGGTGAGACCCAGGAGAACCAGGGGCTTAGTCAGCAGGAGGATGAGTGCTGGCCGACTCAACAGCGAAGCTAACAATAGGACATCCGTGAAGGATAAACTGCTCTTCCTCCCACAGAAGTGGCTCCTGAGTGTCTAGGGCGAGGTATTTTGAGTAACGAAAGAGCTTCTGCTGAATGGCTGTGGAGGAATCACAGACTATCACTGATTACCCCGTGCTAAGAATAAAGGCACTTCGTTAGAGCAGATAAAAAATGTGTGTCCAGTTCGTACTGCCCAGCACACCTTCTTCCAGTTGGCCCTGCACACGTTTCTGTACCAAAGGCAGAGCAGGAGATGCCGAAACAGACATTTAGACGCATAAGTAACGATGCTGCACAGAGGGTGTACAAATTTAAATGTTTCCTACAAAACAGGCTCATAAGGCATTTATATGTCTACTATAAAACTGAGCACTTTAACTTCTGGGAACCAGCCTTCACTTTCATAACCCAGTTTCAGCCTGTGTTTTTTGTTTACCCTCCTTTCATGGAATTTTACTCTGTTATTAAAATGATGCTTTGTGTTTTATTGCCTCTGAACATCTCCAAGTGAAACATATTTTAGGGCCCAAATAAGTACAGGCATACTTTAAAGAGGCCGTTTGAAAAACCCTGCCAGAGTCCATGGGTCATATAAGTGACATGTTACTAAGGAAGATAAAAGAGAGCTCAAAGTAAACCATTATTCCTTGCTTTCTATCCAATTAAATTAAAGCCAACAAATGACCGAAACCTCAGTGGAATGAGTGTTACAGATTTTATCTCATGCCTATGAAAAATGAGACTTTAGGGAAGCCTTTGTGTTTCAACTCTTCCACAATAAAATCATATCTTCAAACTAGTTACACCTTGTCCCATTTTCTTGCAAAATCCAATCCCCTATCACTTCTTTATTCGTGTACTAATCAATTATAATTTAAGGGTTGTGACAACTAGAAGTACGGTGCGATTGCTCTTATCATCCTTGCTTCACTGAAAGATATTTCACCATTTAAAATTATAAAAGGTAGAAAAACACAAGAAAACTACTCCATAAAAACAGACACCACAAAGGGATCAGGCATGGGGAAAATTAAATTGCCTTCGCTCAAGTTCCATATGTAATTTTGACATTTGTGTCACTTGAGGGCAATGGATAAGCCATGTTTTAAAAATAATTTTATAACAAATCTCAGCTCTCTTTTAAACCTAAGAGGTTCAGTTAGAAGAATGAATATACTGCCAAGGAAATATCAGGAAGTGAAAAACAAACATAAAAAAAAGATACTATTTCTGTTTGCCTATTTAGATGGACTGATAGGACCAGGCTACAAACTCTGCTGTACAGAACTAGAGTTGCTATACCAGTTGTGTGACCTCAACAAATTCTTTAGGGACTAGTGCATGTTACTTGGCTTACATCTGAGCTCTCCTATTGGACATGCCACACATCTAAACAATTTACATGCCATTTTGAAGTGCTTTCAATGAATCTGCATGCCACAGTCCTCATGCCACCTGTGTAACCTAGGCATCAATTCAAAGCACTTTTGAATTTGGTTAGAGCCCAATCCAGTAACTGTGAAACTACTGTCAAATCTAGAGCTTTCTCATCCCATTCTATGTGTACTTTATCCTTAAAGCAGAACATTCCATGGCCCACTTTCTCAGTTATTTCAGCTTTGCTTTAAAATCTGTGTAAACGTCTATAAAAGCTGACAATGACCTTCCAAGTTTGACTCAACGAATTGCTTCAACTAAGAAAAATTTTATTGAAAATCCTATTCCTCATGGGGAAAACTGGAAATAAAGGCATTCTTGGACATTTAATAGCACAAAATGAGGACTCTGACCTTAGTTGAACTGATTAAAATATGTGGTTGGAGATAGATGGAAGCGTACCATCATTCCTTTTTATAAAATGCTACTTCTTAGTACATGACTCATCGCATCTTCACTAGACTGTGAATTGAAAGACAGAGGACCATTATTATTTATCTCCAAATGTATGCTAATCCTTTATCATAGGGCCTTATTCACAGTTATGCAATAAATATATGATGAATAGCAAAATTTAGAAGGTAGAGTAGGCAGTAAAATGGGGTTGGTGTCAAGTTCAAACATGATCTCACTCTTAGCTCCTTCCTTAAAAAATTTACTGGGGATTGAATTCATGAGTTACACTCCCACCGTTTTTTATTTTCTAATTGAGAAGGGGTTTGTTGAGTCATTAAGTTGCCTGGACAGGGCTTGAACTCATGATGCTCCCTCTTCAGCCGTGCAGTATGCTGGGGTTATAGGAATACACCAGCGGATGCCGTTTCTATCTTTTCATCCCCTCCTGTATAATTCACTTGCAATCCATGTCATTCTAAAATGGAAAAAACATGGTTAATATTTGTCTGTGGGAGCATAATGGGAATGAGTGTTATGCATGTTGTATTGTAATAAAACATTACAAGTATGGAAATTGCAATCTCAGTGATTTACCTATAGGTAGATTTCCCCACTTCAAACTAAACCAAACAAAAAACTGAAGGCAACAGAACTGAAGCCATTGTTTGTTTTTCTTTTTCTTTTTCTTTCTTTGAATATGCATGTTATTTTTCAAGAATAAAGCTGGGGAAACAATTTTGAGAAATATTTTTGATATGAAACAAAATGCTGATTGTCTACATCTATTTCTCTATGCCTCCAAAGAGTCCTTCTAGTACCAATGGCATCTCTGAAAGGAATAAAGTGAGCTCTGCAAGTTAGTAAGAGCCAGCTTACTTGGATATAATTTAGAAATTTACTCAATTCAGTACAGGATACCAAAGACATGTTCACAAACATCACTTGATTTTGAGGAAATTCCAATTACAGGAAAGATGGCAAAAGTATTTCAGAGATGTTAGAAGTTCAGTTGTGTTAGAAGACACAAGAAAGTCACTATGAAGTTGAAAATTTCAGAATATATATTAAATAATATACATTAATAAAACCACATTCCAAAGTGAGAGGATCCAACTTATATTTCAATACGTTTAACAAATAAGCATTAATTAAATTCAATTGAACAAATATTCATTGAGAGTCTAATTGGGGCAAGTGCTATGCTAGATTCCAGAAGCAAATCTAATGACAGAGTGACTCACTTTCAGACATTTAGTGACTCGTACACTGACAGTGGAAAGACAGCAAGATTTAATGGTAGCTAAGTGTGATTCTTTAGTTATTCTCGCCTCTGTCTTAGGTTTAACGATGATACTTGTGTCATCCTTCTATTTATTCTCGCTTCGTAGGCTGGAGAGTCAAATCAACCTGGATGCAAAACATGGCTCTACCACTTAATTGCTTTTAAACTCTATTTGGTTACTTAGCATCCATAAGCCTAGAATGGGATCATAAATAATGAGAGTATCTTCACTTAATGATGCTATTGTTAAAATCACGTACGATAATGCATGTGAGATGCTTAGTATGGTTCCCAGCACATGATAAGTGCTCATGCTCACTTTTATTACTATTATCACTAATAATAATGACCTCTGCTAGAAAAGTCAACGAGCTTTAATTACCCATTAAATTCCAAATTACTAGATTCTCAAGTATGTAATTGTTACAAATCAAAATACCACCATTGGGATAAGAAATATAATCCCAGGAAAGAATTGACCAAAAGTAAATGTGTTAATTGTGTCAATTAAAGGAATCTACCTTAAAACTTGTACTTGAAATAAATCTGCTGGGGAAATGTAACTTTTCAAGTTAATCCAATAACTTTTGCATTTTGAATGTCCTCAATTATTTTAAGTGAAGTAAAACAATCTCTCAATAAATCTCCCATGTGAGGAAACAGATTCAACAGTGACTCAAGGGGAAATATAGCATTGCTTCTCAGTACGATTAGACATTTTAATATATTTAATTTAAGGACAATTAGCCTACAGTCAATAGATCTTATATAGTCTGACAGCTATGAAAAATCCCTGAGGTGGAAAAAATATCATCAAGAAGAATGACCTTTATTTGTCACAAGAAGTAGCACTCCCTAAAATATTAAAAAATATGTTAGCCAGTAGGAAAAATTTGGCTTGAGGTCTTAATGCATACATAATTTTCAGGAAGAAAATTAGGTATTACTAATTGTTCCACAACATGGACAAAACAAAAAGAAGCATCTACTTTAAATCTGCTTGTTTAAAAATTTGTAAAAATTTTCTCTGACATTGATATGTTTCTGCTGGACAGACAGCTTACAAAAAAAGTCTAAATTCTCCTCCCAGTGTGTGCTTCATAATGATTTATTTGGGAGGATAACTTATAAAACATAGATGACACTCTTTTGTCTTGTCCCTCTATTTTTTTTTCTTCTTCTTCTTTCAAAGACCATGGATATGTGGAACCATTAGGATCTGGTTTATAATTTAATTGAGTTGAGGTTTATACTTATAACTAAACAATAAAGTTCAAGTAATGAGTTTCAATCACAGGACTGTAGCACATAGTTTAATTTACATAGATAATTAAAATCACCACCCCTACTGTCCTTTCTTTGTACTTGGAGCTACTAGCAAGATAACTGAATATTACCAGTACCCCTTTTCCATTAAAGGGAGATGAAGTACAGAAAGAGGGTGTGCTGGGCCCTTTAATTATTATTCACAAATCTCTTTTCAGAGCTGAAAAATGCTTAAAGTGAAATATGTTTGGACCAATTGGTTTTAACTTTCAAGTGAAAATTATTTAAGGCAGGGTGCTTCAGTACAAAGAATTCTATCTGCCCTTGTTTTCCTGTCTGTTCTTGGGGTTTCCTTAGTAAATCTGAGTTGCATATCTTTATCTGCTGAGTCACAGAGCTCTTTCTGTGGGCAGTAATTTCTCATTCCCCTAATCATTTGCAAACTGTTATTTAACTGTCAGAGCCCCAGAGTGGAATGACAAGTTCTAATTTCATAGTAGAAAGAAAAACAAAATCTACAAAGAACCTCTGCTGATTTCATTTAAAGAATATAACAAAACAAAAATTCAAATTCTGTAATTATTCCTATGGTAATTGTTATTTATCAACAACCTCTTTACCAACTCGACCACAGCAACCTGTTATTTGTTTTAGTTTTTCCTTAAGTTTTCCTCGAGCTCTGTAACAAAAGTTGGAACTTAGCAACCCAATAGTCTTTGACAGGGTTGAGGGGGAAGGCGTTATTACATGTGACACTCATGCTAGGATTTGCATGATGTCACTTGGCCCAGGTCAGGAATGTGATATCTACATTCATCCTGAATTGAAAGTACATGGTGGTGATTGGTATTTATGAAAGCAATGTTCAGATATTTGTTGTAATTATTATAAAGTTGAGGATTTCATATGAAAGATACATACTCTGCCATATATGTCTTAAGTATATATCTCTGTTAGAGAACACTGCTGTGTTAATATTTTATTAAATACAGGATACCTGTGATATGGGCAAAGTGCTAGTAAATACTGAGAAATCCTATTTTAATGAGTCCACACAGAAGGTGGATTCTCTAGCCCATGTGTGGCCACTGATATATGTATTCTGAGGAATTAAAGAACTAAAACTGCTTATGAATAATAAAGCTTATGTTTAAATTTTAAATAATTTTTCTTTGGAGAGGTACAGTCTAATCTATTTATCTGAAATCAAGGCATACTTAACAAGATTACAATTTGTTTACCATGATAAAAGTTGATAGGAGAGTTTGTAGAAATCTACTATAAATTCAAAAGTGCTTTAAGCAACTTGTTTTACTTTAATTCATATTAATAATTAACTGATATTTTACACTAGAAAAGTTGAGTTTGATGGCAAATTACACAAGTGAAGATAGAAGAACATTCACAAATCAATCTTATTGATTTTATTTAGACACATTTAAAGGGTGGTTTCAAAATGTAGATAATTTTCAAACCCAGAAACTCATGTCCAGAAATCACTTCAAATAGCATAGAGCAAATATTTCTTTGTGCCATCTATGAATGATCCTAAAAACAATCACTCATGTTTTGCAATAAGAAATCAAGAATTCAATGAAGTGAATCTTTTAAAGACTTACTCTTTTTTTCTCCTACACTTGCTTATCTTAATAACGGCATTGTGCACCAGGAAATGGAGTAGAAGTCAAGAACTCTAAGTGTCATTATACCAGCAAATCTGACTCAATTGCTGAGTCTTATTTACTAAAAATAGTTTTAAATATAACTTCAGTCATCAGCATGTTTGCAACTGTAAAATACCAAATTATTTTCCTTTGCTGAAAAGTATTGACATATGGTACTCACTTTACTCTTTCAGTCTGGTCTGAAAATCAAGTTTCACTAAGCTATTTGTCTTTAAAGTAGTTCTTTCCAAGTTATGCATAGTGCAACCTTCTAGGAAGAATCAGAAAGATGAAAAAAAGAGTAAGCAAAAAGAGTATGCTCAGTTGTATAAAATTACCAGTTCATTTAGTATTTTTCTAGGTAATAATGGTTAATTCAGTTGCTGTGTGGATTCTAAAATTTTTGCTATAGCAGCACATGACAATATCAAAACACATAATGAAGCAAAAATCATGTAACAGGTGAGCACCCCTTAAAGATACTTAAGTCACTGTCAGTGATGTTATTTTTGTCTGCAATGCTTTCCTTTTCATTTGCCCTCCAGATAATTCATGCTAATATTTTAAGTCTGAGCTTAAATATCAATTCTTTAAAACTGATTTCCTTTGTCATAATCATGATCCCTGTAATACTTTCTCTTCATTCCCCTTCATTTTTCTTCATAGAACCTAACATGTCTAGTAATTATACAATTTAGGCGGTATTTAAATTTGTGATTCTCTTCTAATTTTATGAAAGCAAAACCTGCTCTTATTCTGTATACTGTTACATTTCTTAGTAAGTCATATTTTCTGAAGGTATGAAATGAATGGATGCCCAGTTTGTACTGCTCCCATCTCCTGCATAATTTATAAAATATCTAACTTCCATAAAAATGGACTTTTCTCAATAAGTTTATTCATCTTTTGCAATTTCTTATTTCTATTAGCTTTTGTATAATAACAATAGTTTGGCTGACAAAGCAATGCTTTTCCTTGTATCCACCTATATCGTGCATATTCCTAAGGTCCCTGCTTTAGATATTTAAACCCTAAATAACTAGGTGGCAGTTAAAAGCATCACACAGTCTTATGCTCTTGTGTGAAGCCTCACAAAATAATATAAATGGAAGAATAACTATGAATATTATAACCATGTTTTGCACTTGACTAATTTGCACATGTTAAAGATTTGATGTAACTAATAATTCATCAGTCTTTTCCACATACAACCCAAGAAAATGATAACATCAGTTTGAATATCAAACATAATGATACTGAGGCAGCTTTCAGTCATCTCTAAGAAAATGATAGCATCAGTGTGAATTCCAAACACAATGATCCTGAGGCAGCATTCAATCATCACGCTAATGGAAGAGATGCAATCCATCCCCACCAATAAACACAGAGCCTCACATTAGTCCTGGTTTGTTTTTCTCTTTAATCTATTATAAGATCTGATAAGAGGAAGAAAGATGGAAATATCACTTTCTTTTTTCTCTGTCCCGTCTTTTGAATGGCGGTAACTCAAAGTATAATGCCCTATAGGAAAAAACAGAAGGAGGAAAAGGGAAGGAGAGAAGCCAGAGAGGTTGGATGATTCACAAAGAGAATAATAAATATATTACTATGCTTCTACATATTTCTTGGAAAATTACATTTTGCAAGACATTCTATAATACCTAACAGAAGCATAACTGTAAGAGGAAAGGTAAAAGTGGCATTAATTCCCTGTGAAAACAAACACCTAAGCTGAGGTTTAGTATCAGTGTTATCTATAGGCTTAGCACTATTCAAGCCAGTAATCAGAAATTCTTTTCTCTTTATTTCTTTAAGTGGTCAGAATTTCACGAGCACAACCCCTATGTGCAGTGTCGCATGGCTTTTCCTGGTCTTCCACCTCCCAGTGGTTAAAGTAATATTTTTTCAGTGAGATGCATGTAATTTTTCATTATATGCTTTCAAATCAAGCTCTAGTCTTAGAAAACAGAAACAGAGTATCAACATTGTGAAGTATTATAGATTTTGCATGTCTAAACAGCTGTGATGAATTAGTCACAGTTACAATGAACTGTAGAAAAGTCTACAGGCAATATATTGCTTTTGCAAGTTTTATATTAAAGTAAAAGAAAACCCTCAAGTAATATTATATAATAAATTATTGTAACAGTGGTTGGTAGTAGGAGTAATTTAAATAAGATTAATTTAACAACCTTTAAATATCAATAAGTAATAAATATCTTCATGCATGGGGGTCCACATTTTGCTTTATTTAGAAATAATGAATAATGCTGCTTGCCTATTATAACTCTAACAACAGAATAGGAATATTCTGTACTTTAACAATTTTGATTAGAAGAAATCAAGTAGTGCTTTCATTTGACAGAAACTGCATCTGTTCCAGATTAGGCAGGGAAAGAGAAATTCTGCAAAGAAGTTTCCTTGTTAACTTTGAAAATGAGAGACAAAATGAACCCAAGCACTAAACCAAGCCATTCAAATCAAATTCACTGCCCCAACTTTTGTGATGATCTGTTCTTAAAATTAAACTGAAGTAGTTTTCCAAACCTCAGAGACATTTGGCTTTTGATTGTGAGATTCTGGTGCCTACTGAAGAAATCTACTGATTTCTAATGTACACAAAAAAAGGGGAGCTGTTATTCTACTGACATATTTGTATTTGTTTTAACTTTCAAATTCCATCATCATTAATCTTCTGCCCTCTCCCATACTACCACTTCTCTTTCTCTTTGGTAAAGGATCAAATTCCACAACAGCATTCTCTAAGGCAACAAGCCTTCAATTAGTCATGTGAAAAAAAGGAAGGTACAAAACTGCATGTAGAGAACTGTGTATTCTTAATGTCTTACCATTTTGTGCTTTAGACTTAAGTTATGCAGTTATTTTTAATTTGCAGTTGTTCATCTGTAGTTCCAAGTACTCTACAATGAAATGTATGACTTTGATTAGAAAAACAAATGAGACATAAATTCTCAAATATTATTTTTAAGCTTAAATTAGCAAAAGCTCCTGCCTAGATGAATTTATGAAGGTAACAGCCTTTAATGTCTTACATAAAATATCTTGCATACAGAAAAGTAATGAGTGTTGGCCCAGGGAGCAGAGAGAATAAAAGTTAAGTTGGTGGGTTGACCAGTAGGCTCCATTCATCACACAGTGGGGTATCTGATCAGGAGTGGAAAATCTTCAAGGAGGAAAATAACATGCCTGAAATAAAAAGGTTAAGCCAGGTAGGAGTGTAAAGTTCACAGGAACTGGGTTTGAGGTAAACCTAAGAGAGACCCCCCAGATATATGAAGGGAAAGTTTGATTATGTTGGTTATGAAAATTAAAGAAGGTGAAGTCCATCGTGTAAAGCAGTAAAATCAATAAAATAAATACAATATAATTCCCATAGAAATATTAGGACATTGGGATTATGGTGATGGTTTTTGAAAATGTATTTCTTAGTGATAATATCACAGTTAATCCTTTGATTAGCTGGATTCCAGTGTTGATATACACAGATTCTTCTGGAAAGTTGAGAAAATGTATATCTCCAATTTCTAGGAGACATTTTGGTGTATTTGGTCTGACAAATGAATATGTGTTTTCCACATTAAACCCCACGTAAGCATACAATTATGCAAGGATCACACTTTGTTAAATAGTTGATCTCCAGTGGAAACTCAGTAGTTTTGACTAAAATCAACCATTTAAGTGGCGTATCTTTTAAGCATGATTTTCTTACACCTCCTGGAAAGAAGAAAAGTAACTATTCAAAATGTAGTGTACTATTACAACTAAATACTCCATTATAGACAGTAAAACATAAAAACAAATTGGAAGGAGCTCAAGGAAGATTGGAAAATAACTAAGCTTTTCTGTATTGTTTATCCAATGAATATTAAAAGTTGTAGTTGAGTGAAAGCACAGTTAAAGAAAATGAAGCAAATAAATAGATTGGAAAAACTGTAATCTGAAAGTGGCATTTTATTTGTGTCTTGAGCATATAATACATTTCTCTTTCATTAAATCCCTGCATGCTGTTTTCTTGCATCTATCCCTCCTATTAGTTTCTGATTCATAATTTGATTGCTTACAGTGCTGATTCTTAAAGAAAACAGAAGAAATACGTCACTCAAGTTCATTCACCACAGGCTGCAGACACACTCTGTTCAGAGAAGTCAGTGAAATGCTCCATGTGGTCACAGTGCATCACACTCCTGTTACCACACCCCTGACCCTGTCTTGGGTAAATGTATGTGCTCTGGTCATATTACATGAGAAAAGTGGTCAGAGTTCCTGTCAAAATGAAATATTCCTAGTACATCACAGCTATGACAAAAATATATAGAGCAAACAACATGACCCAGTACCTTTTCTAGCTTTCATTTTTGCTTCCACACTCCCTACTCTGTCAAATGTCAAGTTTGTAAAAACAGCTTCTCTTTTTTGAGGGTGTAGAAAGCAAGATTTCTCTTGACATATTTCTATTTACTTCCTTCATTTGCTTCTTCCATTACATACATTACAATCACTAATTGAGTAATTTGAGAAGTATTTATTTCTAAGACTTCCCACCCAAACCAATATAGGGTGGAGGGTATGGAGAAGTCCAGTTTCCCACAGTGTCCCCAAATCTTCATAAAGAAGCAGGCCCCATTTGAGTTCATAGGTTCTCACACAGTTTCAGCCTGGTTCAAGGCAACCAAAGCCTCCCTTCTAATGTTTCTAATGTGAAAAGGATAGTGTGAAAACTGGTAGTAGATTGAAGGGACAAGGAGTTAGAAGACTCGGAGAGTGGATTTTGAGAAGTCAAAGTAAACTGACAGATGAAATGCTACAGAATTTAAGTCATGGCCCCTAACAAATACAGATGAAAGCAACTGTATGAATGTAATATGCAGAACCCCAAATCAACTTGAACCAGTCACCATAGCATGGAAGGCTGATTAAAAATGCACAACTGATTGGGTCTCTATTACTTCTGATTCCCTGGTTCCAGTCATGTGGTACTGCTTGTCATAGTAGAAAAAAATATGCAAAGGTGTAGGATGTGGCTTCTGCCTCAAGGAACTGACCTTTTGGGCCGAAAGTACTTCCTCAATGGGGAAAGTACTTACTAACCCCAATACTGTATGAAAAGGCCAGCACATAGACATATACAGGCAAGTGTGATGGGAGCACACTGAAAGGGGCACTGTTACAGTTTGCATCTTTTAAATGTTCCCTAAAGGTCCATGTGTAGGCTTGGTTTTCATTCACCGTGCTATTGGGAAGTGGTGGATCCTTCAGGTGGTGGAGCCTAGGGTGTGCATGGGGGAACTCTTAGGTCACTAGGGCATGGCCTTGATGGAAACTCAATCTCTTCCCTGTTCTCTTTTTAACTCCCTATTGCGCAGTGAATGGTTTTACCATGTGTTCCTGCTGTGGTGAGTTTTCTTGTCACATGTCCAAAAGCAATGAGATGTGAAAATGGACCAAAGTCTCCAAGATTGTGAGCCAAAATAAAACCACACTCTTTTTAGTTTGATTACTTTAGGTAGTTTGTTATAGTATAGTAAATAAGAATTTGTATTCAAAGAAGGGAAAGAAAGGCAGTTAAAATAGGAGGAGAAATTTGATCCAGAGTACGTGAGAATGGAAGTATCATGTTTAAAAAGAAATTGTGGGAGTAGTTACAGCTTCCATCAGACTAAACCGACTAGAGGGAAAAAAAAAAAGATTAGCAGTGTTGATAGAAGTTCATGCTTAGATGGTACCCTAAAAAATAAGGAATCAATTCAGGAAGAAGAAAAGCTATTAGACATTTGAAAGTTGAAGCAAAATGAGTAGTAATGAGGGTTGGAGAAACAGTTAAGAGAATGCTACTGTTTGGGGCCATCTAATGTTACTGCCTTCTGTCCCATAGCTTGCTGTCTTCCCTTGGGAAGTACCTCTTAAAAGATCTTTTGAGGAACTACTTTTCTCTATTTGGACACAAAGTTATTGGTCCTGGCTCTGGAAATACTCACAATATCACTGAAGGATTGCACTTTCTTCCAGAATTTCCTGATCATCTTCCAGCTATGCTGGGATCCAGGCAGAAAATCAAATTATTTCCATAAAACATGGCCTGCCTGGCAGTTGGACTTTTGTCCAATGATAGAGAAGGAATTTAGGTAAAGACTCATTTCACCTATAATCCCCTAATCCATCAGGTCTTCAATTTATTCAGATTTTCTTTACTTCCTGCTTGCCATCCATGTAAATCACTTTTTTCTTTCTTATTTCCTGTTAGTGTTTGCATTTTTTTGAGAAGTGGTATGGAAATTTACTGACAACAAACTACTTTTCAGAAGGTATTTGTACATTAGGTTATGAGCACTGATGAGGAGTATACAGATTATATTGTAGCAATGACAGAACATACCAGTTTGGGATAAAAGGTATTTATACCTAGGTTTAATTTTATTGAATAAAATCCTCAGAGGTAAGTAGGAAGCTATCCATTAAACAGAAAGTGGGCCTGCTCCAGAGGACACACGCATTTCTACTCTGCCTACTCTGTTGTGCCCTGAAGACTGCTGAATGTCTTCCTTTCTCTCACAGACATATACAGACAGCTCACCGTACGCAGGCATCCACGTGTGTACACACACCCCACAAACACACACATTCATACATTCACTCATCTCACAAACGCCTCAGGTTCTCATACACCAACACAACACACACCTCTCCTCAAACACAAACACACTTCATGCAACGCACACACACACACAAACATGTAAACTCTCAATATACATACACATTTTAGTGCAAACATATCCCTTAGTAGGATCAAGGTAGAGAAAATAATTACAAACCAAGTGTCCTCCTTTGACTGCATCTCAGATCTACTCCCAGATCACAACTCCTAACTCTGTTAATTCAAGGAATGGGGATCCTCTCAGGGGCACCAGCCTTGGTTTTATCTTTTCATTTTAACTTACTTTTCTAAGAGAATTTCAAACACACCCCAAAGTACACAGTCAATGGACTCAAAAGTGCTCCTCACCCAGCTACAAAACTCAACAACTCATAATCACTCTTGTTTCTTCTATAGTCCCATTTATTCTCACATTGCATGGAGAATTTTGGAGCAGATTCTAGAAAGATATCATTCTAGCCATAAATATTTCAGTATGCATCTCTAAAGCAGAAGGCCTTTTGGGGGAAATATTCTTCATGCTCATTTCTAGCACTTGTTCTCCATCCTGCCTAGCAATTCTCTGCGACATGTCTCCTGCAACCAAATTTTCCTCTGCTTGAATTTCTCAGATTTAGCTATGCTGTTTGCAACCAAGGAATGATCCCTGATCCATTTGTTTTATGGTAGGGTAGAGATGGATATTTTCTAAGAAGATATTAAAGATACAGACATACCCAGGCAATAAGGAAGAGATTTCATGGGATGCAGAGGAAGAGACCAAAAGAGGGTTGGCACAATGAAAAGAGGTGGACAAGGAACTAAGCTGAGGGAAAGAAACTGAGTATGCAGGAAAAGGGTGCAGAAGCTAGTCATTGGATTTTGACCGCTATAGCATCTTGATATACTTTAGGATAGTTTTTATTAAAAAATCAGAAAACTTTTTATAACTATGATAAATGGAATTCTCAACCTTGACTTTGAATCAAAGTGCAAGTGATTACGTGTTTTGAAAATAAGCCAACTCTCCACGCACGGCATGTTGTCACTGTCTCAGTAAAGATGGTCCTACATAGGTCAGTTTCTGAAACCAGAAAGGAAGGAGAGCTATTTTTAAAACTTGGAGTAATATGTTAAACATTAAAAGGTTATTTTTTCTTACCTCACACATTGCCATCATCCTAGGGAGAATTCAAAGGCTGTCTGTCACGCGGCCCGGGGAGGACATTCCATTGAGTTCTAGAATGTTATTTCTCAGAGATCAAGTCCTTTGCTTATTCTCCATCCCTAAGCACCTGTGTGTAGGAGGCAGGGATGTGTGGTTGTGTACTACACACATTTAGAATGCGCAGATCAGGGTCAATGATCCAAGTAGAGGAATGAGTCTTCTTTGATTGGCAACTATAATTCCTGAAACATCTCTCACAGCAATATCACAACCCTTTAAAAGATATGTCTGTAAATATGAAATCTTGAGAATTTGAGTATAGCATTAGGCATAGGGCAATAAGTGGGCATAATCACTGAGGTAAGAATTCATTTAACAGGCAGATCTCAAATCAGGCTACAAATGGAGAGAATGACTAGAAAAGGAAAAAATAAAGAGTATTAAACCAGATTCTTTCTAAGAGTTTCCAGTACTTCTGCATCCTGTGAAGAGAACTAGATAGCAAAAAAGGAGAGCAGATGGTAGAGCCAGCGATGGATGCCTGGACACAGAGAGGTCTTGTTTCACTGTTAACAGTGTGCTGCTCATTAGGACAACAAACTCGCCCCCTGCCTGCCCCCAGAAAAGTAGAAATTCGTCATTTGTAATTGGTCCAATCTAAAAGGCAAGCTCACAGACTTTGGTCAGTCCCCACAAAGAGCTTCTCAACAGAATTCTGAGGCTGTTAGGATTCAATGATCAGAAAAGGACTTTTGATTAGAGGTATACCAGATGGACAGCTATCAGCAGAGGGCGAGGTAGCACCATATCACAAAGATACATGCTATTTCTGTGATAGTGAATAGACTGTTCAAACTTTGCTCTTCCACATCTATTCTCAAAGGAGACAACTGCCACTTGGGAACACTTAATTACCAAGTCATCATGTCCCAAGCCACTCACCCTTTGGATACCTAATAAATATTAATTAAAGAGGATGATAAAGAGCAGCTCCTTTAGGGGTGAGACAAGTTTGCTGTGCAGCATTACAGTACCTACCCTTCTACAACACCACAGGTAGATGCGGGAGGCAAAACGATTTTTCTAATTGAAACTACAGGGGGTCTTCAGGTAACAGAATGTAATTACCTACGCTGGAATTTGGCCAGAGCAATGGGGTGTATGCCTCATGTTTTCAAAGAGGAGGTCATGATTGCGCAAATGCAGATCTTTAATCCACATTGACATTAAGTGACAAAACTGACCATGGTGAACGTCGACTTGTCAAAGGTAAGTGATTGCCCGGCTACTATAATGCATTATTGAGGTACCTTAGTGAGGATCCGTTTTGTCGGAAACATCCACTTGGAATGATTCATGAAAAGGACTCTGAGAAATTAAACCTTGCTGTAAGCCAGGCATTTTTTCTGTTCTGTTGCTGCACTGTGAAAAGTTGCTCAGTATTGGGAAACATCACTAGTTCATCTGGCACCAAGAGAGAAGGACCCAAGGGGCAGTCTGCATTCTTCCTTACTAAACGCCCTGTTAGGAGTTCTTTGCCTCACCTACATCCTTCTCACCTGGGGACTTTTATACCTCTTTGATTCGATCACGTTTCAAAGACACTCTGATCTTATAACATTATAATATCCTCCTCCGTTTAACCAGAGAAAAGCATTGTGGCATGAGAAAGCAATACCATTTCTGATCTCACTCTTCTTCAGATATGAGTGACCACCTAGAATGATTAAAATGCCCAGCGATTCTAACTATGCAAATACTCTTGATAGAGTCTTTCAAATTTAAATTTTACGCTGTCCTTGTTGTTAAATCTGCAACTGATGTGCTTATGTGCTTATTTTATTTTGTGAGTCTCTCTAGGAGTACTGATTTAAATTGCTCCATTTTTGAAGACGATGAGGGGAAAGAAATCAAATCTACAGATGGCTAGCATCTGTGGCTCTACAGTGTTAACATGTACAATAATACACAGTCCCTAATTGAATACAAGAATGTAACTCAATCCAAGGTCTGTGCTAACATCATCAACCATGACAGTGCAGCCCGAGCAATTAATAAATAGGAAGAGAAACTCTCCATTGAATCCCAGCAGAAAGGGGCGCTGTAATTGAGGTTTCTCCATCATACTTTTCTTGAATTACACCTGTTAACAAAAGAAAAGCAGATTCTCTTCTAAAATCATGTCTGTCATTAATTTTTAATGCAATTTACTAAAGAAAACAATAACAACAGAATGACTTGTAACAGACAAAGAGGAAGGGACTCATAGCTGACTGCTGTTGTTCAGAAAGCCTTCTGGTCTCTGTGACATTAAGTTTCTCTTACCAAAATCCATCTGAACCTGCAGATCCTCTCAGTGTCATTTTCAAAATCGAAGTAAACATCAGAATTGAAAGAAGTAATACAAAGAGACAAGGCAATCTCCTAAAGCTACCAGGCATTTCTTCCTACTGCTGATAAATATATCCTTGAACAGTTCAGAGAACTAAATGAAGGAGGAGAATTTTGTGAATATTCGAGCAATGGGCTGAAATGAATCACATCAAGATCACCATGCTATTCTGGAAGTACCATTTTCTGCCCTAACTTCATTTCTAAAAGAACCTGTCCTAGTTCAGTTTTAAAATCCATTCCAGTTGATTTAGAGAGCAAGATCTACTACACTCGTGGCTGCATTTCCTTATTTATTTGCACTAGGAAATTTCTTTATTCTGGCTTTGTATATAGTAGAGCAAAGTACAAGAGAACCTGTTTAGTGTTTTGTAAAATCGTAAAATCACAATAAAATTAAACTTGGTTTTGAAGTCATATAACTAATAACTTACAAAATTTCCTGAGCTGAAAATACCTTCTGTGTATCATAAAGTGTTAGGATAATTTTCTAAATTGACTGTCATTGTAAACTAACTGGAGGGCTGTGTGTGTGTGTGTGTGTGTGTGTGTGTGGGTGTGTGTTTTAGGATGGGTACAATGAAAACTGACTTAACCTAAACAAGATAGAAATTTTATTGCAAGGATGTTGGGACTCTCAAGGAGTCATGTAAGACAAGAACAATCAGGACTTCAGAAGGGACAGAAACCATGGCATTTCCGTACTGTGTGGGCAACAGTTACTCTGGGACCTTCCTGAACAGGCACTGCTCCCCAACCTCCACTGTCCACACTTCCAGAAGGAAATCTGCTAGTATCTGCTAAATTCAACCTGGGTCATACACCTTTCTCCTGCTCTTGTCACCTGTGGTTGGCTGTGACTGCCTGTTCAACCCTTGTGACACTAAAATAGGGAAACGTACAAAAGAAGGAGTTGCTACTGTGGGCTAAGAAAATGTCCCAAAAGAGTTTTCCAGCACAGCTCCCATTTTGTGGTTGCCAATTCTGCTTTCATATTTGTGGCAATGCTAGTGGTCTGAATTCTCAATTACAAAAGTAATTAATTTTATTAAAGACACTGTGTCAGTTTATGTCTTAAAAAGAAAATGGCATGACTTTCTACCAGTTTATCTAGCTATGAGTTTGCATCAGCTTACACAAAGCGATAATGTTTGCAAATTTTGACCTTGAGTCCCTTTTCAACAAATGCATGTGGTGCTCATTTTAAGTTATTATAATAAAAACTTTATATTAAAATGTTCTGCCATTAGAAAGATTGTACATCACCTAAATAAATTCATTTGCCTTTGTGGATTGAAAATGTCATTTAACTAACAGTTCATAAATTTTAGAGGCTGTATATTAAAATTATTCACAATAGTCTAAATGAAATCTTAAAAAATATGAATTATTGCATTTGGTTGAGTATATTAAGTTTTTCTTATCCTAGTGTTTTTATCTGAGGTCATCTCTTTAGTCCAACTTTAAGTCTTGCTCATAACAGACTAAGGTAGACAGAAAAATGGTATAATTGGATTTTTAAAAAGAACCTTTTATTTTTCTAACAAAGAATAGAGAAAACACATTTACAGTTATTTCTTTAAAGTTTCACTTCACTGGAAATCAGTTTTCTTCATATATTGGCTTTAGATATGTCTTTTTTCACAGCTGTTTGTATATATAACTATTTTCTTTTTACTAAATCTTTTTTATCCAAGTTAGACACACAAGAAAAGTACTTGTTAAATGAATGGATATGTGAATTAATGAATGAATGACTAATCATTAATATTACACATTACACATAAATATTTAAAGAGTTTCCTAACTACTTCTGCATGGTTATATGGTCATATTATATCCTTGTTCAAAAGGTATTTTAGAAACTCCCTGTTTTTAATGATCCAATTTTCATGTTCTTAACCTAGAAATCCTAGACATTTCAAACTTTAAGGTTGTTTTTATAGTTTTTTCCACCACCAATGAACTGTTATGTCTTTTGGAAGAAGTGTGCTTGTTAACCTTTGGTACTATTGCTGTTTTCCATTGGATGGAGACAGCTGCCTGTTCTCCAATCTTGTTTCTCATAAGAGAATGCTTTCTTGAGTTTCTACTGCTAATTATAGTGACTCACAGACTCATTAAGTACTAGTTGAGTGCTTCAACTAATGAATGAATCATTAAATTCTACCCATCCTTCAACAATGAACTCTAATATCATTTTTCCATGACTGTTACCCTAATGATTCCATCTGGAGATCCTCTTCCTGTCTGTGAACTCCTATTCATCATCCAAACATCAGATCAATGTCAACTCCTCAGCCAGGTGGGTCCCAAGTGTCTGTACCTACTCCCCTGCTTTATATAGTCTATTTACTTTTGACATGTATTTGTCACTATAACATCAGTGCAATTCTGTGATGTGAACACTTCCTTGGTGTTTAGGAATATATAAACATATAGGCCAAAGAAATAAATGGCATCCCTCAGAAACATGTGCACAAATTATTCACTCCTTAGTTGTGCACATGGGTGTACTCAAAACTTTCTGACAAAATTCATTCTGAAAAGCTCATATATCAGGTAATTCATCTTTGATCCTCCATATCAAAATGCATCCATTCATTCAGTGTTAATAGTAAATGTTTATTGATGTTTACTGAGTACTAACTAGATGCCAGGAACTGTGATAACACTATTTCAATCTAAAATATTATCCCATAAATTTTCATATAGGTAAAGTAAGGCTTCACAAAAGTTAAGTCCTATATCCAACACTACTAAAATTTCAGCTAAATTTCAAGGTCATGGTTGAACACCTGTATCTCAGACTTCATGATCCATGCTCATAATAAATATGGTGCCGTTATATTTTCAGTTGCACAGTAATAAACCTGTTTCAAATGATGAGTCAGTACAAACCTAACAGGAACAGACTCCTGGATTCTCACACAGAAAAGGACTCCTATCAGTCACTTCACGGAACCTACGCTCAGTCCTTACAGTACAAATGCATCTCCTCCGACTTTCTGGCTTAGATTTTCACTGTACTCTCTGGAAGTCTGTAAGAAAAAGCAGTTGCTTTGGTCAAGCAGTAGCCTCTCTAATCATTCTGAATACTGAATGAGTTAAACCATTTTGTAATAAATTTAGTCAGATATTAAAATTGGCCTTCCAGAGTAGTTTGCTGATGCGTTTATTTTGTTTTTTCTGGTACTAGATAGGAGAAGGGAATCCTCTTTTGTGCGATCTCCTGTTGCATGCCTTCAACAAGCCTGCTCTCCCCCAGGCTAAGTGTCTCCAAGTTCTTTGCCACTTTATTTTACAATTTTCTTTGTCTTGGCAACCAGTAGAGCACATTGAACATATATAATGCTTTATACAAATTTCTAAAAATAACAAAATACATTGTATAAGGCTACAAAGCCAAAATATAAAATAAATTTAAGTATTTGCTTTCAACCTCTCTGATGTTATGCAATATTTAATGAACCTTAACACACATTGATTCTTGCTTTGTTTTAAATTTGTTCTCAATCTCTTGCATGGATTATCTCATGTCACCCCTGTTAGATGCCATGGTGGAAGTGCAATTATCAGTAATTTCATCTTGTAGATCACAAAAATATATCCCAGACATGGTTATACACTTCTCAGCAACATTCAAGTAGAACACGGGAATGATAATAACAATGAACCACACTGCTCTATACAGCCTCACAAATGTAAAATTAACTATTCATAAAACAGAAACTCTCTAAATATATAATGTGGTTTAAACTACAAAGATTTATACACCTTTACAGTGAGATAATGTATCTTAACTTCTCTGTTACTCTGCTTAAAAGCCATAAATTTTATGTTGAAAACCAAAAATCCATTTAACCTTTAAAATACTAATAATGCAATAGCTATAAAGCTGTAAGAAACATTCATCTTCCTTTTGCTCTTTTTTATTTACATCTTTTCAATCTGGATTTGTTCTGCTTTGTTAGAGCAGCAATTACTTTTGATAACATAGCCGCGGCTATTATGTGATACCCAATGATTTCAAGTATTGTGTTCATTCCCTTGATGTCTTCTGACCCCTTGGTATTTTTTTTGATCAGGTAGTGGGTTGTGTGTGGGAGGGGAAGGGAGTAAAAGGATGAATGTACAGGTGAATGGCTGTACACATTTAATTGGGACTTTTAATAGAACACTTTGTGAACTGTTCAAACAAGAGAGTGGAAAGCTGGGTATCCTTGACAACAGTGTAGGTATATAGAAAAACAAAAGAAAGACCAGAAGATGCACAGTGGGAGATCTAAGCAGTACATCATTGGGAGAACAGCTGACAGCGTTTTGGTGAAAGCCGCAAAATTTTTGAAATGTGTTCATGAAACGTACTTTGGTAAGAGATCATTAGAATGTTTGAACAAAGGGCATTAATAATTGGTGTAGAGGCTGATGGGACACTTCAAAAACTGAGGTTGAGTGACAACTTTTTGGTATGGTTACAAGTAATTATAAGCAATGGAGTTACAGATAGAAAAGCGTATTAGTGAATAAAGATCAGTAGTGATCTGATCCTCAGTTGCCCGAATACCATTTAACCATTTGAGTTCTGTTATAGGCAAGATGGGGCAAAAAATAATTTATCCTCTTTATGTCAGAGGGCATTGGAAACCATGCTGAGGGCATTGTGGAATGCTGCAAGGCTTCATATGATATTAAAAAGGATTTCAGTCACTGTATGTGAAATCTAGCAATAGATACTTTTTGGCTCATATGCATGGCTCATTTCAGAAACCACTCACAATTTTAATTTAGGAGTATACTTTCTTCCAGTCTGCACGTTGAGGTTTCATCTACCTCTGGGATGGCCCCTTGCTGGTGGATAAAGCAAATGTCTTTATTTGTTCATTCCTTGTGTGACTGTGAATGATTCAAAAATAAGTGACCCATGAGATTTTTACTGGAAGCTCTTTTACCATCTTAGGGCTCCTGACCAATGATATAAAGGGCAGACTAGAGAGATACAGAGACACCAATTCCTAAAGACAACAGTGTATCTCTGAATCCAGGTAGCTTGCTCTGGGACTTCTCATTTCACCATAAAACCCATTTCCATTTGGATTAAGCAAGTTAATACTAACAACTAGACTTGCAACAAAAATGTTTAATAAATAGAGACATAGTTCCAATTTAATTAATCTTGGTTAAAAGCTAATTCTAGTTAGATATCACGTGTCAATGGTTCTAAAATATTTATGATGAAGCAATACTTTTGTCATATAATATGAACTAATTTTGGAAGAATTATCAATAATATAACAGACATTTTGAGGTATGTGGGCATAAATGATAGCTTCTTTCCACAGATCCTATTGTAGTATAATGTATTTAAAGCAATTAGCAGGAATTTATTCATTAAAATCCTGGCAAATGACATACAAAAGCATCCCATAAAAGATGGCCTATGAATAACAAAGGGAGAGCAAGAGATTTAGTTTGGAAAATAATATTAATCAAAATACCATTTGAAGGAATTAATTAGCAGTAACATATTAGTGTTTTTTACTGGGAATCAAACCCAGAACCTTGCAGTTCTCAGTCAGGCAGTTGTACTGCTGAGCTATACCCAGCCCATATATTAGAGTTAATTCTTTAGGTTTCACAAACATAAGAAGTTTATATATGATATTAAAATTAGAGAAAACTTTTATCTTTGCAACTTTTAAAAACCTAAAATTAAGAGCAAGAAGTTGATTTGAAAAACATCATATACTGGTATGTATCAAATTGGCAAGAGTTTGTGGCAGGAATATAAACCGTATTCTATGTGCTGGGAAAGGGTACTCTTGGACTTTAATGGTAGAGAAAGTCAACCAAATTTTCTAGGGGTTAATTTGGTGATTTATATTTCTATCTTAACTGCATACACCTTTTCCCCAAATGACCTCTTCCAGAAAAATAATGTTAGGAAAATAATCTGAAGGTTGTATAAAGTTTCACTTAGGTAATAGTCTATATTACTTAAAAACTGAAGTTATGTTTATATTCTGTATGAAGGTGTTAACAAGGGATAAAATAGTAATATTATTGGGATGGAAAACCCTTCTACTCCCTGTCATAGTAGGTAAAATTACCTAACAAAAAGGGGACTTTCTTGGGTTTTACTAACTGGGAATTCTAATAGATACACTACAATGTCAATTATATTACCTGTCCATTTATAGTACATATTGAATATTTATTATGTTGACCACTGGGTACTTAGACAGGAGTGAACAAAATGAACAAAAATTATTGGCATAATAGACCATACAGTATAGAGTCAGTTAAGAGCGAAATGTGCATGTACATAGAGTAGGCTAGAGGGTGCTAAATGATAGAAAAATAAAGTGGAGCAGAAGACAGAGTATGAGCAGACTGGAAGTTAGTGTTGCAATTTTCCATTGGTTAAAAAGATCTCTGAAAAAAAGGGACAGTTGAGCAAAGGCCTGAAGGTAGTGAGGAAGAGGACTTCTGGCTTTCTGGGTGAAGTGTAAGCCAGAAAGATAGGAAAGGAGGTAGGACCAGTTGGGAGGGTTTGCTATGGCTTTCTTGTAGGAGCAAAGATGGTGGTTTTACTGGAGTATTGGGAGTAGGGAGAAGAGTAAGAGGTCAACAGGGATAGATCACAGAGGGCACTGCAAAGATTTAACCTTTTAGAAGTCATGTAAGGTGTTGGCAATGAAGGCTGATTTAGCTCTAGGATATCCCCTAAAGTCGCATGTGTTCACAGGTGGGGCTGTTGGAAGGTGATTGAATCATGAGGACTCTCATTTGTTCGGGGTATCATTCATGCATGAGATCATAATTTAACAGCATTGTTGATAGGTAATGGAAATTAGGAGGCGGGGCCCAGCTGAAGAGAGTAGATCCTGGGGGTGAGACCTTGGGAACTGATTAGATCTGGGCCTTCTGCTCATCCTCTCTGGTTTTATTCCTCTCTGCTCTGCATCCTGGCAACCCAAGGTGAGCAGCTTTCCTCTGCCACACCCTTCCACCACACTTCTGTCTCACCATAAACCTAAAAGCACTGAAGCCAGCTGACCACGGGGGTGACCTCTGACATCTGAGCCCAAAGAAATCATTTGTTTTTTAAATTGTTTTTCTCAAGTATTTGAACACAGTGCAGGAAAGCTGACTGACACAAATGTTTTCGTCTCTCTTTTAAAAAGAAAAGTCTTGTGGCCATTTTTGAGAACACAGAGTACAAATGTCAAGGCAAGATAATCTCCTACAAAGGCTGATGCACTGCTCCAGGACAGCAATGATGGTGGCTTCCCCCTGAGAAGTAGCAGGGGTGTGGCCAGCAGTGGTTAGATAATGGAGATATTTCTAAACCACATGCACTGAGAGACTTGGATATGGAATAGTGGTTGGGGGCAGGTTGTGAATCACAAAATACTCCACAAATTTTGACATGAGAAAATAAAAGGATAAAGTTATTTTTAACTCAGATGGGGAAGGCTAGAGCTGGGGTCAACTGGGATATAAAATCAGAAGTTCAGTTTTGGAGATGTCAAGTTGGGGATGTTTTTTAGACTTCAAGTGAACATATTAAGTGAGCGGTTGAATATTTAAATCTGGAGTTCAAGGGAGATTTCACGTAAAGTTGAGTCTCATAAAAAATAGAGATATAAGACCGGGTGAGATCAAGGAGTGAGAGGGCTTTTACATGTGGAAGAATCCAGTGAGTCACAGCTACTCCTAACAGTAAGAGAAAGACATGAAACAAAAGGGAAGAATAGAAAATATCAAAGAAAACTGAACCAGAGAGACAAATGAGTCAGGAGCCAAACCAATCTGGAAGCCAAGTGAAGGAAGAGAACATTTCAAGAAGAAGAAAATGATCTGCTGGGTCAATGCTACTTATAGGCCCACTACAATGAGTGTGAGAGTGGCACTGAATTTATTAAGATGGAGGTCTTCAGTGACTTCCATAATGTCACCTTTAGGGGAACAATGCGTTCCACAGCTTTACTAGAGTGCTTCAAGAATGTGAGTCAGGAGACAGTGACTGTGGGTAATGATTCCAAAGCTGGAAAAATAAAAGGAGAGGAAGAATTAGGGTCACTGCTAGCAGGAAAAGTGGGATCAAGAACAGATTTATTATATGTGACATGGCAGCATAATTTATGCATACAGTTAAGATTCAAGAAAGAGCGGAAAATTTATGGTGAAAGAAAGACAGGGGAATTCCTGGTGTAAGTTTCAAAGCAGGAGAAAAAGTCTTACATGACCTAATACTTAATTCATATTCATGTGTGTGCATTTCTATCTCCCTATTCAAATATTATCGTGGATTCTGTGGGTTGCAGGTAATCTCCATTTTCTCTGATTTTCAAAATATTTCCACAATGATTTTTTTCAAATTATACCTTTTATGACCAGAAAATATTAGGTTAACAATGTGTGACAAAGCTTTGAACATTTCTTTAAATTTTGCATAATATGCTGTCACAATAGCTATGGAATAAAAAAAGACTGAATACACAATTGGCAACCCAGAGCAGGAAGAAGTATTCTACCTGAAGTTTGCAAGGATAAAAAGGAGTGATCCTACATTTTCATCTAGGGCTTCACATTCAGTAGAACTGACTCTTTGATACATAATCAGCCAAATGATTTAATCATATTAGTTTTGGGAAATATTCTATTAATTAATTAAAAATAGGGAAAAAACCCCAAAAGGTGAAAAAATATTGACGCATAGTCATACATACAGAGCTTTTATGTATGTATATAAAGCATAGACACAGCTAAAGATACGTGATCATATGCATACGTATAAAAGTTATATGGATAAAATATCCAAACACACAAATGCAAATATGCATATACAAATATACTCACATACATTTATAGAAACACAGCATACATGCCACAGAAAAGCACACACTCATATATACACAAATACATTCAGGTCTGTCTACTTATGGTTTAATTTGAAGTTTTTGATTTCCTTTAGTGCTTCTTCTCCCCACAGATAATTTCCTCTTGGTTGGACAGATTTGGATATCGTCCTGAAATTCTAGAGAAAGTTTCCTAAAGTGGTGCAAATACTCAGACCCCAAACCAAAGCCACCTGGAATGAGACCAGCTCCTGACATGTGTTCTCAGAGAAAGTATCTCCAAAAACCACATCCTTGCCTCGTCACATAAGCTGAGATGCCTTTGGATTGCGTCCTTAGAAATCTGATGTAAGGTGTGTGGCAGTCTGTTCCCTCACTGAGACAGGGCATACTTGTCTCATGATATTTATGTATGTACACAGGTATTTTTTGAACTTCTACAGGCACACTTTCATCTTATTAATAAATGTAAGGACTTGGCTTGTATGGCTGTAGCCATCCTGAGTTGTAATGGCCACGGCTGCCTTAGAGTAACCCCAGGCCAGTTTGCCCTCAGATTTTCTCAGCAGGTTATAAATAGGCAAAACTAGCAGATTGGTATGTGAAATTCTGGGATCAGACTTGGCTCTGGGAATGTGTCTATTTGGTATTAACTGAAATTAAACTTGCTACACTCTGGTTTAGATGAGGTCAGTTTTATCCCCAGAGAGATTCATACCCCCACTTTCTTTTATAAAATGGCGTGGGGGTGGGGGTTAGGCTTCAATCTTGTCTCGTTGTCTCCTTAGACCATAACGTAGAGCACAATTTTTTTTCTGGAAGTACCCTAGTAAATTGCACTCTGAAACCCTGGACCTGTTTAGGTCTTTTCTTTAGCTTTAGGGCACCCTGAAATCAGTTCTTATATCCTGGAGTCAGTTTACCCAGAACAATCAGTGTGAGGCACCATTACACACTGTTTCACCCTTCCTATCTTAAACCCTGAAAATTCAAAGAGATGTGCATCAAACATAGATTCGGTTTCTTTTAGTGACGACTCATATTTCTGATGAAAAACATTTAGGTGATGGGCTTTTAATTTCCAATTTATACAGAATCCTCTATCAAATATCATCGAGTAATTTAGTGACAGAGGGGAAAAATCATTACATTGCATTTTCCTTTCTAGTGATACCATCTTTTGCCATATATCTATGCACGAGTACCATGTATTGGACCTTGTTTAAGGAATAGTAAAAAGTAATGATAATCATCATGTTAAGCTCATTGAGGAAAGGAGAATGTCCTGTGAATTTATTTCTATCTTTAGTATAAGCACAACTTCTGGAATACAGGAGTTGCTCTATGTGGCTCTTTTTCTTCAACTTTTGAGTTAAAATATACTTTCAAGTTACCATGCTTTCTGCAATATTATTTTGAAAATGATCATGATTGCGACTTTCCCCCAGAAACTTCGAATGATAGAGAGTAACTGTGGAAGACATGTCCACTAGACATTGAGAAAAGTGTTCACTTAAGTGAAAGTATACAAATGTACGTACATAGCACATAAGGTGTACGCATGCTCATGGGTGAGGACATTTGACCCATTGGTTTCTACCTATAGCGTGCATACCTGCCTAAATATACATATGGAAGGTTTAAGGTGACAATCTTTTACTTTGGGACAGAAGAACATCCTGAGTCAGAAGTAAGCTTTATGCAGACATGTAGGTACCAAGACACAAAACATGTGCCTTGGGTCACCCTCAATCTTATCTTTTCTGCCTGCTGCACTTGTTAGAGCATTTAGGGATTCAGTGTCACAGTTCTTCACTGGCATTGCTGTTTTGTTCCTCAAGCCATTGCACTGGAAGTGACAAAAGCCACCTCCCAGGGAGCTGTGAGACAGTCTCTCCACACTGAGGTTTATTTCCCTGCCCCCCCCCTCCTGCCCCAAATTCCATACTCATGACACAGAAGCACAGTTAGAGATGAAAAATATGGTTCATTATCTTGGTAGCGCAGAGAAAGATGTTATGGCTTTATTTAGCAGTTGCTTTTATGCTTTTAAAAACATGTTAATTTCATTTTTTATGTAATTGTGCATTAAATCATCTCAGACAATTGTGTGATTTGGAAATAAAAGTCCAACAAAATAAGTAAAAGCCATAATGTGGTTTTTGTTCCTCACTGCTTTTTGCAGTCTGTTTTTATGTTTCTCAAGCATTAATGTCTCTACTCCTTCCTGGGAAGATTAATCTGGGGGCTCGCAGAGTCTCTTGCCTTCCTGTCTTCAGTTCTCTCTGCACTCAGAGTTTTTCCCTGTGGTTTTGGCATCTACTACACATAAATTACCAGCCTCAATCATATTAGGACTTATAAAGCCCCATGATCCTTTAGTCTGCTCCTTAATAGGGCCACCAACTGGATGAAGACCTCAACTTTGATGAAGATACTTTAAGAGACCTAAACTGCCTCAGGAAAAATTGTCAATCTGGAGTTATGGAATATAACATTACTCTAAAAAAAAATTTGTGATTTTCTTGTGCAAGAATACAGGCAATAAAACATACATAATATAACTCAGCATGTCCATAAGATAAAATTTTCTTTTCACTTAAAGGAAAGTTGGTCCACTTCACACGAGTATCTTCTGTCTCTCCCATCTGAGGTGTCTTGTGGGGGTTTATGCTCTCCAGTGGATGTTAATGGTGGATTTGAGGCTCCAGAGAGGGCTGCCTTGTTAGTAGTTTATTCCTGGCTAATATGACACATGTTCCGTTTTTTCACAGGTCCTTCAATACATATGAACAATCTCTCTTTTTTACCTGGTTTGTTTAGCATGATTTAATACAGATGATTGTTATCAGGCATTTTTTTTATAGAACTGTATACTATTCTGTCACAGCTGTTGCAACCAAATTTAAACTGCATAAATCTATTGTCTTACTTTCTAAAGAATACAAGTCCAAAAACTTCAAAGCCTCTCCCCTCTGCACACATCTGTGTCCAATTTGCCCCCACCCTTTTTTTTAAATAAGGACACCAGTCCTATTGGATTAAGGTCTATGGTAATGATTTCCCCAGTCGATTGCCATTGTGAAGACCCTATCTCCAAATAAGATCATACTTTGGAGGAATAACTACGAAGACTTCAAAACATGCATTTCACTATTATCCAAGTAAACCCGTAGCAAAGCATAAAAGTTTTGTTCTTTTCTCTAATAGTATTAAACCAGTGTGAAAACACACAGCTTTCTAAAGACTAATGGTCTAAGAAAAATCCCTAATCGATTAACTTCATTCCTATTTTAAAATAAAATTTTATAGTAAGGCATAAATAAATACAATGAACAAGTAAAATTACTCTTAATTTAGCTTTACTATAACCCTCAAGACAGACATATGTATGTGTATGTACATGCACACAAACCTATACAGCAAGTAAAGTATGTACACCTAACTAGCAGTGAAATTAACTTCTGCCTGAGGCTACTATGAAATGTCAATTAAACTGCCAAACTTTCAGAGCTTGGTACTCTATCTTTCTGCCTTGGGGAGCTTTTGTATTCAATTTATTGTTAAATAAAACAGTGAACTTGGCAGCAGTTAGATTAACAAATTATAATGAACATTTTTTTTGCTTAAAAATAAGGTGAGCTAATGTTCTTGAAGAATAAATTTGATGGAGATTAAAGATTTTGAGGAGGGTCATTTGTTTGTAACCATTTAAGCAGAAGAAAAAGAATGTACTTACTAGCTGGTTAGATTTAAACAGAAATATACAAGGAATTGGATTAAAATCCAATCATGGCTTTGTTTAAGCCATTCTATTATTACTATTTAATATTGTAATAGAAGGAACTTATGTGGAAAACTAAATGAAACCATAGGACAGCCAGGGGCCTTAAATTTAAATGTTTTCCCTTTGACTCATTTAAATGCTTTTTCTACACACACACACACACACACACACACACACACCTAATTTAATCTACTTGTCTGTAAGGCCCATTTATCTGATTATGCAGCTGAGACTCCTGTCTCTCCTGTCCAGAGGGTTGTGGGCAGTATTGAGAAGGCCATCAGAAACAGGAAACATGTTTGTCTACTCCCAGACTTTCACTGTCTTCATTATTCAGATTTGCAATAGGACAATGTTTAATTATCACAACATTCTGATATAACACCTGATTTTGATTTCCTATGTTGTAGATGAGGGAAAAAGCAAAATCAACAGAGAACAGATGCAAAAGTCAAGGTCATAAATATCATAAGTGGCATAGCTGCAGCTTTTGAAAATTTGACATTGTAAAAAGTGACGAAAGTTGAAATTAATGTAGCAGAAGAAATACTCTTCTCACAGTCACAAGAATTGGTATTCCTCAATTTGAGCTAGACAAGATGGCTGCAAATTTGTATTTTATTGCGGCTAACATTTACTGCGTTTTTACTGGTTAACAGGCACTGCTCTAAGTACTTCGTGGATATCATTTCACCTATGAATTAGTTCTACACTTGATCTTAGCCAAGAGGCCGAGAAGTGATTACCTATGAATTAGTTCTAATGCTCCTTCTGAGAGCATTAGAATGAGCGAATGCAATAAGTCAACTGAAAGAATTCTTGAAAAATAATCTGAACTTTGACTAATTCATCAGAAGCTATCATTTTTAAAGAGAAAAAGTTTAAACCAACTATCTCAACAAAAGGAGATGCAGACCTCTTATTATGACATATCCATATGAAAAATTAATAATTATAAAAAATAGTGCTCACAGAGACTTGTAAATAGCAAGGGAAACTTGTAAGAAGTTTTAAGTGATGCTATGCTTTCCACAGCAAGGTTTCAAATATATAAAAATATTTTTAAAAGTGTGTAAAGGAAACAGATAGACATATTAGCAGAATTTGTTTGCATCCAGTAGGTAAAAATGAAGTAGAGTTTCTATTTATGCCTTGTATCACTTTTTAAATTTTATATCAGTTGCACACATTACTTGCATAATTAAGGAAAAGTCATGTTTTTGAAAGATAACTCTATTACAATAAAATGCTTTCTCTAGCTAAAATAACCACCTCATAATTTATGTGTATTCATTGCCCTATAACAAGGGTCATAGGACTTAATCTGTAAAGGTCCAGATGGTAAATATAATAGACCTTGCAGGTCAAAAGGAAAAATTAAGGACACTGTACAGATGCTCTACAAAAACAAGAAAGACAAATATCTAGAAGTTTTTCATGGAATTCAAAATACGATATCATTAATTGACCATACTTTTTTGTAATACAGGTCTACAAATGGAAAGTCTTTGTTGATAGTATGTTCAAAGTTTGCTTAACTGTGGATCAAAGTGAGCATTCCCTTTCAGCAGGATTTACCACATGTGTTCATGTGTTGATGCTGATCTATAATGAGCTTTTATTTATTTCATCTTTGAAAATGACTCTTCACACAGACAGGTGACACATGTGGTACTTGAAACGCTGTCATTATCACGGCTTCGCTGCGATTTATAGTGCGCCAAGCAGTGAGCGCCACATATGGTCTCAGTTGCAACTATATCTCTGTGCCTTTGTAGCACCAACACCTCCGCAGACAGTACATGGATGAATGACATGGCTGTGTGCCAATAAAACTTTATTTATGCAACGCTAAAATGTGAATTTTAAACAATTGTATCAAAAATATTATCCTGCTTTTGATTTTTCAAGTATTTAAATATGTGAAAACTTAACATTTTTCCAGCTAAAATATCCTACCAAAGATAGTATACACATTTTCAGCTGGTAGAAAATAAGAGCAATAGATGCCAGCCATAATAAATCTATGAACTGATGTTTTGTGACTCCTGCCCTGGAAGTAAGCAAACATCGCTTGCAAACTTGGCTCAATGGTCATCTTTGATATCACGGCTATATTCATGGGCTCCTTTGAAAAGAATTAAAAAAATCTATGTAAAATGATGACTCTTATATCTCTAAAAATTTTTTTCACAGGCAAAAAGATACAAGCCAGATACTGGAAAATATTAAAGAGGGATTCTGTATATGTGCATATAGAATCAGAAAACCAAGGTTCATCTCTCCAGAATCTGATAGATATTTCTGACCTCTACGTATTGTTTTATGGGAATTCTAGGCTAATTAGGAGCTGGGATGAACAAATCCATTGGAATAAACTTCTAAGAAATATTGTCAAATATTTAGAGTCTTATAAAGAAAAGTACCGAATCTATTCAAGTTTCATCTCCTTATTGTAAGTTTACATGTTTTTCTTCCCTTAGTGGTTACCTGAGATCTCAGCAGAACAAAAAATGTATCTGAAGGTTTAGTAACAGTTTTGAGCAGGAAAATATTTGATAGTGTCTTAAATAAGCCAAAGTATGTTAAAGTTAATTAACCACCCACTTTGTATAGCTTTGCTGCAAATTCTTTACTTCAAAAATGATAAACAATTCATAATACAATAATATAATTATACAGACTTTCAGCCCCATATTTCAAAAATCACTTTGACAATTAGAGTTTAAGAAATTGTTTCAGGTTAAAAAAAAAAAGGAAAGGAAAGAAATTGTTTCAGATAAGCAGTGTATCTTATCATTTAGAAACAAGATTTCACTTATATGAGAAACCCAAAGTAATTTGAAGAACAAAATAATTTGAAGAACAAAATAAAAAACAGTAAAAAATCAGGACAATGATCTTTTACAAATGGGAAGGAGACCAAGAAATAGAGGAAAGAGGAGAGCAGGAAGAGAAGGAGATAAAATACTTGAAATGTGTTATCTACATGTATGAATGTCTCACAATGAATGTAATCATTGTATACTAATAAAAGTGAAAAGCAAAAAAGAATGTTCTAGAGTTTCCTCCATAATAATTTATATATACAATTTGTTTCTGTTCACTACTGTATGAGAAAAAAATTTCTTCAAGAAAGGAAAAATATTTTGAAAAGTGATTTTGTGTCTGATAAAAAGGTGCACTGTTCTTGTGAAAATGAATCAATGCTTCTTCAGGGAAGTCCTCTGAGTGACTCATATCATGGGGATGTTTTTGAATCAGTTTGGAGAGAAAGGGAAACTGAGAAATCAGTTTGAAAAAGTCCCAGGGCAAGTCTCAGCAAAGAAGACCCAGGGAACCAAACCTGCGAAATGTCTCATTTACTAAACACCAACATTGATTCATATTTGCAAAGTAGAGAATGCACAAAACAAAGTTCCCTCAAATCACTTTTTAAAAAATTATAAGTAATCCAATCACATTCCTCAAATATAGTCCAAAATGCCTTTGTGCTTTGTTAAAATGCAGATTTGTAGACCTGCCCCAGACTTATGGAATGAGAATCACTGCACTGTATCCAAAAATCAGTATTTTAAACTATCTAGACAGGCATACGTTCAAATATGTTGAAAAGTTCACTTCCTAGGTATACCATTCCATGCTTCCATTTCAACTGTGGGAAGTTCTTTAAACCTTTCACCATGCATCCAAAGATCTTATTATGGTTCAGGATTCCATACATGAGCAAACAAATACTTGTAAAAGTACCTCAAAAGATTCACACTGTTGAAAAGAAATGCTGGGACAGTAGATACTACAATGTAGTGTAAAAAATGTGATTCCCATAAATTTGAGTTGCTATGAAAATATTTAAAAACCTAAAATGAAAGTGATGTCCAAAGTAAAAATCCTATTTTTCTACCAGGATATTGTAATTTACTTTTCTGAAGATCATTTTCTAGGCAACCAGTCTGGATCATAATTTTTTATTTGTAATTAAAAATTTGCAATTTCTAAAATTAACCTCACATTGTTTCTAAAAAAGTATCTGCGAACCACTTACATTCAAATCATGGGGATGGAAATAAGTCTGATCTTTGAAGATTTAATCCATTCTAAGATGTTCTTCACGCATTTTTGTTACCAGAAAGCCTGGTTCAGGAGAACTTCAACCTTTACACTTTTATGCTTAACTGGGTCCAGACTAATACTACATAAAGAAAATTTCCCCTCATTTTGTATGCAATTCATTTGTGTGCCTTCGAGGTTAAGAAGAATGAAGCACAGTAGAAACTTTTAAGTTATCCTGATTTAAAAGAATAGCTCTGGTAACTCAGAGGTTTAGCTGAGTCTGCCTTAGATCCAGAAAATATCTTCTAGCTATGCATCCCAGAGCAATTCACACAATCATCCTAGACTTCTCTCCACTTATTTCTACTATTTCACATTTAGCTACACACTGGATTCATACACACATATACACCTGTATGCCTACATATATACACAAATAGTCATATGCAATTATGTTTGTTTTGCAATATCATGAAAAGTAAATAAAATAATGCATGCAAAATGATTAACACTGCACCTGGTCCACTGCAGGTGCTGAGTGATCACTGGGGAGAGGGATGAGGACAGAGGAGGTAAAATAGTATGAGGATGAAGGAGTTGGGATTACAGTTGAGAAGTAAAAGAACTCCAAATTGAGATAGGAAGTTGGAAAAACATTGGCTCACTGCTAATACCTTCAATTGCTTTGTGTGTGTTTCTTTTGTAGTTAGCTAGAACTTTATTTCTGTGCTCTGTGATACAGTGCACATGCCGGCTTCTCAGTGACTGAATGAATATCATTAGACTAAGCACAATCCCGAGTAACACAGAAAGGTTATTAGTATTTCATCTCAACTCTGAAAATGTCAAGCCATATCGGGCTGGTGAATTGTGATAGGAAACCTATTTCAGTTATCATTTGATAACGAAGGGAAGCAATGTGCAATCTACAAGGAGGAGGGAAACCCGGAGCGAGCAGAGTCCAGAGTTTCCTACATTTCTAGCCTCATTAAAATATGCAGATTGTATCATTAGGCAACAGTTCCTTGGCAGAGATTTCTCCTGGAGTTCAGTTACCAGCACATGTTTGGCAGTTGTTATTACAATGAGTTAAACCACAGCTATAGTCTTCTATGTGAAAACAAACAAAAAAGTAAGAGGAAGCAGAAGCAGCTTTTGCAGGATATGTTTTCATTTGGGGACACCTTTATTCCTCCAGCAGGTAAGAGTCTGTTTTTTTAAAAAGGAGAAAGTAAGGCCACTGATACTTGTTGGTTTTGTTCCTCCAGCAACATGCAAAAATCACATACTGCAACTTACTATTTTTTAAGGTTTTGTTCTTCCAAGTTTGGAGTCAGGCTATAATGTACTCAACACAATAATACCCATTACACCTGGATTTAATTCTGCATAATCATTAAGAGTGGCCGTGGAATTGAAAAGCAGTAATTTTAAAGACCCTCTCTAACTAAACTTTAACTTCTCTCTGGGTAAGAAGCATATTTGTGTTCATTGCAACTTTTTCCTTCTTTTATCTCTTCTCTTTTTATTTTCATTTTTTTTCTCCCTTCCTTTTCCCCCTTCCATTTATCTGCCTATCCATTCATCCTCTTACCCACCTACCTCCATTCATACATCTGCCTACCTCTGGGTGTGTGTGCGTGCAATGTTGATGGAAAATGAAGAGACATCTTTAAAATATCTTACTAAAAAGTGTACTAAAACCTCACAGGTGAACACTTTTGATATGAAAGTCCACCTTTAGAAAACTGGCAGGTAGATAGGAGTGTGAAGGCTAACAAGGCTATAACTCTTTCTTGGTTATCAATTTTTAATAGTGCAGTAATCTGAGTGTGAATAAACAATAGATACCAACTACTAATACTATTGCAGGCAAATATATTTAGGGTTTTTTTTTTTTTCTTGTTAGTGGATCTCTAAGTATTGTTGGACACCCTGGGAAGGTTCCTGAGATGAGGGTTCTCTTCATACTAGCATTGGCACATGATGTCCCTTTCTCTGTGTTGGTGTTGATGGTGCCAAAGCACTAGAGCAGAGGCACTGGTAACCCTGGTGTGAGTTAAGGCCATGACCCCACGCCATGTTAGGATTCATGGTAATTTTCACCATCATTCTCTCATGGGAAAACAATGCTAGTTTAACTGAATACTTTATGAGGCAAGCAAAATGTATTCATTTTATTAATTATTTGCCTTGGAATATATTTTTTAAAATATTAAGTGTGAGGAAATGGGAAGTTAGTAATGAACTATTTTAGTCAGGAAGAGAACATAATATGGTTGTCTTAAGGGAAAGCATTTGTGAGAGTAGAGGTTGTTTTGTTTTGTTTTGTCTTGTTTTGTTTTGTTTTGTTTTGTTTTGTTTTAGACAGAGTTTTACTGTGTAGCCTAGGCTGGCCATGATCAGGAATCCATTTCCTGCCTCAGCCTCCCAAGTGCTGGAATTATAGGCGTGTACTACCACGCCTAGCTGCTAGATTTTTTAAATGCAAGATATTTTTTACTCTACAGGCTTAGACACAACTACGGTTATCCAGGCTTGAGTATTTATCAGACATTCTCTGGAAGATAAATGAAGTGACTGAATCACTCCAAGTAAATCATTCATATTAATATTATTGCCAATAATAAAATTAAACTTTAGAGCAAAAACTCGCATTGTATGACATTTGAATTCACCACCACGAGCACCAGAGCGCTCTGATATTTCCCACGTTTCTGGTCCACCTGATGAAGATAATCACAAACGTGGTACTTTTTGACATTTTATAGTGAAATATGCTAATAAGTAGAAGATTTGTTTATCTCAGTGAACCCATGCTTTCCCAATGACCAAGTAGTGGTATAAAACAAATTCTAGATAAGAAAAAAAGACTCATTTCAATGACAAGAAAGGTCAGTGGATTTTAATGTGTGTCCGAAATGCTCAGTGGTATGGTTTCAAAGTAATCCCCCACACTACAAATAATCTGTAAGGAACTACTAAATATTTGTCAAAGCTCAAGGACAAACACCTGTAACACTCAAAAATGCTACTCATATTCATTTCCATTTTCTATCTGTATATCTGTGTGAGGGCAAATTTTCTTCACAAATTTTAACACAAAGCAACAAACTCAGTTCTACTAAGATACCAGAAATACTTGAATAGAATGATACTCTTTTCTCTAAGCCTTTAAAAATGGAATATTTATTTTATCATAAAATGTTTTTTACATTAATGTGTAACAAGTTGATTGGTATTCTGAAATAAATGAATGAAGGAACATTTTAACTTCTCTCAGTTTTAATTTTTTATGCAGTAAACACTGACAGATACACACTAATGAAATCTTATTGGATCAATGATTTTTAAGAGTATAAAGGTATCTTGCAACCTGAATCTTTAGAAATGTTCTAGGTACTAGAAGCACGCTATGTATTTTTCATTGTTTAGCAATCTGCACATTTGATCATTTAAAGTAATTTTTGGTATTTGCATTAGATACTTGCATATATATATTTAATCATAAGGTAAGCTCTTCTCAGTGGAAATATTTCCTAGAAAACAGATGTTTTGTATACAGTTTTGTAGTTTTATGGTGTTCCAACAACTACTTTTTACAAACTGATATTCTTGATGAAGGATTAAACATCTCAAGTAGTCTAGGTTTACAAATTTTTGATGTCTATTACTAAACTGGAATCAAGACTGAAAAAAGAAGGAAGGAAAGTTTAAAAACAATGTAATTTTTCATTTTTCTAGGATTTTGACAGCTCTTATATAAGCATGTCAGTATCTCTTTTAAATAACATTTAAAAACAACATAATAAGTACTTACTGCAAAGATAAATATTTGCTTATTGGATAAATAAAAGTAGAATTGTAGTGGGTTCCTGTGCCTAGAATAAAATTGACAGTGAACATGAGTTAATGAATCAGTGTGTTTCAAGACCTATAATCTGAAGCAGAAATGAAAATTGATGGCAGCATCAGTTCAAAGCACTGATGTTGATATGAATGTGAAACCAAACTCTAATATCTCATGAAATTTGCACTGCAGTTTACACAAGTGGATATGTAGAAATTTGTACAAATATACTAATAAGGCTTATAAGTAAGTTTTTGACTTTTTTGTCTATATCTCTAAATGTTTTTGTAATGGATTGGTCAACATATCTTTATTTTTAACATCTCACTATTTGGTTAATGGGGTGCAGGTTTTAGAGAACATTTTAGACTCAGGATAAAAAAAAAAGATTTGTAATGTTATAAATCATGCTCAGGCAAATAGTTTTATAAACGGAAAACTGAAAGTGAGAGAGTTGGAGGACCTGCTTACATTTGCATGTCACTGGGGTTAGAGGCTAAGTCCCCTGGAAAGTTGAAGACTATTGTTTTCCTACATGGATATTTGTTAAGTGTTACATACTATCCAGAGACTCTTCTCAGAGACACAGAACCACAAAATGTCAGGTTTTTGACTTTGCACATTAACTCTCAGGACCAGTGCTTTTTGGGTCCCCTTCATATGGTTAGCACCCAGCAATGCTGACACTGCGCTCTAGTCTGGTTAGAGTCCTCTTGCTCTAACCGCTGCTATACACTGCCTCTTCCAATTAACACTAATGCATCTAACATGTGCTTTATCTTGCTGTCAATATAGAGGCATTTCTACGTCAAAGGTTATTAAACTGGAAATCAGAAGACACTCTCTTCAAATCCTCAAAGCATAATATATAACTATGAATGTACAACTGAAAAGACATTTCCAAATCCATTCAGGTAGGGTGAATGCACATGAAGAAGAAAGTCACATTAAGTGGAAAGTGCCAGGTCATGCCTCTGATTAAGAGTTACTTCTCCTCATGTGCATAACTAGTAAAAATAATAAAATGAAATGAAAGTATCATTAACAATATTAACCTAACAGTAACTTTATTTGTCAAATAATTTGAATGGATGGACATTTACATGTTGACAACGATAAAACGTAAAAGGCAGTTACTCCTCAAAACGATAATCTTATGTAGGTCTACTGCACAAAATTAATCATAAAAATATTAAAGTTTTTGGGGAGAAAATGATACATGGAGGGGGAAAGAGGGCAAATGTTAACACATAGGATAGTGTTGTCATTGAAGAACTGAAAAGCGTCCAGGCTTTTCTCTTTCAAGTTATAGTGTTTGTTTTTAGGTTTTCAATTCCCACCCCAAGTTGTTTATTGTCCAGTCGGGAACTAGAAAAGTTATTAAATTCCTCAAGGTCAGACAGAAAGTCATGGCGATGCTTAGGAAAGGGGTATATATATTCCTGCATCCCGGCAAGGTCCTATTGCTTCCTGCCGTGAATGGGCCCATGTGGAATGAAAGAATGCTCTTAAGCAAATTCCAATTATGGTTATTAGCTTCACACATAGCATTTATCTTACTGTTTCCAAAAAATAGCAGAACCAATTAAACTGTCTGTTTAGCATGACAACTCTTTTTCAAAATTTTAAATTTTTTTGAGATAAAGCCTTTATATAAAGGTAAATGGAACATTATAGATATGAGAAGGGAAGACATCATTGCTTTGCACTTCATGGCTTCCACTGTCCTCTTTCTCCATCAATATATGGTAATCAAGGCAGGACCCTTGTGTTCCTGCACTGAAAGGCTAACGTCCTCAGTGAAGAGAGCGTGGCTAGTTTCAGCATGACAGATAGTAGCAAAAATTAGTTATTTAGGACACTTGCTAATTTGTAATAAAAGCCCACCGAATTCTAGTGTTCCATCTCCTGTCAAACCAAGATTAAGCAATTGCAGAAAGAAAAACAGCAGGCTTGTAAAGGGGCAGGTTTAAAGACAGTATTTTACTTTAAACACCTCTTACAATTTCCAGAGGTACAATTTCAGAAAATATGATGTGGGGGAAAACCTTGGAGGGAACTTAACTTCTGGTACGATTCCACCGGGGTTCTCATTTATTACAAATGCATTCAAGAAACATATGCCTAAATGAGGGTCAGAGAGAGACTGAATTAGAATTTCTGTACTGGATGACTTCAGAGGGAAGAAAATGCAGTACATGTCCGTTCCAGAGGTTACAGGGAGAATAGTAATATATGTGCTTCTACTGTGAATTTAGATGGATCCCCATCAATATCTAGAATCTACAAATGGTCTCAAGAGAAAAAGAAAGGTGAGCACCCAGGGACCTCAGCTCCATTTTACTCTGGATGGAGTTACATATGCAGAAGAGATTTTCTGCAATCCAGCTGCAGAGAAAGAAAAGGATTTACCTTTCCCCACACGGCCTGGCTCAATCCAGCCTCCTGACACTTCATCTAGTTCCTTTTCCACTACACTGCAGTGCTGTGAATTGGAGATTACTCTTTTCTCCTCTAGATTTTCAACATAAAACCTCTCTTGACTCTTTCCCTGTTATAGGTACCACACTGCTGTGTCTATCAGCACACTCCTACCTGTCTAACAAGAGCTGTGGGAATGTCACAGAACCCATTCATGCTATATAATCTGCCACGTGGTTCTGTTGAACGTGTAAGCTAATTATTTGACATCTCTAAGAGGTGACAAGTATCTTGATATAATACAATTACAATTATCTTATCAAATCTAATACTCTATACTGAGTTTTTTTTAAATGGAGACTATAACTTGAATTCTTAATGTATGTATCTTTCTTTACTTTTATTCTTAGAGTTTGTTACTGTATTTTATTTCATATCTCTTTTTTTGGTGCTGGGGATCAAACTCATGACCTTGCACTTGCCAGGCAGGTGCTTACACCACTGAGCTAAATTCCCAGCCCCTCGTATCTCTATTAATGCATTTTTAAAAATAAAGAGATGTCTATTACACAGGAATAACTGGGAAAAAACAAAACATGACTGTGTTTATCAATGTAAGTCATGAGTATCTTAGGCTATCTCAATGTGACCAACATCTCAAGAAAGGATTCTTATCGATATGCAAAGTTGGGAAGCAAGGTCTTGCTGTTCACTTGGTAATACGAGTATCAACATAATGTAAAACATATACTTGGGGATCTTCAGGCAAGAAACCAGAGTCTTGCTGATCCGGGATATCAGAGTTTTAAAATCCTTTTCCATTGTTTGACAGATGAGAAAAGTAAGGCCCAGGGATTCTCAAGGACATGTCCAAGAATTACTTAGCTACCTAGCAGTGGCACACAGAGAACACAGACTCCCTTGTCTATCAACCAGTTATTCTTTCCTCAATTCCATAACTAAGCTGCTAAAACCTTCACCCCTGGTGGACTTTCTTCAACAGCACTGTACAGATTATTTTACAAGAATTTATTGTTTCTGAATTTAACAGAAGGATCCTTTTTTTAATTGTAAATGGCTATCTAGCTCTTGTTGCTGCTATCAGCTCCCCTAGTGGGACTGCGGTGGCACTTATGATGTCATCTCAAGGTGTTACTAGAGTCTTTTTCAGATGAATGAGAAAAACCAGCTCCTCACGTTCTCATCCATGGGAGGCATCATTATTCCTAGGGCTATGTCCTTATAGTTTTGCCAGAAATCCTTACAGTTACAGTGAGTCCTTAAAACCTACAATCGAGAAAGAAATTTTTTTTCACTGAAGTGAAAAGCAAACACAAAACTGTAATCCAAACAATTGAAAATAGATATGGAGTCAAAGAGAGCACCCCCCCACACACAAAACAAGGACCCTGTACACTGTTCTAAAGTCCTGAATGTAACATAATAGAATTTCAGAATCCTGCTAGAATTTTAGGGCTCTATTAATATATTTGAAAGGGAAATATTGATCTTTAATTACATTATAGCCATAACAAAATAAGCAGTTCTATGTGTCTACAATTAATAAATATAACTTTTGAGTCTGAGATCCAGTAACAAAATTTGTCTTAGTCATTACCTATTACTAAAAACCCTATTATTACTGGATTGGTAAAACTTCATTATGTTAGAAAACCTGAATATGCCTTAGGCTCCATCCCATGTAGAAACCTCAGTATCCAGAAATGATTGGCACAAGTGATCATTTGCCAGTACACTGGAGCTCACTGATCACTGCAATATTTTACTATGGATAGAAAAGAAATTCTTCAACTTGTAAAGATTATTTAGTTAAACTGAGTCATATTTGGAAAACAAGTGTGTATACATAGAAGTATAAAGAAACATGAAGGCCGGGGATTTAGCTCAGTGGCTTAAGTGCCTGCCTGGCAAGCGTGAGGTCGTGAGTTCGATCCCAGGTACCAAAAAAAAAAAAAAAAAAAAAAAAGAAATATGAACAGTACAAATGTGATAAATTTAAAAAACAATTATGAAACCGAATTCATTTGAAATATTTAAAAAAAAAGCTGAAGAAATTCTTTAGGAACATAAATAAGAATTCAGGTGTGATAGCTACCAAGCTTTCACTAATTATAAATTATATATATAAATTCTTATATATATAAGTTCTTAAGTGCTAATAAAAATAAATGAAATCTAAAATATAAAATGACAAATATGAAATAAAAACCTTACTGGGAATCAGAAAAGTGTCTCAGAAGTAATTTCTTAATGGTAAATAACTCATTAAATCAAATATATGCATCATAAACCTTGTAAGCACTTTAGAAACTGTGGCCCCAATTAAAAGGTTATATACAAAAACAAACATTCCAGAAAAATGCTAGAAAAGTCATAATTTACTATAACAGACATCCATAGTCGTGTTTAACATATTGTATTTTAGTCTCACATTCAGAAAATTGATTTATAACATTAATTTAATCTTTACTTGGGAAAATAACAAATGCTTATCATAATAAGAACATAATTAAAAACAGTCTTGCAAAGTGTCTTTATATTGTACTTTACAAGATGCCATTTCTGCACTGAAAAATATGTTTTTTGAGTAACAATCAAACATGTTTATTAAAACCTAATTACCCAGACATGAAAATGTGTGTTTTGATGCAGAATTAAGACTAATCCCTAGTTTGATGATCATCCTTTCAGCCTAACTTCAAATTAAAAAACAAAAAACGCAAACTTTTACTTTTTATCTGTTGTTGAGATTAAACAATTCTGGTGCAGTATCTGAGAGAATAATTTTATTAGGATATTAGGATAAAGTCTGTAAATCTAAAAGCATTATCATCTGTAAGACAGGAAAATAGAGAGCCAAAATTTAAATATATTTAGTTATGCATCATTTAGGAGGGGAGAAACATTTATGAGTGGCATCATCTGAGAATCACCAAAACAGACCATTCAATGGAGTAAAACAGAAGAACTTTTGTCAGAGAGGAGTCACAAGTTTTAAAGATAATTGCTTGCTCTTCTTATACACATTAACTCTTAAAACTGCTGAGTTAGTTGAGTATTACCTCCTCAAAACTGGATGTGTATAACACATATTTCATTTGTGCATCAATGTGCAGGTTTATATAAGTTGCCATTGTGGGAAAATGACACCAAAGAAATATTTATCTGTATTTAATGGTTGAGTCCATGGAAAAGAGAGAAGTGCTATGCATTTTAGAATGTAGGATTAAACATAACTTTGCCTAGTATCTTTATGTGTGCAGCAGATTTTTTTCTTCTTTCTAAGAATAATGAAAAATATGGATGATATCTTCATAGGCAAAAAATTCTATCAAAATACATGTCGATGTATTAGAAAGCCTCACGCTTTCACTCAAATTTTCAATACATGATGGACTGCTTCCTAACACATTTTATTTTTCTTCTTTTCTTCATTTCTAATATTGTAGACTTGGTCTTGCACTTAATTATTAGATGAGCATGGATATATATCCTAGTGCTGCAAGCTAGAATACTATGCTAATTTTTGAAAATTCTACACACTCTGGAGGCTCTATTTGTACTCAGTGAGATATGATTCCAGAAATCAATGGAACTTTCTAATGGAACAGGAACGGAATAAATGGCAGTTTGTGGGTTTACCTGTCAAAGGAAGATTCTGGACATATCTATAAATATAATATTTGATCAAATATTTAATTAACTATGAAGTTGATATTTTAGTAACCATATTATGTACCACTATATAAATCATGCAGGGGCAACAGAATAACCTACCACATAAAATTTTATTGATTCAGTATGATCGTGTTCTATAAAATATGTTCTTTTCTTCATCATAATTCCACATTTTCACTATGACAAGAATAAAAAGGAATAAATCTTCCTATGTCATGGAATTCAGAAGGGGTACTAAAAGGGGTACTTTCAAAGTCATCTCTGGAGGCCTTTCCAAAAAAAATCATAGGGTCACATCCCCCAATCCCACTTTAAAAAAGACTGACAATAATTTATGTTATCTTAGTTTTTAAGTAAACTTTATTGATGGTGAACATAGCTTTAGGGATCAAGTTATTGAAATAAGGATTGAATTAAAAGTTAGGACTCATTTCCTCAGAACTGTCTGGACAACCTGTATCTGTGGCTGCTAGGATTCCTTAGTATGCAGCACACGGATAAAACCAGCACGTTCCCAGGTGCGAAGCAAGTAAGTGACTCATTGTGCATTTGAGACCTCTTTGTTTATCTTTGTATACAGTCAAGGCAGATGGGGAGATTTTGCTGAAATGAGGAAACTATTACTGACACCTTATGAACTAAGCCAGAATGTGACCAAAACCTGAGGATTACTATGAAGGAAATAAAGACATATTTCAGTAAAAGTAATTTCCCATTAAAGACAGTTTGTTAACCAATACATTTATGAATGAAAACTCAAATTTCTACCTGAAAGAAATAATAAAAATATATTTTTAGTTATCAGCAAAAAATGTGTCATCTGAAAGATATCATATAGTGCATGCTAACAATGCTTGTTATAATTAATATAAATGAGATGCCTAAGAAACAATACTTGTCCCTTTTTACATACTGAGTCATATGGGGGTCATTCAATTTAAGCTTCTGTGATGGGTATCAGATACCACGGGACTATGAGGTTGAATACTAAACCTCCAAAAACCCACTGAATTTAACGCAGGACCATTGTGGTGTGAAGACAGAGGTGGGGAAGATGGATCATGGAATAATGGGAAGGGCTGCAGTAGTGGAATCAGGAGATGTTCTTGAAATGTCAGAGTAACTGTAGGAATATTTTAGAGCCAAGTGGGCCAAAGGGAAACAAACTGGGTTGGTGAGCACTGGCTATATCTCATCCTCAAAAGTAATTTAATGATCTCAAATTGTGGAAAGTATAGAGTATGACACTACTGGGGTTAAGATCAGAAAACAGTGACCACTAGAACATTTTCATGAAATAACATATTTAGATATGTATCATTAAGAATCAGAATCTTGTATTAGGTCATGTATTATAGATATTCACAGAGCCTGGACTAGGACAAATTCTGACAATTCCAGCCTTGCCAGCAGCTCTGTGGTTTGAGTGTGTTCCTCATCCATGTTGAGCAAGCCTCACCTGTCAAATCATGAGAGTATTTTAACAGGGTAGTGGTGAGTCCAGCTCAGTTTGTGGAGACTGAAGAAAAAAATGTGCTTCTTGTAAAGCAGGAGTTTGACTCCCAATCTGTCTTTACATTATCCCTTTCCTTTAGTTAATAGGAGATACTGCCTCAGAGAATGTGAGGTTTTTTAAATTGAACAAAAGAAGATACATTTACCTGTAATAATTTCTCACAGTTTCAGCAACTCAGCCACATGAAATTAGCCATATTTAGAAGCTTAACTTATCAAAGATGTAAACATTCACCAAGTTGAACAGCTAGATATGTGTTAGCACCTAAGATTGAATGCGCAAAAAAGCTCTACTTAGACCAGATATCAGAGCAGTTGCCCTTGACAGCAACTGTAACTTAAGCATCTCTGATAAAGTGTGAGTATGAAAACTGAAGAGATGCAAGCTACTGGGGTGGGAGGGAGACTTGATTAAAGATGTTCCCATTGGAATACACACCAACATCACATGTTGAGCATGAGACACTTTCTTGGAAAAGTTTTGGATCATATATTAGCCTCAACTGTATATCTACGCATACTGATTGCAGAATTAAAATGGAATAGTTCAGCATATTTCTCATAAATGCACAGTTCTGTGTTTTTCAGAGAGTTTACTTAGAAATGAGTCTCCCGTTAATGCTAATAAAAAGGATC